>JBAMJR010000100.1:4495000-4638251 GCA_038501785.1 Myoxocephalus aenaeus
TTTACCTTTGATTAGCAGCTCTCTACTATATTATCAACAGTACTATACTAGTTACAAGTTACTAGTTACTTCTGAACATTGTAACTAGATTACTTTACTAGTTACTGCATTTGAAAAGTAACTTCACTACTAGTTACTTTATTTTCCATTTTTCCTCAATCCTCGCTCCTCGATTGAACCGGAAGTGGTTCTGCGTCGCCATCTTGACGGCCGTCCCGAAGCTCTTATTCGGCTCGGAGGAGCGAGGATCGAGGAGCGAGGAGGGAAATCGGAGGAGTCATGATCGAGGAGCCCCGAGAGCGGGCTTCCAGGAAGTGTTTTAACGCTGGACACGCCCCCTCACTGTTCATCTGTTATGTGATTGGACGCTGCAGCTGAGCGGACTGATGCTGGAGTTTCATACCAGAGTGAAGACGAACACAGATTAAACTCAAGTTATATATTTTATCTGTTTTCTTGTTCACCATCTGGTTAAAATATGTTCATAGTCGTCTGAACAACAAAAGGACCATAAACAACTGTCTTCAAAGATTTGATCTGTTGTTTCCCTCAATAACTTTTATTATGTATGTAATTAAAATCAGAGAGAGGAAACACTTGTTTACAACATGTAATGAAGAGAAACTATATTTATATTGCGGGTTATTTTATAATTATTTATTTATTTCAAAACATACAGACGTAAATAATAAATATATAAATAAGACGCATTCTGCTGGTAGAAATGGATCCTGCGCGTATAAGCAGGACACATCACAGTATATAAATACTCAATGCAGTTTATTAAACGGTAACAGACGACAGAGAAAACATCTCCACTCTGACACTCATGATAACTTTGTCTTTATTAATATAAGTAGTAGTTTAACACCATTAAATCAACTGAAAACATATGATCATCTTTATCAATATTTTAAGTGTATTTTTATTGGAATGTTCGCTAAAAACTCTCCGGACAAAACTCATCAGCTGTTAAAGCGCCTGAAGCTGATCAGATGTGATCAGCTGTGATCAGATGTGATCAGATGTGATCAGATGTGATCAGCTGTCAGTCGGCCGCAGTCATCAGAAATTGACGTCGCTTCACGTGACGCTTCAGAGGAAAGATGTCTCATGTCTCTTAAAACATATTTCCTTGGGTCTTCTCTCCTCGCTTGGTTTTTAGTTAGTACCTCTACTAGATATTATCAATGGTATTTACTAAAAGGTCATTTACCACAGTATTACCTTTAGTTAGTACCTCTACTAGATATTATCAATGGGTCTTTACTAACAGGTCATGTACCACAGTCTTTTAAAGTAGCTGTAATTAAACCTCTTCTTAAGAAGCCCACTCTGGATCCAGAGGTGTTGGCTAACTACAGACCTATCTCTAACCTTCCTCTCTAAGATAGATATCTTATTACAGAGACTAGACCCGTCGATTGGTATTAAAAGTACAGCACTAAGCTGGTTTAAGTCGTATTTATCAGATAGATCTCAGTTTGTATTTGTAAACGATGAGGCCTCGATGACCACGCCGTTCTTCATGGAGTTCCACAAGGTTCTGTGCTTGGACCAATTTTATTCACCTTATATATGCTTCCTTTAGGCAATATCATCAGAAAACACTCCATAAACTTTCACTGCTATGGCGATGATACTCAACTATATCTATTGATGAAGCCAGATGAAATCCACCAGGTCGCTAAACTTCAAGCGTGTCTTAAAGACATCAAAACCTGGATGACCTGCAACGTCCTGCTGCTGAACTCGGACAAGACTGAAGTCATTCTACTCGGCCCAGAACACCTCAGAAATCAATTATCTGATGATATGGTTTCCCTGGATGGCATCGCTCTGGCATCCACCACCACCGTAAGGAATCTCTGAGTTATTTTTGACCAGGACCTATCCTTTGGCTCCCATGTAAAAAAACAGATCTCAAGGACTGCCTTTTTTCACCTACGGAACATCTCAAAGATCCGGCACATCCTGTCTCAAAGCGATGCAGAAACATTGATCCACACATTTGTTACTTCAAGACTGGATTATGTAACTCCTTATTATCAGGCTGCTTCGGTAAATCCCTTGGGTCTCTCCAGCTGATCCAGAATGCTGCAGCTCGTGTACTAACAAGGACGAGGAGGAGAGATCACATTACTCCTGTACTGGCTGCTCTCAACTGGCTTCCTGTAAGATCAAGAATCAAGTTTAAAGTCCTTCTCCTCACCTACAAAGCCTTAAATGGTGATGCACCATCATATCTTAAGGAGCTTATAGTGCCATATTACCCCACTAGAGAGCTTATAGTGCCATATTACCCCACTAGAGAGCTTATAGTGCCATATTACCCCACTAGAGAGCTCATAGTACCATATTACCCCACTGGAGAGCTTATAGTAACATATTACCCCACTGGAGAGTGTATAGTACCATATTACCCCACTAGAGAGCTCATAGTACCATATTACCCCACTGGAGAGCTTATAGTAACATATTACCCCACTAGAGAGTGTATAGTACCATATTACCCCACTAGAGAGCTCATAGTACCATATTACCCCACTGGAGAGTGTATAGTACCATATTACCCCACTAGAGAGCTCATAGTACCATATTACCCCACTATATAGTTTATAGTACCATATTACCCCACTAGAGAGCTGCGCTCACTGAATGCAGGGTTACTTGTGGTTCCTAGAGTCTTAAAAAGTAGGATGGGGACCAGAGCCTTCAGTTATCAAGATGGATCGTGACTGTCTGGAACCGGTCCTACCACCTGTCTCCTGTCTCCTGCCTCCTGCCTCCTGCCTCCTGCCTCCTGCCTCCTGCCTCCTACCTCCTGTCTCCTCTCCTACCTCCTACCTTTTTCCTGATCCGATGTGAGGTCCCGGGACAGGGATGTCGTATGTGTACAGATTGTAAAGCCCTCCGAGGAAAATTTGCAATTACTGATTTTGGGCTACATAAAATAAACTGAATGGAATTGAATCCTGTGTGTTCAGGGAACTTCCTGGAAAACAAACTCACAAACTGCTCTCTGACGTTTGTAAATGTAGTGAGGTTTAAACAAAGATTATGCCACATTGCAGAATATTGATGATAAGATATGATTTCCTTGAGTCACAGTCTACTGTTCTCAATAATTTAGAGAAATGAAAAATGTATTAAATGGTTTAATTAAGTGTTCATTAAGACTATTGAATTGGGTCTTGTGTAATGCGTAGAAATACATAATACATATATTATGCATATATATATATACATGTATAATGTATGACAACAAAATAAGATATCTGTATAATAAAAACATGTTTTGCCCTATTTTACATAAAAACTTCATTAAAAGTCAATTTGTTTAATTATTCTTTTTTAATTGACCTATAGGAGAATATATTGCTTTAATTCCATATTTCTTGGCCTAAACAGCATAAACATAAACCTTCTGTCTATCCAACAAGCCTCTTTTATTTCTTATAATTCAGCGTGAAGAGCGAAGTGGAAGCTGATGAATATTTAAAGCATTACGCTGCCATTATAGCTCTTTATGTAAATGCTCAGCAAAGTGCTGTGCTGGTTATTTATAGTCGCAGCGGGCTGTAATTGGCATCAGTCGTGGTTTGGAGTGGGGCGACCCACCAGGTTCGACGCGTCGCTGCAGAATGGGGTGCACATGGGTGTGTTGGGCGCTTTAGACCACCCGCTGTGTGGCTGGAAGGTGATGGTTCAAATCCCTGAAGTGTAGAAACTCTCAACAGACAAAGTGGACGAGCATCTGCACAATCGGCCTCTTCGTGGAGACGAGGAGATTACGCCACAGCTGGAGGCAAAGCTGAGTCGAGACCCCGGACAAACACGGATCACCTCAGAGCAGCGGGCCAGAGCCAAACATGTAACACCTCAGAGCAGCGGGCCAGAGCCAAACATGGATCACCTCAGAGCAGCGGGCCAGAGCCAAACATGGATCACCTCAGAGCAGCGGGCCAGAGCCAAACATGGATCACCTCAGAGCAGCGGGCCAGAACCAAACACGGAACACCGTAGAGCAGCGGGCCAGAGCCAAACATGGATCACTGTAGAGCAGCGGGCCAGAACCAAACATGGATCACCTCAGAGCAGCGGGCCAGAGCCAAACATGGAACACCTCAGAGCAGCGGGCCAGAGCCAAACATGGAACACCGTAGAGCAGCGGGCCAGAACCAAACATGGATCACCTCAGAGCAGCGGGCCAGAACCAAACATGGATCACCTCAGAGCAGCGGGCCAGAACCAAACACGGAACACCTCAGAGCAGCGGGCCAGAGCCAAACATGGAACACCGTAGAGCAGCGGGCCAGAGCCAAACATGGAACACTGTAGAGCAGCGGGCCAGAGCCAAACATGGATCACCTCAGAGCAGCGGGCCAGAGCCAAACACGGAACACTGTAGAGCAGCGGGCCAGAGCCAAACATGGATCACCTCAGAGCAGCGGGCCAGAGCCAAACATGGATCACCTCAGAGCAGCGGGCCAGAGCCAAACATGGAACACCGTAGAGCAGCGGGCCAGAGCCAAACATGGAACACTGTAGAGCAGCGGGCCAGAGCCAAACATGGAACACTGTAGAGCAGCGGGCCAGAGACAAACACGGAACACCGTAGAGCAGCGGGCCAGAACCAAACATGGATCACCTCAGAGCAGCGGGCCAGAGCCAAACACGGAACACTGTAGAGCAGCGGGCCAGAGCCAAACATGGAACACTGTAGAGCAGCGGGCCAGAGCCAAACATGGATCACCTCAGAGCAGCGGGCCAGAGCCAAACACGGAACACCGTAGAGCAGCGGGCCAGAGCCAAACATGGATCACTGTAGAGCAGCGGGCCAGAACCAAACATGGATCACCTCAGAGCAGCGGGCCAGAGCCAAACATGGAACACCTCAGAGCAGCGGGCCAGAGCCAAACATGGAACACCGTAGAGCAGCGGGCCAGAACCAAACATGGATCACCTCAGAGCAGCGGGCCAGAACCAAACATGGATCACCTCAGAGCAGCGGGCCAGAACCAAACATGGATCACCTCAGAGCAGCGGGCCAGAACCAAACACGGAACACCTCAGAGCAGCGGGCCAGAGCCAAACATGGAACACCGTAGAGCAGCGGGCCAGAACCAAACACGGAACACCTCAGAGCAGCGGGCCAGAGCCAAACATGGAACACTGTAGAGCAGCGGGCCAGAGCCAAACATGGAACACTGTAGAGCAGCGGGCCAGAGCCAAACATGGATCACCTCAGAGCAGCGGGCCAGAGCCAAACATGGATCACCTCAGAGCAGCGGGCCAGAGCCAAACACGGAACACTGTAGAGCAGCGGGCCAGAGCCAAACATGGATCACCTCAGAGCAGCGGGCCAGAGCCAAACATGGATCACCTCAGAGCAGCGGGCCAGAGCCAAACACGGAACACCGTAGAGCAGCGGGCCAGAGCCAAACATGGAACACCGTAGAGCAGCGGGCCAGAGCCAAACATGGAACACCGTAGAGCAGCGGGCCAGAACCAAACATGGAACACCGTAGAGCAGCGGGCCAGAACCAAACATGGAACACCGTAGAGCAGCGGGCCAGAACCAAACATGGAACACTGTAGAGCAGCGGGCCAGAGCCAAACACGGAACACCTCAGAGCAGCGGGCCAGAGCCAAACATGGAACACCGTAGAGCAGCGGGCCAGAACCAAACATGGAACACGTCGTCTCGTTGGGCGCGAGAACCAAACGAGTATACGGCCCCAACAACTTGAAATAAGTACAACACAAGGGGAAGTGTTTTAGAGGTGGAGAGAGAATGTTTCTAATCATGTAGCTTAGCCTTCTGCTAACCCCCTCCGTCATGGCTGGCGCTCAGGGCTCCATCAGAAGGATAAACTAATAAAAAGACAAGGAGAACATGTCGCTCATAGTCGCTTCACCGATACCGTATGGCTCTGTTTGGGTTGCTTTGCATTGGCGACGCTGGAATGGAACCTTGTTACTGCAGGATAGTATCGGCATGCAGAGATGTTCACGCCCACAGTTTCTCCTCACGATGCAGGCTTGGCCTCTCTGTCAGGTTGTAGAAGTCTGAGCATTGAGTCAGTGCTAGCATGCTAGTGCCAGTATGTGCTGCTGACATTTCTCAATCAACAAACTGAAAACCGCTCCAGTGATTTTTGAATTGTGCAGATGGTATCGTGCGGGTGCACGATACCATCTGCCTGTGATTGTTTTGAACGTGGAGCGTTACAGAGCAGCTCTCCTGGAACTGACATCAGTATCAGACGGGCCCTGTGACGCCGGGCCCTGTGACGCCTCACACGTCCAGAACTTCTTCTTCTTCTTCTTTAAGGTTTATTGGCGGTTGGCAAACAACTGTTTGGTGCATTACCGCCACCCACGTCCAGAATGCTAGAAGGCCGTACCCATGTAGTTTAAACCGCTATGAGAAACAGAGGGGAAATCTGATTGGATAAGAGCTCTCCTTAACCAGCCGCCAAGCTGCGCCGTGCTGCAGACCTGAAGCAGAGCAACAGAGGAAGAGCTGTGCAATGAGAGCATAAGCTGATAGGGAAAAATAATCATAATACATGTAGTGTATTTGTGAAAAAAAATTAAATTATAAAATAGCTATAACTTTGTGATTCTGTGTAGGCCAGCAGAGAAGGCTTAGCAGGCCCTGACAACGTGTCCTAAAGAGTCTAAAAGAGACAACTAGACGTCCTCACTACATCCACAGACGAGCTATGCTTGTCGAGCTCAGATAAAATTGGCTTCGGGCCTAAAAAAACGTTTGTCAATAGCTGTTGAACGATGTGATCTGGGGGTTGCTTGCTTCTCCTGCAATGATGAGAAGTGACCCGATCCAAACTGACTAAACATAGTTTGGACCCCTGCTGACTACCTCCGGTTCGCCCGGTCGCTCAGATTGGAGTAAAAACAGACAACATGAGAAGTGTCCTGATGCAGAGCAGCGCTGCAGAAGCTTCACAGCGGAGCGGCGTGATCGACTCTGAGTCCGGGAGATGTTCTGCTCGGCTGAGAGCCGCCGTGATGGAGGACTGACAGCAGCACGACCGTACTGTGTTTACCTCTTCACGCGCTCACTGTGTGTGTTTCCGTCTGCCGCCTGCTCCGTGGAAGAGAAGACCGTCGCTCATCGGTTTAACCGCTCAGACTGCTCAGCCGCCGGCACGCGGCACGGATCGATATCTGCGGCCTCCTAATGGAAGCGGCGGCGTGGCAACATTCATCTATCGCTAAAGGTCGTCATGTCCGCTCTCGAGGACTCGAGGACTGAACTTGAGTGTTTTTCATATCAGAGCAGATGATCTATGGCTGCTATAGGTGGCAGTGCTGTAGCAGGTAGTGTCACAGGAGGAGGAGGGGTATCTGAAATGGATCCGACACGGTGAGAAGATATGAGCACAGCAGGATACAGGCCTCTCTCTCTGTCTGCAGTACAGTGGCTTTCTGTTCGCAACCCCTCCACTATTGCCATCAGGGTCTGTGACGCTCTGCTGTGAGGGCGGAGCTACAATTATACCCGCTGACGCTCTGCTGTGGGGGCGGAGCTACACTCTGTTTCGCTGCAGACATTTTGGCACGTCACGGTCGGGAAAAGTGCAAGGCGTAAATAATAAAGTTAATGATGGCTGAGTTCCATTTGGTTCCCCAGATCCAGGGTCGCGGGTATATATATATATATATACTGTATGTGTGTGTATATATATATTGATATATATATTTATAGTGCCCGCTGGCTCACTGCCACTCTGCGACGGCTTACTGGGACACTTGCAAAGAGCAGAGGCGTCGCTAATCTTATTAGCAACACCTGCACTCTTCCTGCTGTAAGTCTGCCGGTTAGAACGAGGTGGAAGTTCCTCTGAACAAGTTCATCAAAGAGTGGAAAAGTGAGAAAAGGTGCCAATCACGTCCCGTCTGTTAACTGTGACCCACATGGACCATTTTCACAGTTGGAAACATTCCCAGTTTATGTTTTTGCCCGTTATCCCCAAAACAAGCGGCCATTGTTCTGAAGGCCCAGAATAAAAACGGAGGCCATGAGTATTACCCAGAAGAGACGTAAAGACACTACTCAGTTATTTACATGGCCACTGAACATTAATATTCCAATAATATTCCCTTTTCCATGCTGCCATGCATAATCAAATCAGTGTAACAGGTGGGCAGCCTCTCTCTGTCGTTCATTAAAACACTTGCTTTAAAAAGTCGACTTTGCAATATTTATGCACATCCAAGACCGTTATCCAAGTCTTTTATGACAATTAAAAGTAGGCGTGTTTCTCCTCGAGACCAGAAAGGTGCACGGCTTTTCTTTTGTTCATGCATCTCTGAAACCAGTTGGAAGAGTTGACCGCAGACTGCAATAAGCAATGAATAGACATTTAAAAAAAGAAGCTGCGCAGCATTTGAATGATTACAGTCAACGTTATGAATATAGAAGAGTGCACATTACAAATAACAATAAGGCTTCAACTTGGAATAAAAACAGACAAACAAATGTTGGCTGCACAGATACAGGTGGAAACTAAAGGTGTCTGCACCTTTTGACTTAGCAAACAAAATAAACAAAATATATAAATCAAAAACAGGAACAATAACTTCAAAGCCAGCTGCATCCGTCCAACCATTCTGTGTCTGTGTTACCTGAACACACGTGAGACACGTTCAGTCAGGACGTTTTGTGGACATGCAAACTGGCTACAAATGTATCATTTAAATACATTTACCAAAAAGCATTTTCAGCAACGCAAAACAGTTGCATTGCCTTGCCGCAATCCAGGTCTCCTGCAACTAAACTGCACTCTCTTCTTGAGCAAATTGTTTACAGTTTAAATCGTTTCTAACTCGTGGTTAAAGAAGAAAACACAATTCCCGACAAAGCTACTTCGTTATGTTCATTTAGAAGTTATTTGTCAACGTCATCAACGTCCAAATACGTTCCCCTCAACGTCGGTAGAGCGATTCTTCCAAAAAATACTTCAGAAGTCAAATTTCTAATTGCACAAGCTGAAAGTCTGAACGCACCTTTAGTGAACCTCACTTGTGCTTCAGGAAAAATACATTGCTAGCTATTAGCTGCTAGCTGCTAGCTGTTAGCTGTTAGCTGTGAGCTTTTAGCTCGTTCTGCTCTTCAGCCGACAAGGTGAAGCTGCTGACCGGCCCGAGCTTCCGCTCTCCTTGATGCTCGCCCGGCATCATTACACACACACACACACACACACACACACACACACACACACACACACACACACACACACACACACTGGCATCACCCAACCTCAACCTTGAGTTACGGCGAGGCCACCACTGGCAATCACATTAAGAGAGGACATTTCTTCATTTTCACACGGGGACCACGTTGAGCAATCTGCTTAATTTAGCTAGACTGATGAATAGTTCTGTGGAGCTCTCTCTCTCTCTCTCTCTCTCTCCCTCTCTCTCTCTCTCTCTCTCTCTCTCCCATCACTAAATCTCTCCTTCCCCGTCTTCATCAGTTCGTCCCTCTGCTCGTCTTCCTCTCTGGCTGTCCTTGAGGTCCCCGGTTGGTTGGGACGGTCCGGTTCAGCGGTCAGCCGCTCGACTTCCACAACGAATAACAACGGAGCTCTCATCTTTACGGCATCACAACGCGGGAGATCCAGAACCTCGGAGCGAGAAGATGAAGAGGATCGAGGAGAAAATACTATAATTAGAAGAGATAAAGCTAAACTCACTGGAAGATGTGATTTAAAATAATGTAATATCAGGGCACTGGAGGTGCGAAATATCTCAAAACGCTCAAAAAGGCTCAAATCACTTCTTGGTTTTGAATCACGGACCGGACCAGGAAACAGATCTAACTTCATGAGACACATTATTTGGCCTTTTTCTTTACACCAACTTCCCGAAAATTCTTTTCAACCACTCTGAAGTCAGCGTAAACCGTCAAAAAGTCCTCAGTGTTAACCCTTTACTTTGTTCTAATCATCTACACACACAATTAAAACGATAAGGAAATGAAAGATTGCATTTTATTGGTGGAAACCCGGATCCCGTGACACCAGCACCGTGCAGAGTTACGTCTTCTTCACTGAATTGGTGTCGACGGTTCACGTGGATGTTTGTTCCACGTGAACCGTGAGCTTTTATTAATAATGTGCACCGAGCCGAGCTCATATTAATAAAGCTGTCGTTTTCAGATGTCATGCCGTCACACATCAGGTGAGAGGAAAGTGAGCAAAAAGAAGGACCCTTCCTCCGTATTAAAGAACCTCCCGTTAGCTCTTCATGCAGCGTGGCGGACACTTCTGATTAATTAAGTTGGCAGATTTCTGCAATAATGATGATGTATCGAATCTGAAAGGCTTAAAAAGATGAACAGATAGAGAGACGGTCTGGTGGTGAGATGAAGAGTTCTCCACACTGAAGAGGAACTTGTGTAAGGCCACTTGGTCCTACGTCTGAAACATTTTTAATATCCAGAGTTTGGTTTGCAAACATACTCAAAAGAAAACCATTTTCTGTTGTGTAGCCTTGTTGAATTATCTTTTTTTCTGTGTCGGTAACATACCGTAAAAGTCGGGTTACACGCCGCTACTACCTTCGGTCAGTGTCCCCGTTTGCGCCCCGCTGTAGCCTGCTGGCGCTCATGCTAGTTCCCCGCTAACTTCCGCTAGCTCCCCGACAACCACCGAAGGTAGGTGGACCAGCCCCGGCTCGACACCCGACTCGGGCAGAGGGGACGCGGGCAGTAGCAGTAGCACCGGGGCGCTAGCAGCAGCAGCAGGGAGCTAGCAGCAGGAGCGGGGAGCTAGCAGCAGCGCTAGCTAGCTTGCTACAGCGGGACACTGACCGGAGCTAGGAGCGGCTTGTAACCCGACTTTCACGGTATATATTATATCTTGTAACGACACACAAAACATCAAGAATCCAGCAGACCGTCTCCCGCTCCGCTCCTCCACCTGACAGGAAGAGAGGACCGGCTAAAGCGAGCAGCCGGCCGGATGCACATCGCCGGCGTTGAAGCGTGTTGACAGAGTTACATATCGTTAAATATCAAATAGGGAACCTGCTAACGGAAGAAAAGTGGTGCTTTTACATTTCTCAGGCGGAACTGTGAGGCTCGACTTCGATTAGTTGTTGACACGTCGCGGCGTCGTCTCACGGCATGATGGTTGGGCGTTGCTGTGTGTGAACTCAGCACTATCTGATTCTGCACTTTCTCGCCATAGAAAGCGATGAAACACTGAAGCCCTAAAGCTCTCCGTTACCAGCGTCATGACCCCATGCGGCTCCTCCTTTCCGACCCGGCGTTGCATTGACATTCGTTCATTTAAGAAATACAAAATAAATCAAATGAACTAGGAATGGTGCTGAGGCAGCTCTGCTAGCATGATCTTGTTTCCCAGCTTCTCTCTCTTTCAACCGGCGCTGTTTGTCTCCTCGATTCTCAGAGTTACACATTCACTTTCATCATTTTTAGCACCAGGATTTCTCCCCGTGCTCCCGGTGGCCCCGCCGACAGAAACAGAACAGCATGTGTTTGTGTTAGTGTGTGTGTGTGTGTGTGTGTGTGTTCAGCTGCTGACTTGCAGGTATAGCGAAGCTGCTAATTACTGCACCTGTTGCTGCAAATCACCTCGGCGTCTCCGCCTCTGATCCGCCTGCCTTCCTGTTCCCGCTGAGCGGACGTCAGACCGACTAAAACCTGGAAGCTTCTGTTAGAACTCACAGCTTTAGTCTCCAACCTGCGGCGATGAGACGCCGCTCTACTCCGCGCTGAAGCTGCAGAGCGGCCCATTAGCCGAGGCAGCAGGCTGGTGGTGTTCCCTCAGGTGAGGACTCATTATATATTAGTTAACATGCATGTTATTAAAGAAGTAAAGACATCATTAGGAGACACTATCTCTAGCCAGCCAGAGTTCCCGCGAGGTCCCATCTACCCGCTGAGTTCCTATCATTGAAATCTAAAGCACAACAAGTACAGCGGCTCAAAAACAAGATGTCCTCTGGAGGGGACCAAAGACGGCTGTGTATATATTATATATATATATATATATATATATATATATATATATATATATATATATATACAGAGTGCCTCATTGGCTCCAGTCTCCGTCAATTTCAACGGCAGCCTGAGGTGCCTTCGTGGCTGCAGAGCAAACAGGAAGTGCTCTCAGCTCAACGCAGCGGGGCGTCCCGTGGCGTCTCCATATTTTGTTGTTTTCATTTTTTCGTCTGAATGTCACCACTCCACGGGGTCCTCAAACCACCTTCAACCACGTCACCGCCGCGGTGAATCATGAGGCGCTCATGAGGACTGAGGAGTGAAGAGGAAAAACAGCTGTTCAAAGGGTGAGATTTTTGTTTTGGTAAATATCATACATGACACAACATTTTTTTCCAAAGAGGCACATTTTTTTTATCACATCTTCCATGTTCATGCCTCAGATATTAAACAAAAAGACAAGAAGAAGTGACCTTTTACTCCGGTGTGCACCAACCTTTCAGAGCAGCTGACCCAGTTTTTGTCATTCCTAAAAAAAGAACAACCCTCCCCTCCCCAAAAACCTCTCAGATCCTCTTCCTCTCTCCAGGTTACAGGAAGGCAGGCGGCCGAAGCTCAGCGGGAAACCGCCCCTTCATTATTCAGTCAGAACCTCCATTCATCCCGACCGGGTCGCACCACTTTACTTCCTGAGGAGAGAAATGCAGTCGTCTGGGGCGCTAATGGCGCTCTCATGGCGCACGAGGGCCCGCTGAGTTATTGAGGGCTCCGCCAGGGAAATCATGATCGACGAGCGGCGGGAGGCCTGACATCCACGAGGAGGAGGAGGAGGAGGAGGAGGAGGAGATACTGCAGCGTCATGAGACATAAACAGATGATTGCATTTTATTGTGATTCCTCTGATTGCTCTGGTTATCAGACGCTTCTCCATCCGGCCAATCAGATCTTACATCGATGCTTTCTGGCTTCTTTCTACTGCAGGAAAAAGTAAAGATATGAACCTTCGTGTTTTCTTTTTCAGGGATATAATAATATCAAATATCATATCACATGTATGAGCAAGAGGCCAACATTTGTATATGTTATTCCTGCAAACATCCACTCGTGGAAACTAAATTATGGACATCATTGTGACAGAGAAATACCGCAATAATAATAATAATAATAATATGAGTATTTGTGCATTTCATGTTCATGCATGTGCATGCAGCCCAGTATCATGACACACAACATGCAATCTATTGTTTTTGTATCCAGACACTGATTGTCAGGTCTCTTTCTGTACGGTGAGCTCTGTGTGTGTGTGTGTGTGTGTGTGTGTGTGTGTGACTGTCAAAGTATAAATGCTGCAGCCTCCGGGGACCCGAGCCGGGACTCTCAGAGTCTCGTGGTTCAGTTTAAGTGTTCCAGCTGAGATCAGGATGGGACTTGAACCGTCTGAATAAGTGATGGTGTTTCTGGGTTTAACGTGGAGCCGCCTGCTGCTGGAGGAGCGTACAGGTGCTGCATCTCATGTCCCGCAGCGCTACACGGGCGGCGCTGTGCTTTTACTGACAGAGACACACAGCTACAATACGACTGAGGGAGGTGTGTGTGTACGAGTGTGTCAACGTGTGTGTGTGTGTGTGTTTGGAGTTGTGTGTGACAGTGTGTCGGTGTGAAAGTATGAATGCTGTGAAGTGCAGTGCTTCTAAAAATAGAATAAAAAAACAGGACAAGGACGGATCCTGACCCGATAGCAGCGGACGTGATAATATATGGGAGATTATTATTATTATTATTATTATTATTATTAATAATAACAATAAAAGGTGATCTGTGCAATTTTGTTCTTCAGGAAGTTTGTATGAAACAAGGAGCCCTTCGTACTATTTGGTACCCTTGAAGTCGCTCTCAGTTTCTAAAAGGTTGGTGACGTTAACGTTAGTGTAGAAAAAAGGAGGAAGTGTCTTCTAGGACGTCCTTCCTGTGTAGACAAAGGGAGGAAGTGTCCTCTAGGACGTCCTTCTAGTGTAGACAAAGGGAGGAAGTGTCTTCTAGGACGTCCTTCTAGTGTAGACAAAGGGAGGAAGTGTCCTCTAGGACGTCCTTCATGTGTAGACAAAGGGAGGAAGTGTCCTCTAGGACGTCCTTTCAGTGTAGAAAAAGGGAGGAAGTGTCTTCTAGGATGTCCTTCCAGTGTAGAAAAAGGGAGGAAGTGTCCTCTAGGACGTCCTTCCAGTGTAGAAAAAGGGAGGAAGTGTCCTCTAGGATGTCCTTTCAGTGTAGAAAAAGGGAGGAAGTGTCCTCTAGGACGTCCTTCTAGTGTAGACAAAGGGAGGAAGTGTCCTCTAGGACGTCCTTCCAGTGTAGAAAAAGGGAGGAAGTGTCCTCTAGGATGTCCTTTCAGTGTAGAAAAAAGGAGGAAGTGTCCTCTAGGACGTCCTTCCTAGTGTAGGAAAAAGGAGGAAGTGTCCTCTAGGACGTCTTATCAGTGTAGAAAAAAGGAGGAAGTGTCCTCTAGGACGTCCTTCTAGTGTAGAAAAAGGGAGGAAGTGTCCTCTAGGACGTCCTTCCAGTGTAGACAAAGGGAGGAAGTGTCCTCTAGGACGTCCTTCCTGTGTAGAAAAAGGGAGGAAGTGTCCTCTAGGACGTCCTTCCAGTGTAGACAAAGGGAGGAAGTGTCCTCTAGGACGTCCTTCCAGTGTAGACAAAGGGAGGAAGTGTCCTCTAGGACGTCCTTCTAGTGTAGAAAAAGGGAGGAAGTGTCCTCTAGGACGTCCTTCCAGTGTAGACAAAGGGAGGAAGTGTCCTCTAGGACGTCCTTCTAGTGTAGACAAAGGGAGGAAGTGTCCTCTAGGACGTCCTTCCAGTGTAGACAAAGGGAGGAAGTGTCCTCTAGGACGTCCTTCCAGTGTAGACAAAGGGAGGAAGTCTCCTCTAGGACGTCCTTCTAGTGTAGAAAAAGGGAGGAAGTGTCCTCTAGGACGTCCTTCCAGTGTAGACAAAGGGAGGAAGTGTCATCTAGGACGTCCTTCCAGTGTAGACATTGGGAGGAAGTGTCCTCTAGGACGTCCTTCCAGTGTAGACATTGGGAGGAAGTGTCCTCTAGGACGTCCTTCCAGTGTAGACAAAGGGAGGAAGTGTCCTCTAGGACGTCCTTCTAGTGTAGACAAAGGGAGGAAGTGTCCTCTAGGACGTCCTTCTAGTGTAGACAAAGGGAGGAAGTGTCCTCTAGGACGTCCTTCCTGTGTAGAAAAAGGGAGGAAGTGTCCTCTAGGACGTCCTTCTAGTGTAGAAAAAGGGAGGAAGTGTCCTCTAGGACGTCCTTCTAGTGTAGACAAAGGGAGGAAGTGTCATCTAGGACGTCCTTCCTGTGTAGAAAAAAGGAGGAAGTGTCTTCTAGGACGTCCTTCCTGTGTAGAAAAAGGGAGGAAGTGTCCTCTAGGACGTCCTTCTAGTGTAGACAAAGGGAGGAAGTGTCCTCTAGGACGTCCTTCTAGTGTAGAAAAAAGGAGGAAGTGTCCTCTAGGACGTCCTTCCAGTGTAGAAAAAGGGAGGAAGTGTCCTCTAGGACGTCCTTCTAGTGTAGAAAAAAGGAGGAAGTGTCCTCTAGGACGTCCTTCCTGTGTAGAAAAAGGGAGGAAGTGTCCTCTAGGACGTCCTTCTAGTGTAGACAAAGGGAGGAAGTGTCCTCTAGGACGTCCTTCTAGTGTAGAAAAAGGGAGGAAGTGTCCTCTAGGACGTCCTTCCAGTGTAGACAAAGGGAGGAAGTGTCATCTAGGACGTCCTTCCAGTGTAGACAAAGGGAGGAAGTGTCCTCTAGGACGTCCTTCTTAGTGTAGAAAAAGGGAGGAAGTGTCCTCTAGGACGTCCTTCTAGTGTAGACAAAGGGAGGAAGTGTCCTCTAGGACGTCCTTCTTAGTGTAGAAAAAGGGAGGAAGTGTCCTCTAGGACGTCCTTCTAGTGTAGACAAAGGGAGGAAGTGTCTTCTAGGACGTCCTTCTAGTGTAGAAAAAGGGAGGAAGTGTCCTCTAGGACGTCCTTCATGTGTAGAAAAGGGAGGAAGTGTCCTCTAGGACGTCCTTCATGTGTAGAAAAAAGGAGGAAGTGTCCTCTAGGACGTCCTTCATGTGTAGAAAAGGGAGGAAGTGTCCTCTAGGACGTCCTTCATGTGTAGAAAAAAGGAGGAAGTGTCCTCTAGGACGTCCTTCATGTGTAGAAAAAAGGAGGAAGTGTCCTCTAGGACGTCCTTCATGTGTAGAAAAAAGGAGGAAGTGTCCTCTAGGACGTCCTTCTTAGTGTAGGAAAAAGGGAGGAAGTGTCTTCTAGGACGTCCTTCATGTGTAGAAAAAGGAGGAAGTGTCCTCTAGGACGTCCTTCATGTGTAGAAAAAGGGAGGAAGAGTCCTCTAGGACGTCCTTCATGTGTAGAAAAAGGGAGGAAGTGTCCTCTAGGACGTCCTTCTTAGTGTAGGAAAAAGGGAGGAAGTGTCCTCTAGGACGTCCTTCATGTGTAGAAAAAGGAGGAAGTGTCCTCTAGGACGTCCTTCTTAGTGTAGGAAAAAGGGAGGAAGTGTCCTCTAGGACGTCCTTCATGTGTAGAAAAAGGGAGGAAGTGTCCTCTAGGACGTCCTTCATGTGTAGAAAAAGGGAGGAAGTGTCCTCTAGGACGTCCTTCTTAGTGTAGGAAAAAGGGAGGAAGTGTCCTCTAGGACGTCCTTCTTAGTGTAGGAAAAAGGGAGGAAGTGTCTTCTAGGACGTCCTTCATGTGTAGAAAAAGGGAGGAAGTGTCCTCTAGGACGTCCTTCTAGTGTAGAAAAAAGGAGGAAGTGTCCTCTAGGATGTCCTTCCTGTGTAGAAAAAGGGAGGAAGTGTCCTCTAGGACATCCTTCATGTGTAGAAAAAGGGAGGAAGTGTCCTCTAGGACGTCCTTCATGTGTAGAAAAAAGGAGGAAGTGTCCTCTAGGACGTCCTTCATGTGTAGAAAAAGGGAGGAAGTGTCCTCTAGGACGTCCTTCATGTGTAGAAAAGGGAGGAAGTGTCCTCTAGGACGTCCTTCATGTGTAGAAAAAAGGAGGAAGTGTCCTCTAGGACGTCCTTCATGTGTAGAAAAGGGAGGAAGTGTCCTCTAGGACGTCCTTCATGTGTAGAAAAAAGGAGGAAGTGTCCTCTAGGACGTCCTTCATGTGTAGAAAAAAGGAGGAAGTGTCCTCTAGGACGTCCTTCATGTGTAGAAAAAAGGAGGAAGTGTCCTCTAGGACGTCCTTCTTAGTGTAGGAAAAAGGGAGGAAGTGTCTTCTAGGACGTCCTTCATGTGTAGAAAAAGGAGGAAGTGTCCTCTAGGACGTCCTTCATGTGTAGAAAAAGGGAGGAAGAGTCCTCTAGGACGTCCTTCATGTGTAGAAAAAGGAGGAAGTGTCCTCTAGGACGTCCTTCATGTGTAGAAAAAGGGAGGAAGTGTCCTCTAGGACGTCCTTCATGTGTAGAAAAAGGGAGGAAGTGTCCTCTAGGACGTCCTTCTTAGTGTAGGAAAAAGGGAGGAAGTGTCCTCTAGGACGTCCTTCTTAGTGTAGGAAAAAGGGAGGAAGTGTCTTCTAGGACGTCCTTCATGTGTAGAAAAAGGGAGGAAGTGTCCTCTAGGACGTCCTTCTAGTGTAGAAAAAAGGAGGAAGTGTCCTCTAGGATGTCCTTCCTGTGTAGAAAAAGGGAGGAAGTGTCCTCTAGGACATCCTTCATGTGTAGAAAAAGGGAGGAAGTGTCCTCTAGGACGTCCTTCTTAGTGTAGAAAAAGGGAGGAAGTGTCTTCTAGGATGTCCTTCCTGTGTAGAAAAAGGGAGGAAGTGTCCTCTAGGACGTCCTTCTAGTGTAGACAAAGGGAGGAAGTGTCCTCTAGGACGTCCTTCATGTGTAGAAAAAGGGAGGAAGTGTCTTCTAGGACGTCCTTCATGTGTAGAAAAAGGGAGGAAGTGTCTTCTAGGACGTCCTTCATGTGTAGAAAAAGGGAGGAAGTGTCTTCTAGGACGTCCTTCTAGTGTAGAAAAAGGGAGGAAGTGTCCTCTAGGACGTCCTTCCTGTGTAGAAAAAAGGAGGAAGTGTCCTCTAGGACGTCCTTCATGTGTAGAAAAAAGGAGGAAGTGTCCTCTAGGACGTCCTTCTAGTGTAGAAAAAGGGAGGAAGTGTCTTCTAGGACGTCCTTCTAGTGTAGAAAAAGGGAGGAAGTGTCCTCTAGGACGTCCTTCCTGTGTAGAAAAAAGGAGGAAGTGTCCTCTAGGACGTCCTTCATGTGTAGAAAAAGGAGGAAGTGTCCTCTAGGACGTCCCTAGAAGACCTCAGATCAAAGCAAAGGTACAAGAACTTTACATCGGAAATCCAGATTAAAACATGATCATAAATATAAAAACATTCAGGGGATTAAGAGCTAAACAAAAAATAAATAGTTACATTCACAAAGCAATTCACGAAAAATAAAATGATCATGGTATAATAATAATAATAATGAATTATTTGTACTAAAAGAATATCGTAGATAAAACGCACGTTAAAGATCACATACATAAAACGTACACACACATGTGACGGTTGTTTGTTTGGCCCTGGAGGGCCGGACCGGTTAGCGGAGCAGAACCCTAGCGGCGCGCTAACGGGAGTCGGGTCACCGGGCCAGAAGCTTCCAGGAGATCATGAAGCTGTATGCAGCAAACAGAGGGGTATGAGCTTTAATCCCACCGGGGTGATGAGAGCGTAGAGCAAACACACCCTCAAACACACACACTCACTCAAGGATCCACACACACACACACACACACACACACACACTGGTGCAGCAGGAGGTTCGGTTCCCACAGCGTCCCGAACACACGATGACCTCTGATGTGAAAAAGAGTCCAACCGGCCGTGTTAGACAGCATGAATAATGTAAAGGCCAGTCTACCAGGAGGAGGAGGAGGCGATGACGTGTCCCTCAGGTGCTCCAGTGCAGCGGAGTAAAGTAAAAACATAAAGAAAGAATAAGAAAACACTCACGAGGAGAAACAATAAACATTTGAGGATTACGCAGCGTCTGGGGAGCCGCTCTGGACGCCGGTGTGTAATTGCGTGGCGGTTTCCTGGCTCACGAGACGGCAAAAGTTACTGCTGGGCGAGATAAGGAGTTAATTAAAACAGATTGGACGTTTCTCTTATTGTGTTCTTTACGGTTTAAAGTGTTTGGGAACACGGAGATAAAAAAAAGGTGTTTGGCCTTTTTGGTTTCAAATTATCTGATTTAAAAAAGTTTCCTTATTCTTTGGAGGTTTTACTCCTGGAATTACTTTTTTCTTCTTCTTTGTTGGTGTTAATAAATCAAGTAAATGCCACAAATGATTATGTTTTTTTAATTGACAAACGTTAACACACTTTTCTCATCACTGAATACATTTCTTCGTCAGTCAGTGTGGAGCAAAGTGGGCTCACTTTGTATTGCTTTCACACAAAAAGGCCTTCACTTAAACTCAAGAACCACTAAAACAATTTACATACAATTGTGAAAACAACAAATACATTTGAATAAAATAATAAAATGCATACATTCCTTATTGGGACAAGCAACACTGAGCACAGCAACACAAGTGTTGTCAAATCCTAAAACTAATCATGACAACATGAATCATACTTTAGCTTATGCAAAGTGTCTTTTCAAAATAAAGTCCCAACGTCTACTTCACTGAGACGCGTCACTTCCTTTGGTCATGCGTGACAAAAAAAAAAGCCTTGAAACCTTCATCCTGTCAGTATGGAAGCCCGTTCTCGCCATAATAATAATAATAATAATTATGAGATAATAAAGTCGAAATTATGAGATAAAAAGTCATAATTATGAGATCAAAAGATGTTGAGAAACACATGCAACAGCTACATTAATAGCAATGCTATTATTTGTTGAGCTAAAACGTCAACAGTACGCTTGCATATGGTTTGCATGGTTAAACCGGCAAGGGGATGAAGAGACCTGTGAAGACAAATAAGATACCAGGAAGGAGAAAAGACAGCATCACTGAAGCGCATGCACACTTTATAATCTCATAATTTCGACTTTAATATCTCATAATTATGACTTTTTATCTATTATTACGGCGGGAACGAGCTTCCATACAGACAGGATGAAGGTTTCAAGGCTGTTTTTCCATCCGTCATCAGTTTGCTCCTTGAAATCTTCATCATTATGCATGACCTCGGTGACCTTTGTGACCTTGGTGGGTTCATGTTTACTACCAATGCTGCTGCACTGTCGTTGTCTGCCAGTAATACTAGTCCACTTCCTAAATTCATGTTTCACTGCCTTTAAAAAAGAAGCTAAACAAACAAAAATGAAAGTCCGCCTCAGGAGCTGAACTGAAAGTATTTCCTTCTCTGGATGGAAAATAATGACGAACGACAGAACAATGTGAAGCGACCTCTGACCTCGTCTGTGTACGCCGACTTCTCGCCGCGGGGTCGCATGCAAACCTGCTGGTGATGCAAACCGGAAGCCTCAATGCTGAGCACCAAGTGCATGAGTCACATGGTATTTATATATATATATATATATATGTACATATGTACAAAACACATCTCTAAATAGATCTGCTCTGGAAAAACAACTCGGCCAGATGAGATGTTGATAACACGTGACACACCAGAGCGGAAAGAACAATGATGTCGGGATATCGGCTCAACGGCCGCGACACCAACGGGTTGAAAGCAATAAATAAACACGTTTATTTAAAGACTGCCAATAACTACACACAACACACCGCGATCATGTGACCAGCAGCCGAAAGCAGAGGCGGCTCGTGTTCAGGTGGTTCGCGTTTCACACCTGGATGGACGCCCCGGCTCAGCCGGCTCATCGGGCGACGAGCCGACGTCCTGCAGGACGGAGACGAGGCTGAGCGAGGAGGACGGGCGCGTCATCGTCCTCCTCTCGTCTGCTTCTTTCAGCGGGCCGGCCAGGTTGTTTTCCTCCTTGAGGCGCTTCTAAAATAGAGCAGCGAGGAGTCACATCCGCTCTGCGAGTGTCCCCGCAGCTCGCCGACGGACTGAAGTTATGAGTTCTAACAAACGGCGGGATGGGAGGTCGCGTCGTGCGTGAAGGCGGCGGCGGAGCTGATGCGTCTGGATTGTGTTACGAGAAGTGGACGTACTTGTTGTGACTGGGATACCAAATTATGACTTTGATACGATACCTGCCATAAATATCCCGATACCCGATACTTACGATACGATACCACAAATACTGAGTATAGTCAGTGCGCTCTGATGGCGTGCTATTTTAATGAGGTATCGATACTAAAAATATTCAAAATCGTCTCTTTTTTAATGAACGGGTATCTTTTTAGTATCGATATACCATGCGACGTTAGTTGTGACGTCACCCGTTGGTTTGTGGACGGATTTCTTGAAGCCTTGAGTTCTGCTGTTTGGACGTCGTCCATCTTGGATTGCGAACGTTTTGCAACCAGTGAACAGGAAGTGACCATATAAGGACTGAGGAGGAGTGACGTAGAGACGGCGTGTACGTCTTTGGTATCGACCTGTCAATCACCTTGTAGCCCCGCCCCTAAAGCGTCCCCTGCTTTATGGTCTGTTTGACTCTAAATGACCATAATTTACTAAATGAACATCATGCTGTATTGAAGACGACTTGAAACTAGAGATTGAGACATAAACTCATGTTTACAATGTTTACTGAGGGAATACATCAAGAGAAGTAGAGTCATGTATATAGACTTCTATACAACCAGAGGAGTCGCCTCTGGTGGTCAGGAGAGAGAATGCAGCTTTAACACATGAAGCATATACTTCTATACAACCAGAGGAGTCGCCCCCTGGTGGTCAGTAAAGACAATTCAGTTTAACACCTAAAGCATATACTTCTATACAACCAGAGGAGTCGCCTCTGGTGGTCAGGAGAGAGAATGCAGCTTTAACACATGAAGCATATACTTCTATACAACCAGAGGAGTCGCCCCTGGTGGTCAGGAGAGAGAATGCATCTTTAATACATGAAGCATATACTTCTATACAACCAGAGGAGTCGCCCCCTGGTGGTCAGTAAAGAGAATTCAGTTTAACACCTAAAGCATATACTTCTATACAACCAGAGGAGTCGCCCCCTGGTGGTCAGTAGAGAGAATGCAGCTTTAACACATGAAGCATATACTTCTATACAACCAGAGGAGTTGCCCCCTGGTGGTCAGTAGAGAGAATGCAGCTTTAACACATGAAGCATATACTTC
This sequence comes from Myoxocephalus aenaeus, assembly GCA_038501785.1. NCBI lineage: Eukaryota > Metazoa > Chordata > Actinopteri > Perciformes > Cottidae > Myoxocephalus > Myoxocephalus aenaeus. The sequence continues at coordinate 4,517,242 of JBAMJR010000100.1, forward strand.
TATACAACCTCTGAAGTCAAATATAAACTCTGTAAAACGCAGCAGCTGCTTCAGTTTGCTGAAGGGAAGCTGTGGCCTCGGCACTTGCTTGGCGGAAGGATGCAAGTTTGATAAAAAAAATGTAAAGTCTGAAGCTGACGTTCATGCTTGGAGCTCCAAAAGCTTTAAGTGTGTCCAGTACTTCAGTTCAAACTGCACCACCATATGCCACTGTGCTGTGAAGAGGCAGTGGTCTTGCAAATAACTAAGAATGGAATATATTCTTTCTTTTTTTAAAGGAAAAGACAGCCCTGCACTTTCATTCTGACTTTATCTAAAAAAAAAAAAAAAAAAACAGCTTCCTTCTGTAAATCGGAAATCAAACATCTCGGACGGACGTGTTTTCAGATGTCGTTAACGAAGGAAACGCTCGTGACGACAGCCGCGAGGATCAGATTGATCCCGGGTCACTTCGGTTCTTCGTCCAGCTGACGGGTGCTGATGTCGGACGCCCCGCGGCCCCCCGGGGTGCCGCCATCGATCGCTTCACGCACAGCTGCTGAGCTCAGGTCTAACGCCGCTGATTCTTTTTATCTGACGGGAGAAACCTGACCCTCTTTTCTGTGTTCAGAGTTTTAGATCTCAGGTGTCCAAGTTATCCTAATAATGCAGTCTGTGCATTAAAAAACACAAATAAAACTTCTGTTCGACACTGAAAAACAGATTATATGTTTTAATTGACATCAGGACTGGAGAGAGTCTCTACATCTCTTAAAAACACATCTTTTCCGACTATATCTTCAATAAAGAAAGTAGCACTTAAATGGCACTTTATAGTTTAACTTTCTTGAAGAAATTGTACTTTCTTGAGTTTGTACTCATGGTTGAAAGTCACTTTGGATGAAAGCGTACTGTAATTGTTTGGCGTAACACACATAATGTTCATGACTTATTCTTCTGTTCTGGACCTCTACAGTTTACTTTGATCCAGCCATCAGAAACGGAAATAAATCAATTTTTGTGCTGAAAAATGTGAATTGAAGATGAAGCCGTTCTAGATGAAAACCCCGCCTCCTGCTTTTAAGTTGGAGGCGGGTCCACGTGTATCAAACATGAGCTTTTTGGGGTATTTCGGAGCGAGCTGCACAGCGCCACAGATGTGACTGGACGTTTGTAATTCTGCTTTGCTTGGTTATAATTGTCCAATTACTTCTGGTTTTCTGGGTCAAACCTTTTCTCTTTTTTCCTCTTCTCTTGGTTAGAATAACAGCAGTGAAGCGGAGGGTTTATCCCTCCAAACATCTGCACAGCAGGATCCGCCCGGCCCCCGTGGTGTATCCATCTCCGCTACAACAACATTAGGCCACGGACTTCTGGGACTGCGTGTGCCAGACATGTGGGGCTTATGAAAGCAGAAAAGATTCACTCTTCCTCCTCCTCCCTCTCTCTCTCTCTCTCTCTCTCTCTTTCTCCCTCTCATTCATCCTCGGCCTCGCTCGCCCGTCTCCTCCCTATTGTCCTATGCAGGTCGAAGCCCAGCTGTATTCCCGTGGGGCAAAGTGAACAGATGTAGCCGACGTAGAGGAAGAGGAAGAGGAAGAGGAAGAGGAAGAGGCTGAGACGAGCAACCCCGGCTGCCTTCTGCAAATATGACTCTCAAATATATATATATATATATATATATATATATATATATATATATATATATATTTTAAAAAAGGAACGTTGCACACTATGTGAGTCATGATAACGCTCCCCTCCTCCTCCTCCTCCTCTTCTTCATGCTTCACGGGACATTTTGTGTGTTTTTAATATTTCGTTTCATATGTTATTTGTCCGTGGCGAGACCGCCATTTTCCTCCGGGGAGATGAAACTCTAATTCGGAAATGTTTTCCACGGAGAATGTCTTTTTGAATTTTGATTGTTTAATGTAGGAAATGTTAATATTAATTTGACCAGAGGCTTTTTTTTTTTTTTTTTTTTGCTTGGTGGCTTTACTTTTGTAATAAATGGAAAAGCTGGAGCGCTGATAAATAATATATAAACACTTTATTGTGTAAGACATGAATAAAATGTTCAGCAGCTTACAGGCATGCGTGTCTGTTTGTGTGTAGCATGCTAATGTCCTCACAGGAGTATAGATTGTACATATCTATGTGTGTGTGTGTGTGTGTGTGTGTGTGTGTGTGTGTGTGTGTGTGTTCACATAATAGACTCATTAATCTCCTCAATGCGAACCCCGACTGTAGTTTATGATAATTATTTCACTTTTTAACCACTTTCCTACCACTCTTTCTTAAAATACAATGCAGCCGTATGAATGAGAAACTAGAGACCTGCCGGCATTGCTTTTTTATAATCGCATACTTTATCTTTTTACTTCCTTTTTCTTTTTTTTACCTGCTCTCACAAAGTATACGCGCCGTAGTGTGCAGAATGCATTCAATTGGGACGCGCTACTTCCTCCCAACATGGAACTTTGACCCTTCTTGCTCAAGAATCTGCTGTTACGGCCGAAGCCGCCACTGAGGACTCAAAAGATCAGACTCAAAAGATCAGACTCAAAAGATCAGACTCAAAAGATCAGACTCAAAAGATCAGACTCAAAAGATCAGACTCAAAAGATCAGACTCAAAAGATCAGACTCAAAAGATCAGGCTCAAAAGATCAGACTCAAAAGATCAGGCGAGTTCAGAACACACAGCCTTTATTTGCAAAGGTTCGGTACCTAGGCAGGCAGTCGGGACTGGAACACAAATCCAATAACGGGAGGAGGCCGAATGCAGTCGGGAGGAAGGGAGGAAGGAACTCGACGAGGTGTTATTGTCATGATGTTGGTTTGTCTAGGTGTCCTGTCTTATTGTGAAGTCCTTGTCTTGGGTATCCTCTGTGTTCCTGCACTTCCTCCCCTGTGATTGTCGGTGATTGTCTGTCTGCCCTGTTCCCTGATTGTGTATTCCTTTCACCTGTGCTGCCCTCAGTGTTTCCACCTGTTCCTCGTTACCCTCCTCTTGTATTTAAACCCTGTCTGTCTCCTGCCCCCTTGTCGGATTGTACTGGTTTTTCCCCCGTCTGTTACCCCCCCCCCCCCCCCCCCCCCCCCCCCCCGTCGTGAAATTAAACTTGTTTTCAACCGTTGCTGCTGCGTTTGGGTCCTCTCCTTCCCTACACCTGACAGTTATGAACGGATTGTGTTAGAAAACATCACAATAGTTAGAAAGGCATTCTGCCATCATGCTGTAAAACAATCCGTTTTGTATTGTTGGCATGCTACATGTGACTTACTAGGTACCATTTCAATCTGTTTCGTAGAGGCCCACTGTCGATCCGTACAGCCGGTAGCGCTAGCAGCACCGCTAACGGCTAACGAACAAAAGGATCCGTTCGGTTCCGTTATGATGCGTTCAGGCTCTGTTCGGGGAAAACGAGTTACGTGCGAAGGTAAAACGCCACGTTATCGCGATGTGTTCACGCGCGATCTCGTTAAATGTAGTTTGAGGTGAGACTTTTTTTTTTGACACCGGACAGGTGCGGTGTCACATGACAGCTCATTTGCATGCCCAGCAAAACGGGGAAAGCACTGCATTGTGGGACTTGAAGCAGTGTTGTGTGTAATCTGTGGACGCCGTTGTTTCCAGTGCATTATGGGAACATGAAAGACACGATCCAGTAGCGCCTCACTCCCTGAGTGCATAACGTATTGCACCGAGTGAGGTAAATATAGTGCAAGAGGCGACAAACAGGAAGTGACTTTGGACGCAGCTGTGAGTTTATTTTGGTTAAAATGACAAACTGCTCTGAGTCACTCTGAAGTGAATGATGTCACTGCTGTGTGTGTGTGTGCGTTTCAGCGGATTTGTATGCGTGTGTGTGTTCTCAAAGATTCGGGGCACACAATACATGGGTTAGCCAGTATGTGTGTGTGTGTGTGTGTGTGTGTGTGTCTAATTATAGTGAGTGCTTTGTGGCGCATCTCAGTGTGATCGGTCCTCACCGAGTCTGACAATCACATCAATAGGAGCTTGACGATGATGGATTCCCCTCCGCTGCGACGCCAAAGCACGCACACACACACACACACACACACACACACACACACACACACACACACACACACACACACACACACACACACACACACACACACTTTTGCAAATGCACTCTGCACATGTGCATTCACTATCCTTCATTCTGAATCTGTAAGTCACTCTCACACACATACACACTCACTCACTCACTCACTCACACACGCACACACACACGCACACACACACATATGCACTTAGTTTGTGCGCACATGGAAAAGCATTTTTTTTCTCTCCTCATTCACAAACACGCATCTCGCCTTAATTATAATTCGGTGCTGTTGTTGCACAGAGGACGGCTGGTGACTGCTGAATGGTTGGGGAGGAAAACAAGGCAGTCACGCAACACACACACACACACACACACACACACACACACACACACACACGCTGCATGTTTACAGTGGGGGGGTGAAAAACTGTGCAGTAAGCCTCTCGGAGGTTAAAGATAGTTTTGCTGAATTGACTGGATGAGTTACTGGCAGAAACGTGTTCAGGTGCTTCTCTCTGCAGCAGCTCAGCCTCTCATCCCGTTCAGGAGCTTTTCATTTGATGAATCCCTCCACGACATATTAGACAACGGTCAAGTCATCAGCGAGCCTCGCCAGAGACATGCTCATTAGCACAGAGTCTTATGTATTGATGGTACAAAATAAGAATTCTTCTCCACGCAGATGAAACAATAAATCAGGACTTATGTCGAGTAAAGTACTTTGAATCTCGTTGACGATGCTAACCGCGTCTGAAATGCTCATAAATCATTCAGTGTGTTTCTTCATGGACCTTCATGATAGAACTTGTGTTTAAGGAGGAGGAATCTGCCACGGAGGACTAAAGACACCAACAAGACACTGTTTGATGGATTGTATTTATTTTTAATTCTTTGCAATGTGCCGTGCATTTTTACCTTTTTGTGTCTTTTCTTCTTCTTTTCTACCTTGTTTGAACATCTGTTATTCAGTGGATATTTAGTATCAGCAAGACACAACCAGAGCGTTAGCGTTACCTCCGGTTCTGCTAAGTGAATCCAATGCGGAACATAAAACCTGCAACTCTATGCTTCATGTGTTAAAGCTGCATTCTCTCTCCTGACCACCAGGGGGCGACTCCTCTGGTTGTATAGAAGTCTATGCTTCCTGTGTTAAAGCTGCATTCTCTCTCCTGACCACCAGGGGGCGACTCCTCTGGTTGTATAGAAGTCTATGCTTCATGTGTTAAAGCTGCATTCTCTCTCCTGACCACCAGGGGGCGACTCCTCTGGTTGTATAGAAGTCTATGCTTCATGTGCTAAAGCTGCATTCTCTCTCCTGACCACCAGGGGGCGGCTCCTCTGGTTGTATAGAAGTCTATGCTTCACGTGTTAAAGCTGCATTCTCTCTCCTGACCACCAGGGGGTGACTCCTCTGGTTGTATAGAAGTATATGCTTCATGTGTTAAAGCTGCATTCTCTCTCCTGACCACCAGGGGGTGACTCCTCTGATTGTATAGAAGTCTATGCTCCATGTGCTAAAGCTGCATTCTCTCTACTGACCACCAGGGGGTGACTCCTCTGGTTGTATAGAAGTCTATGCTTCATGTGCTAAAGCTGCATTCTCTCTCCTGACCACCAGGGGGCGGCTCCTCTGGTTGTATAGAAGTCTATGCTTCATGTGTTAAAGCTGCATTCTCTCTACTGACCACCAGGGGGGGACTCCCCTGGTTGTATAGAAGTATATGCTTCATGTGCTAAAGCTGCATTCTCTCTCCTGACCACCAGGGGGCGGCTCCTCTGGTTGTATAGAAGTCTATGCTTCACGTGTTAAAGCTGCATTCTCTCTCCTGACCACCAGGGGGTGACTCCTCTGGTTGTATAGAAGTCTATGCTTCATGTGCTAAAGCTGCATTCTCTCTCCTGACCATCAGGGGGCGGCTCCTCTGGTTGTATAGAAGTCTATGCTTCATGTGTTAAAGCTGCATTCTCTCTACTGACCACCAGGGGGTGACTCCTCTGGTTGTATAGAAGTCTATGCTTCATGTGCTAAAGCTGCATTAACGCAATTTATGGTTTTAGCTGAAACAAAATGATCTTTTGATGCAAATATCTTTTCACCTCCCTTTTGTGTATTATTATATGTAAAAATACTCACTGGACCAAAATATTTTCCAGAAAATGTAATTACTAACAACTGTATAAACTGTATATTATTATTGGTCATGTATCTATTGTTGCCCATTGCACATTTTTAATAATAAGTATGTTAAAAAAGATGCAGTGACCAGTGAAAATCCACGTTGTCTTTTCTGGACCTTCACATCCAGCAGTTGATTTGATAAACGGGTCCAGCTTGTCACTCAGATTCAACGGGTCGAGCTTTACTCATCCTCCTGCAGAGATCATTCATCGGGACGAGGCCGGCACCGCCGGCGGCTGCAGACATGTGCACTGACACCCGGCGAGGTCCGGAGGTCCCGTGTTCCACGTTCGGAGGCGAGCGAGAGCCGTTTGTTAGCACAAAGTATTAAACCCGCTCGCTCGGCTTGTTAAACGCAGCTGAGTCGGGACGAACCGCTGTCTCAAACATCCCTTTTTAAATATGAACAAAGGCCCCTTGTGTGCACAGCTTTTGTGATGTAAAATGAAATAAAACGCACATGGAGACAGTGAGTAAACCTGTTATGTAATCCTGGCTGTCCACTCATCTTCAGCAGAGGAAGGTTTTGACTAACAGCCATATGTTGCTCAGAGAAAGATGAGGCACTCCGAACACACCGAGAGCTCCTCGTCACACGCTGCAGATTAATCGTTCCAAAAGGTAAAGAAAAGATGGAGCGCTGCGAGTAGTATAGAGGGTATACGTTTGCGCGTGCACGTGGCCACGTGCACGCGCAAACGTATACCCTCTGCCGTCGAGGTGCCCTTGAGCAACGTCCCGTGAAAGCGTCCGTCCATCAAAGCGTTAGATCAACTCTGTGTCAGGCGTTTGAGTCGGAGCATCAGCGGAGATTACCGTACTTTTCGGGTTATAAGCCGCTCCTACAGCTGATCAGTGTCCCCGCTGTAGCAAGCTAGTAGCGCTGCTAGATAGCGCTGCTAGTAGCGCTGCTAGCTAGCGCTTCTGCTGCTACCGGCCACTGCTGCTGATACTGCCCGCGTCCCCTCTGCCCAAGTCGGGTGTCGAGCCTGGTCCCGCTACCTTCGGTGGTTTTCAGGGAGCTAGCGGAAGTTAGCGGGGAAGTGACGGAGCGCTAGCAGGAGCCCCAGCTGGCTACAGCGGGGAGCTAACGGGGACACTGACCGAAGGTAGTAGCGGCTTGTAACCCGAAAAGTACGGTACCTTGAAACGGAAACAAAGAGCTTCATCGGCCTCCTCATGGGGGGGAAATCATTATATATGTTGGCGTTGAAGGCATCGCGCCGATTGTTCCGCGATGATTCACCAACGGACATTTCAACTCGCAATTGTTTTGTGTTTGTCATTGAACCACAAGGTTAAAGCTCCACTTCTCTGTCATGATATCAACGCTGGCTCACAATGCTAACTCCGATCTGAGACTTTGATGTCGGTGAGAAGAGCTGCCTGTGACAAAACCCATCCACAAAACCCATCCTTATGTATGATAAGGTTTTGTGTTTCTTCCTGTTTTGTTGTGCAGCAAAATGGAAACGCAATCTGCATTTTGTTGAGCAACCCCGTTGACAATAAAAACAACAATCCATTAACTTGTGACCTCGTCTCCAGCTGCGTCATCACATCTCTGAAAACAGCAAAAACAGCAAATTTCAAAGCGTTAACAAAACTCACCACATAATAAACACTGAGCGGTTGCTATTAATGCATGAAACCATATTCAAATGTATTAAAGTGACATATTAATGTTTTTTTTGGAGCAGCAGTCATCTGGTCAGTCAAGGCTCCCAGAAGCAATGCATTGTGGGGCAGTTATAAAGAGAGTACACATTGTACACGTTCATTCATAAGGTGGACACAGACTTAAAATCAATGCTACTTTTGCTCTGGGTCAGCGAGGTGTGTCATGAGGAATGTTCTTGCCAACACAACTTTGTAAAGAAAACTTTCGTTGCACCCAAAAGGCCAAAAATAAAATAAAACATCAGTGAATGCAGTTTTAAGGACTGCGGGGCTGCGAGTGTATTTTGTAACAGAAGAGGAACATGCTGAGGCGCAAGCAGAGGACGAAGTCAGAGGAAGTGATTCACTGAGGAGATTGGTTCCCTCTCTTTCTCATCAGCACACGTTTCCAGTGATTCACACTGGATCCGCCCAGTGAACCCAGTGAACCCAGTGAACCCAGTGAACCCAGTTAGCCTCCACTCGGACTGCAACTCGTCTGCTGGAAGATTGTCCGTCGTTCAGGCGGCTGTCTGCATCCAAGCAGCAGCACGACGTATACAGTCGGCCTCTGAAACCCCCAAGAGAGGCGTCAGGATGAGGACGCTCCTTCCTCCTCCTCCTCTTCCTCTGTAAAACCCAGGAGAGGAGGAGAGGAGGAGCGACCAGCCGGATGGAGACTTGAACACGGAGAGAATAAGGCATCTAATTTATGAAAATTATGCTAGGAATGCTAATTGAATTAAGCATGCTGAGCAGATCTGCTGAAGGGAAAATATGTTCACGGTATTAGTAAACATGAACCCAAAGCTGGAAACACGGCCCTCCCAGTTTGTTATGAATGATGGATGTGGAGCGGCGGTCCCTTTGAGATGAGATCCTCAGTCTATGAAGAGTTACTCCTCATGTTTCACGTGTCATTACCGATCATCACAGTCAGACGGTCTTTCCAAAACAAACTTCCGGTTCTCCTTCGCCGATCTTTCATACTTCCTGCTTCATTGTTTATGTGGATGACACACGTGATCTATAAATCACTCGTTGTCTTTGCTGCTCAGGCTCCACGGTGCAGAGACTTTAGTCCACGTGGAACAACTTCATTAGTATTATTATCAGCGTGCAGCAGGACTCTTCACAGTAAGTCTGATGTAACCAAACACATATTTAACAAAGGTATCAGACGCTGTGGGGAGAGACCATCACACCTCCTCCTCCTCTCTTTAGTCCCGTTGGATCCAGAAGAGGCTCGGTTCTGGTTCTGGACTCCAGGTTTCAGGAGGAACGCTAGAATGTTTTATCTCTCCATCATCAATTTACTGCAGAGACTCAGGAGGAGGAGGAGAGGAGAGGAGAGGAGACAGAGGGAGGAGAGGAGAGGAGACAGAGGGAGGAGAGGAGAGGAGAGGAGACAGAGGGAGGAGAGGAGAGGAGACAGAGGGAGGAGAGGAGAGGAGAGGAGAGGAGACAGAGGGAGGAGAGGAGAGGAGACAGAGGGAGGAGAGGAGGAGAGAGGAGGAGAGGAAAGGAGAGGAGAGGAGAGGAAAGGAAAGGAGAGGAGACAGAGGGAGGAGAGGAGAGGAGACAGAGAGGAGACAGAGAGGAGACAGTGAGATGATGAAGAGATGAATAAAGGAGAGGAGGAGATGATGAAGAGGTGAATGAAGGAGAGGAGGAGATGATGAAAGAGGGAAGAGATGATGAAGAGATGAATAAAGAAGAGAAGGAGATGATGAAGAGATGAATAAAGGAGAGGAGGAGACGATGAAGAGACGAAGAAAGTAGAGGAGGAGATGATGAAGAGATGAATAAAGGCAAGGAAGAAGAGGAGGATAATTAACCTCCCTGACATAAATCCTTCACTCTTCTTGATTCCTTCACTCTTCTTCTCTTTTTGATTCCTTCACTCTTCTTGATTCCTTCATTCTTCTTCTCTTCTGGATTCCTTCACTCTTCTTGATTCCTTCACTCTCCTTGAATCCTTCACTCTCCTTGAATCCTTCACTCTCCTTGATTCCTTCACTCTCCTTGAATCCTTCACTCTCCTTGAATCCTTCACTCTCATTGATTCCTTCACTCTCCTTGATTCCTTCACTCTCCTTGATTCCTTCACTCTCCTTGATTCCTTCACTCTCCTTGATTCCTTCATTCTCCTTGATTCCTTCACTCTCCTTGAATCCTTCACTCTCCTTGATTCCTTCACTCTCCTTGATTCCTTCACTCTTCTTGATTCCTTCACTCTCCTTGATTCCTTTACTCTCCTTGAATCCTTCACTCTTCTTCTCTTCTTGACTCCTTCACTCTTCTTGATTCCTTCACTCTCCTTGATTCCTTCACTCTCCTTGATTCCTTCACTCTTCTTGATTCCTTCACTCTCCTTGATTCCTTCACTCTCCTTGAATCCTTCACTCTCCTTGAATCCTTCACTCTCCTTGATTCCTTCACTCTCCTTGAATCCTTCACTCTCCTTGATTCCTTCACTCTCCTTGAATCCTTCACATCAGATCATAAGTCGACCTGACAGGAAACTGACAAACTACATCTCAGACCTCAGGAGTTCCTCCTGAGACGAGAGACGATCAGAACGTGAAACATCTTCCAAGTGAAACAAACTCGTGAAATCCGGCGTGAATCACCAGCAGAGGAAGGAGGTCTGGCTCTCCTGAGCTCTGGCTCTCCTGAGGCTGAACCGCTCATGCGAGAGCAGATCAGACAGCCGTCCGTCACCGGGCGCCGCTCGCAAGGCTGCGACTCAAAGGTCGGAGGGTTTGGTGATGTGATCGCACTGACAGGCCTCCATGCGATGTCACCCTCCTCCTCCTCCTCCTCCTCCTCCTCCTCCTCCTCCTCCTCTTCATCCTCCTCCTCTGCTGTCCATCCACTCGCCGCATCAGAGACTTTCTCTGAACGACGGCTCCAGCTGCCCGCCGGCGTGTGACGGCTCCATCAACTTTATTAATCGCTTTCCTTTCTTTTCTGGTCATGAACCTTTCTCTCTCACTCGCTGTAAAAATCACATTCTCCCTTTTTCGGCCTTTATTTCGTTCTCTTTCAGCCTCATTGACATGTTGTTCTGTCTAATATTCACACTATAACCAATATATATATACATATGTATAAGGTAGGGAAGACCTCCGGTAAATCCTCGTCTTGCAATGTTAACGAAAGTATAACATTATTAATGTATCCAGGTTGTATTAATATTCACTCCACAATATGAATCTTTTCCTCTCTGCTGGAGCTACACCCGTCCACCAACACGATGAAAACATGACCTCTTTGGCAAAAGGTAAAACATTTAATAGTAATTTGCCGCTTCGGGGAACTAAATGATGGACACAAAGCTGGGCAGCATCATATATATATATATATATATATATATATATATATATATATATATATATATATATATACATATTCTTGGTCATGATGGCCTTCATTTTGTTTTGGGGCGACTATCAAAATAAGGTGCAGGTTTCAATTTTATACAATTTATTTTGCATTTTGGCCTAAAATCACAAATTAGCCTCAGAGATGCTGCAGACGATGAGGTCGTTTCATCTGTGAAACATTATTTATTTATTATTTAAACTCATTATTTTCTGTCGAAACTGTCGAGACACTGAAAAGAAAGAAAAATAAAACGTTATTGAACAGTTTGTCACGCGGGCGAAGCCTCGAAGGAGGCGGACTCTGTTTATTTACGAATGGACTCGTCGTGATGCTCGTGGTCGTCTTCAGAGGACGAGCAGCAGCATCATGTGAACATTTTTCATGAAATATAAAGAAAGATCCTGGAATCAGAAAGTAGGTCCTGAGCGGTGAGAGTTTTTTATTTAGGAAAGAATATCTTGAATTTATTGGAGTCGGCGTATTAGAGTTATTAACAGGTTTCCTCTGATTAGAGAATGATGGGAGAAAAAACTGAAATAATGATCAAATTTGTGGCAAAAAAAATAACAACAGCAACTCATTTAATCCATAAATTCAGCGACAAAGACGTATTAATGTCACTGACATTCATTTTAGATGCATGTGTTCCAGCTTCTAATAAGTGTTCAGGGATTAAAGGGATCCTGCACGATCGGTTTTATATTTAAGTCCTCATCTTTACCGTCACATCTCACAACAGACTTTACACAATGAAAGGTTTCTGCTTCACGGCGAGACTTCTGGGTCCTGAGCGATGGACACATATCACACACACACACACACACACACACACACATATATATATATATATATATATATATATATATATATATATATATATATATATATATATTCAAGCTCTTACGTTCTCCGTCTTTTCAAAATAAACTTGCTGGATGGAAGTCTGGTGTCAGTGAACAACCAGACTTATTTCATTCTCTACTCCAGTAAATCACGCTCATGTTGCACCTTTAAAACACAAAATGTGTGCACTGACATTACTAAAGATAAAACTCCATTGAAGTCAAGTGGAATCAAAGGGAATCAGTCAAGTATCTCATTATTAGAAGGACTTCCTACATTTGAGGGAATACGTTTTGGGAACAAATTTAATAAAATAATGAATGAAATGTTTCCGAAATTTGTTTCAAGTTGAAATAGAGAAAAGAAGATGAATGAACGCTGCATGTGTTCGAGACACATTTTAATACATAACTCTATAGAGCGCACGTCTTTATCGAGTATTAAGTCAACGCCTTCTTAAATGTACTTCACTTGGGAATGTTTGGGTTTCATTTTCTATTTATTTGTCAAGTCATAATTTGGCCATCGTACTGGATCGCGTTAGATTCTCAGGCGTTCCTGTTATTTTGTCCACCCTCCAGCCTGCCTCTTCTGCTCGGCTCCGGCGCGCACTGCGGTGAGAACCCCGGCGCCGGCCTGCAGGACGCCGTGCTGCTGTCAGGCGCTGCAGCGGGCTGCGAACCAACAGCCTGCTGGGACGGAACGCCATTCAGCAAATATGTCAGCGACTCCCCCCACGCTGGAATAGCTGCTCAGAGATGGATGTGTGTGTGTGTGTGTGTGTGTGTGTGTGTGTGTGTGTGTGTGTGTGTGTGTGTGTGTGTGTGTGTGAGTGTGTGTGAGTGTGTGTGTGTGAGTATTACTCACCGCGCTGCTGTTGTTCACAAATAAAAACCAAAGCACAATAAAAGCGATCCTTTAAAAATGCATGTGAGCCGAGGCAGAGTGGAGGCTAAGCGCTGTGGGTGGTGGAGTGTGTGTGTGTGTGTGTGTGTGTGTAGTAAATACGAAGCTTTACTTTAAATTATTCTGGTCATTAAGCTGCATCAGCGCCTGTGTGTGTATGTGTGTGACGAGTGTGTATGTGGTGTGTGTGTGTTTCCTGACGACATTTGTATTTATGGTTATGTGTTCACGTGCGTATGAACAGTTGTGTGTATATGCATGGCTAGGTGTTGATATAAATGTGTTAGTGTGTGTGTGAGCATATGTGCTGGTGTGTGAGTGTGTGTGAGTGTGTGTGAGTGTGTGTTAGTTCACTCTTATTGATGCCTTTTATGTGTCGGCCTACCTGCGTGTGGAAGTGCACACTTCAGTATTCCTTCAGCGTAAGCATTGATTTATGTGTTTGTGTGTGCATACGTATATACATATATATATATATATATATATATATATTTATATATATATATATATATATATATATATAAATGTGTTCTGGGTGTGTGAGAGTGTTTGCGTGTTATCACCTGAGACTCAGAGTGGTTGCGTGCCTCCTTGGTGCCTCAGCATTAGGGAATCTAAATTCACAGTTCAGTAAGTATCTTGTGTTTTTGGGTCAAGGTTCAATACGTTTACGGTTCAATATGGAACAAAAGAAAATGCAGAACATTAAATTGTTGCTCTTTGGCTATCATTCTTATTAAAACAGTTGAGGCACTCAAATACTGGCATAGTGTAGATAATAAATACAGAAATTAATATATATATATATAGCCATATATATGGCTTTTCCTTCCACGTTCCGACCTTCACCTGCGACCACGAGCTCCCGTTTCCAGCCACGTGGACCCAGAACTCACAGAGGGACCGAACTTCTCGTCTGACTGGGGAACGTCTCGGGGTTCCTCGGAGAAGAAGCTGGAGAACATTGCTGGGGAAGTCTGGAATACTCTGCAGAGCCAGAAGCAGAGCAAGAAAATGTAGGATATGATGCTATTTAGATTAGCATTGATGTTAGCGTAGCGGTCGGGGTGAGGGACGGTTAAGTCCAGGGTCAGGGTCACAGAGGGTCCTCACAAGTTGAGTAAGATAACGCTACATGTGTGTGTGTGTGTGTGTGTGTGTGTACTACAGCAGTCTGTGCAGAATCCCATCGCACACACACACACACGCACACACACACACACACACACACACGTGAATGATGGCTGAGCATTAGCATGCTAACGGCGAACGGAGAGAAATTGTTATTCTGGTCCTGTTTGTCGTCTCGCAGGAGGAAAGCGGGGGATGGAGGAACATTTTTATTAAAAACATGACGGCCGTTTACAGGAGCGCTCACACACACACACACACACACACACACACACACACACACACACACACACAGGATCTAATACATGCATATTTCTGTTAGACCTGTGTAGTATCTTCAAAGCTCAGGAGGGTAAGTAAGTAATCACGTGGTCAAAAACGTGATGAAGTTCAAACTCCATATGTATGACAGCAGAATTTTACCGAACATTTATGGCGACCGTCTCATTTTATTCATTCTTTTAAGGCTTTCCATTTCTTTTACAGATATTCACAGCATGTCTTTTTACGATTCGTCCTTTTTATTGCCGCTTCCAGACCCTCCCGTTGAGGGCAAAACATATTTCTCTATTTTGCCGCACGCCGCTCTTCGAGGCCGGTTTGCCCTCCCGTGCTCTCGCTTCACCTCCGTCTCCTTCCTCCCGTCCGTCACTCCGTCCCTCTCTCGCCTCCCGAAGCCTTTTTATTATTCAGCGATCCACCTCCAGCGCCGCCTCTCGCACTAAATCTAGTTTGAGGCTTTATTGTCCTTGAAATTGGGTTCGCGCCACGCGGTACATATGATAGACAAAATGTACCGGAACATATGACACACACACGCAATAAAATGAACCGCCGCCATCCGTCTCTCTTCCCTGTAAACCTCGGCTGCACTTGTTTGCTCAAGTGGTGCAACAACCATGTGTTTCTTTAGGCCCGGTGACTTTAACTCACACCATTATGTCCAAGCTGGATGTGGAAGCTTGGTGAAAAATACAGCAATAAAGACAATATATGTTATGCTCACACTTGGATGTGAAAATCCTTGAGCATTTTGAAATGCAATCATATGAAAACATCTTTTAAAAATCATAATTTTGCAGAGTTACCCCACAAAAAACGTCAAGTCGAAATGCACCGTCGCAGAACAACAAGACTCAGACCCTGAAACGAGGAACCAAAATCCCTCTGCAGTGACATCTCTACATCTAGTGACCGTGTTGTCGGTGCTCAGGTGGACATCGGTCAGGAAGGAAGAAGCGGAGTTCGGACACACGCTTCAATGTGTTTCCTTGTAAACGATCTGGACGCCTGAATGCACCATGACTTTAAGTCCCCAAGAGGTCGGAGTCAAAGTCCTTCTTGTTATTGTTTGGTTCTTGAGAAGATTTCTACCATCTGGTGAGTTTGTATTTTCAACAATCTGCCAGTTGAGAAACATAATGAGTGACTTAGATGTTCATATTCAGGGAGATAACATTTAGCAGAACTGGGATTTGGTCGTAAACGGTCCTGGTGCAGGACTGGAACCGGCTGATACAGACCCAGGAGGGTTTCCAGTTCGGGGACCTCGGCTTTTTGCAGATGATGCGGTCCTGTTGGATGTGGACCTTCAGCACTGGGCCGGTTTTTGCAGCCGAGCGTGAAGCGGTATCAGTAGCTCAGAGAATTTACATTTACCAGTGCATCTACGCTCCGACCTCTGGCCTTGAGCTGGAGACCGAAAGAATGTGACTGTGGAGCAGGTCCAATTGGTAAGGGCAGGGCCGGCTCTAGCCCTTTGGTTGCCCTAGGCGAGATTGAGTTTTGCCCCCCCCCCCCATAGACACACAATACTTTACATCACTGAAGAGACATATATTAACTTAACTGCTTTACTTTGCAGAGCAGTTTTTCACCCACTTATAATTCTACTATTCTACATTGCAGTTCAACAATAAATGGTGCATGGACAACAAACACCAGAATAGTTTCAGAACATTTTCTTTTTTATTATTTTAAATAATTTATTACACACTCAAAGTTAGGATTAAATTAACTCCATAAACTGCAAAACACTCTTTTTTTTCAAATATGTTTATTGAACAAACCTATCCTTGACTTTCTTTTCCTCTTCTTCCTTTTTTCGTTTTCGTCCCTGTGCTCCAGATGGTTTAGACCAGTCAAAGTGGTCGCGCAATAGATTTTTCAGATCGCGCACATTTTTCAGACCGCACAAACGATTTTTTTTTTTGGAGTGAGTCATCTTTGCAATAGAAGATCTTTGATGTGACGTGTCGAGTCTTGGCCAATCAGCGTCCCGTTTTCTCGACAAAAAATTCAGATTTTTGGCCGAGTTGTTGTCATCTCCGTAATAGAACATCTTTGATGTGACGCGTCTTGGCCAATCAGTGTTAAGATGTTTACAGCGCCTGTTTCTCAATATGCGTGTCTCTCTGTACTTGAGAGACACGCCCCCCCCCGGTCGCGTGGTCGTGAATTGCTCACAGTGCTGAAATGTGCGCTGTGAGGGCGCCCCCAACCCATTTGTCGCCTAGTTCGCCTATAGCAATCGCCGGCCCTGGGTAAGGGGGTCCTCCATTAACAAGGGATGTGATTGGCTGTTCCCTCCATTAACAAGGGATGTGATTGGCTGTTCCTGTCGGCTTCTTTCCACGTTTTCCGATATGAATAATAACAAATTCTTTTGATGGACCTTCATCGCCGCGTTCTTCCTCAACACTGGACCCCATTAGTCACTTATGAGGAAAAAGGTGGAAATATAGCAACGTTTCCCTTTTTAAGGGGAAAACTGAACGTTTTAGGTTTAGAAAAAGTCAAATGAAGGGAAGAGATTGTTTTAAAATGTCATAAGTTGGTTTCGTTGAGGTTGATTCTTCGTTTGTTCGTATTTCCCTGAAACAAGACAAAGATGTTTTGGGTCCTCTGTCACTTCTTCTTTGCTGCAAAGAGAAGAGAAAAGCGAGCCGGAGCATTTTCTTCCTCTCCACCAGAATGCTAATGTGTGCAGACACCTTTTCCTTAGCGCTGACTCAGCACCGTGGAGATCGGTCTGTACGGGACCAGGGCTGCCGTGACCCCATCGCAAGACCCTCGTCTCTTCTCCAGCTCTCGCCCGTCTCCTGGTGAAGCTTCATCACCGCCGGCCTGCAGCCGACGCCTCCGCGAAGAAGACGAAGGCTCTTTCTGCAAAAGCCTCTCTCGCTGTTTGGAGATTTCCCACCAAATCAAAATGATGAACTAAAATGAAATGTTCAGGCCTTTTTTTATTTATTTATGATGGATTCAGTGCTTTGTTTTGTTCCTTTTGGCTTTTCCAACTTTACTCTTCTTCAAAAGCTTCACCTTTTAGCGTTTTACACCTCTGTCTTTCTCTCTCTCTGCCGAACTAATCTAAATTAGGAAAAGTCCATTAGATCATGGAGTGCGTGCACACACACACACACACACACACACACACACACACACACACACACACACACACACACACACACACACACACACACCTGATGGGGACCATAAATCGTTGTCTCCATTATAGTTCTGCCAATAGCACCTCCATGCTGGCTGCACAGCGTCTTTATAGCGCGGCTTTGATGTATATGTGGGTTTTCGGGGCCGGGCCGGGCGGGGCGAGTGACAGAATGGGGTTGGGAAATGAGAGAGAGAGAGAGAGAGAGGGGGGGTTCACAACAATGGAGGAAGAGGAAGAGGAAGAGGACTACTGGAGCGACACCAAACATTAAAGAGACAAGACTGAGAAAAAGAGACTAGAGGTTCAGAGACAGCAGCACCTAGAGGCGTACAATGCACATTTTAAAACGCTGGCTATCACATTTCCAGCATGTACGATATGTGTTTCCTCCATTGCCGACTAAATTGCATCGACTTCGTACATAATTGCATCACGTGAAAAAATTATGCTTGGGGTTTGGTGTCAACCAGTGGCGGGCCGTGCATTTTCTACCTGGGCCTTCAGTGCCATCTCTGCTGATCAACCTAAGCACCTCATTATGACGCCACAGCTACCGGCTATTATTATTGGTTTTGTGTAAACACCTCATATTCGCATAACACTGCAATACTTGACAAGTGAATACACCCAGCTTGTCAAACTAAAGATCTGATTGGTTGAAGTCCATGACAATCAACGACAACGTCCACTCTCAGTGTACTTTAATCTGCTCTGCTTCCATGGAGACACAGGAGGAGAAATCTGATTGGATGAAAGCTTCTCCTTAAAACCAGCTGCACTGAAAGCAGCGCTGCAGGCTGAAGGCAGAGCAACAGAGGAAGACAGGAGCTGTGCAATCAGAAAATAAGGTACTTTTTTTTTTAAGAAGGCTTAGCGGGCCCTGACGGCCCACCACTGATGTCGACACGGGGGTTCCATTGTGTTTTATTCAACAGAATATTTTGGATATACTGGACGGATTGGACAAAATCTACATTCAGGAGCTCAGTACCTTTGGAGGGGGGTCTTTGTGGTCCTGGACAGGCAAGGGCCAATTAGCAGGCTGGATATGGCACCAGTTAGTGGAGGAAGAGGAGGAGGGTGAAGACCAGCAGCCGCCATGACAAGTCTGACCTTAAATACATCACTCTAATGATGCTCCCTGATATTTTACTTTTAGGAGAATCCAGACAGACCTAATTAGTTTCTGTAGTTGTAAAACCAACAGGTGGTCTCATATTTAGACATTGTACAGACTAATTGGTACATTGCAAATCAAAAGATTATAAATACGCATGAACGAAAGAGAAATCACTCGCCTAGTCTATGAAAAACATTATTTTCTAATCTTTTCTAGAGGGAGAAAATGTTCTAAATCTTTTTTTTTAAAAGCTATACAGGATCTTTTAATGTTGTGTTGGTTCTGGCGCCCCCTGTGGACTAAAGCGGTAGTGTCTCTGAGCACCAGGGTCCCTTTAGAAAAGCTCTCATGTTACTGCAGCAGGGTCTGACGGTCTGCTCCTCTCGGTCCTGGTTCTGGTCCTCTCGGTCCTGGTCCTGGTTCTCCCGTGCCCCCCTTCCCTCCGGCGGGTCCGGCAGGACGTCCCGGGTCTCCAGCGGAGAGGAGAGACCGTTCCGGGCTCATCCCGCGGTGGCAGTCTGGTTTCTGGGAAGTAACTTTTAAATAAGAATAGTGACATCACACACAGCAGAGTGACCTTTTCTGATAAAGAAGCGTGGGAGCTCCCATCAGCCTCAGCGCTCTGCTCGGTCCTCCCTGCAGCCGGCCGGGAGCTGTAAGCCGGTCGTAATTGCTGCTGTAGAGAGAGTGTGTGTGTGTGTGTGTGTGTGTGTGTGTGTGTGTGTGTGTGTGTGGCTGCTGCAGTACTGTCAATAAGTGCTTGATGGCCGAGCCGGTGACTCTCTCTCTCTCTGCAGCACACAGGAGACGGATGGTAAAGGAGCCGGCCCCCTCAGCGACTTTTATCTCCCTCTCCTCGCTCCTCCATCACTCCGTCCTGACTCTTCTGCCATTTTCCCCCTCTGGCCATCCTTCCATTCTTCCTCTCTCTCTCTCTCTCTCTCTCAATCTGTTGCCAACTCTCTCTCTCTCTCTTTACCTTTTTGTGTGAATGGGTGTGTCTGCTTTCGTTCCCCTGCAGTCGGTCTTTCCTTTATGTCTCCTCCCCATCGCCTCTTGAGCTTTTTATAAAATACTATTTTGGCGATGAGACTTCAAATCTCTCTTCATCTGTTACTCTTGTGTTATGCTCGTTGTTTTTAGACTTTACTCTGCGCTCTACATCAGTTTTATTACTGTAAAAAAAAAGTGTAAGTGATATTTCAACATGCGGATCAGCATCACTCATCCTTTTCTTACCTCTCCTCTCATAAGTTATTCATAATGCATGTTTTATTAACGGTATTATTACCATTCCTATTCTTCTCCCCGTTCCACTCAGTTTGGTTCAGGCGGTATTCGTTTAGGTGTTCAGCCCGTGGTTCACCATCCTGTGGGCGTTTCAGGGCATTAAAGGTTTCCTTTCCTTCATGTCGTCGTACTAAACTCCTCTCGTTCAATAAGAAAGATCCACCGCTCTTTCATTTGACTAATTATTTAAATGATAACTACTAACTACCGTAAATGAAAAATATAAATCGCATATGTTAAAGCGTGTCCAGCCGGAAGGCTCCATTGGTGTCATGTCCACTGGACACCAGCATCTTTGAGCACTGGTCTAGTTTTCCTGGACTGGGAACCACGACGTTACCTCATGAGAGCACGTGCATGCCCTTTAAGCACGGTGGAACCACTTTTTTTTGCTTTTCCCCTGTGTTTGAGTCGTCGTAGGAACCCCAAATTAATTCCAATACTTGTGTTTATTGTATGTATTTGTTCAGCAATGTCTTGGGGGAAAAATATATATCTGCAAAATTTTTTTTTTTAAAGATATTTGGATCACAACTATGAACATCCAGCACGAAATGAGCAAGATTTCCCAAAAATGCCTCCTCGAGCGGTCACAGAGTTTTTCAAACTGTATCATGGTGCCCTAACAACAGCCCACATACTAATAACACACCTTTTTGGAAAGAGTAGGACCTAAAGAATCGGAATCTACAACAACAATCACAATAGAACACAGCATTTGGGTGTTCAAAGGAGTTTCAGTCAAAAAACTGTGTCGTTCGGTTAAAAAATGGAGTTTACGTAAATACTTAAACTTAACGGTTACTTTAATTATGTTTTACACCAGACGTCTCTTCTCACAAGGGTTGCAGTATTGTAGCAATTTAAATGAAGTTAAACAACGATGTGGTTCCGAAGATAATATGTTTTTTGTCTGATAATAGGCGCAGGGGGATTTTCGCACCCTGTTTTTAAAGGGTTAAGTAGAGCTAACACTCAAATTAGTTTAACAAGTGGATATTTAATATGAGAATTATTGGAAGAATAAAAAACTGACTTGAAGATGTTTTTTCTTCTGAACTCTTCCAGACGCTTGTAGACTCAGGAGATAATAAAGACTTCTTGGGGCTCTTAAAGGGCCAGTGTTTTTGCAAAATTTCCAGGAGATCTTTTATTCATGAATATATTTTCATTATAATCGGCAGAAGGTCTGAGGCGGTCGTATCTACAGAGGGAGCGAGTCCTCTTCATGGAGGAGAATAGAGTTGCACCGCCACGTTTCCTACAGAAGCCCAGAAGGGACAAACCAAACAGCGACTCTAGAGGGGGAGGGGCCTCTTATTGGTACGCTATTTTTCTTTGTATCTGCTTTTAACAACAACTGAAATGTGTGTTTATTCGACCGCATTGTTGCCGATGCTATCGTGCACGTGGCACATATTTTTGTGCTTTATTTTATATATTTTCTTATACTATTAGTATTAGCAATGTTTGTTGTATTCTTAATTCTAACTGTAATTAGTTTTTACCTTAAGTTTATTGTAAATCTGTGTGTAAGGAGGACCTAGCACAATAAGCTTTTCATTGTACGGAGTAACTGTCTGTTATCTGTGCATATGACAATAAACATATCTTGAATCTTGAATGTGACATTGGTTTTTCCATTTCAATGGAGTCTGAGCATTTGTTTTAGCTGCTACTTGGAAGTAAATTTCCAGCTACATACTGTAAATCTATAAAGATTGAAGCTGGTGATAAAGCCTCAATTTACTACTTGAATAGTTGAACTCCGACCCAAACTGAGTCAGCTGTGTAGAGAAAGACCTGAACGCAGCCGTCTGACTGGATTTACAGTAAACTGATGCTTCCTCCGAACACTCGGCTTTCACTGGTGATGTACAATGTAATTACACCCAGTTAGAATAACGGGTATCTGGGTTGTGGTGTCTGCTGGGAGTTTGAGTGCTAAAAGCACGGATCGTCTAATAACTAGCGGCTAGTTTTGGCTTCGGTTCAGAAATGGTGAGGTTTGAGCTCATCAAAGCAGACGGTCTCCTGAGGGTCTGAAGACATAATCTGCTGTTAGAGCGGACTCTCTCAGAATCTAAATATTATGTTATTCCATTCTCTGCATGCAGCAGCGCTGCAGGCCACAGCTCCCACAGCTCCCACAGCTCCCTGTGAAAGCTCCATCTCTTAAACTGTCTGCGGCTTCGCTCTTTCTCTCAGTAGCTTCGGGTCGGACACAGACTGAAGAAGAGTTGAACAAAAAAAGGGAAAGTCGGCGAAGAGAAGATGGTTTATGTGTTGTGGGATTGAAGATTGAATTTAGATTGTATCCTTCACCGGGAAACGACAATATGTGAAAATTTGACAAATGCACGAGTTTGGAAACAGAATCTTCTTCCATTTGTCACCAAAGTTTAAGCACTTTAATTAAAAGATGTAATATATGTGTAAAAACAAATAGGGGTCAACATGTCACCTCTAATGCGTCTGAATCCACAGCCATCAGTCATAATAAAGGAAAAAAAAAAAAAAAACACAACTAATTAACAGCAGGGAGACAAAACACAAAATTTTAACTAATATTAATTTTTGATTTTAATCAAAAAACACAATGATGCCAGGATGTAAATGAACGGTTCCCATTGGTCGGGCCCTGAAATAGTCCCGCCCATAATCTCTGGCACTTGTTTTACATGAATTTACTTTTTTTGACAGATCCAGGCTAGCTGTTCCCCCTGTTTTCATTATGTAAGCTAAGCTACGCTAACCGGTTGGTGGCAGTGGAGTCATATTTCGCGTTCTTCAACCCAGAGAGGACGAGCGCTGGAGAGAAGGAAACCAAAAGGAGGTTGTCGACCTTCAGATTGGAGCTTTCTTGCTGCTCGTGATCGGCCGTCTGTCTGCGTGGCCGTGAAGGCAACGTCAGCTCCGAGTGATTAATGCTACAAAATGTGTTCCTAATGTGGCGACAACAGAGCTGCTGGGTAATTTAAAATATGTTCTCAGAATGTAAACAAGGTCGGTTCGATTCCCCGGAGCCAAAAAACAGTGATTTACAACACAAGAGTGTGGAAGTAGTGAGGTACCGGTAGTATTAGTCACCACATCACAGGGCAAACAAACAAGGATATTAAAAAGTGTGAATTACGCCCTTATTAAAACTGGATTTTAAATGTCTCCTTTAACGTGTGGACAAAGCACCACAGTGGGTTTCAACTGAACCTGGAGTTCAGAGGAAAAAAGAGAATTTAAAAAAAGGAGTACAATGGCAAAACATTTTTTTAAAACACACAAATGAATTTTGATGAAAGGTGAATAGAAGACGTGGTGGTGGTGAGCGGTCGGTTACCATGCAGAGTTTATTCTTAAAATGTTATCTTCAAACTACTATTCTAAGTCCTTCTCAGTGACAAAAATAAAATCTCTGATCCTGCCATTGAGTTTGTCCTCCATTAGTTTGTATATAATATAATAATATAATATATCATTTAATATATAAGCCTTTATTTGTAAATTGTGCCTAATTGTGTCTTTGCTCAGTTCAATGCCTGAGGAGCTTAAACTAAACCACCAGCTTATAGATTTTCTCTGCAAGTTCTTACACATACTGACTGTATGATGACAGAACTTTTTGCATGATATATAACAGCTACTGATAATCATATTTAATATCGTTATGCTGTGCACATTTCATCCCGTTGTCTGAGCGTCTCCGTCCCATTAAACCGTTCTCCGAGGTTCTGTTTCTGACCCGTGGGAGAGAAGCCATGAATACAGACGACGTCCTCGCCTCGCGGCCATCGATCGCATCACTTAACTCCTCTCCAAGGTGCTGTGAACCGGCCTGCCAGCACCGCAACCTGCACTCACTAATGAACCCGCCTCCTTCTGTCGCCGAAACACCACCGAGCTCGTGAGGACGCGTGGCTTCAGAGACGAGCGCCAGAAAAACACCTGCAAAGCCACGGCGAAGAGTCGGAGCCGAGTATGAAGCCGGAAGTGATGCCGCTTCTCAAAGAAAACAAGAATGAGGAAATGATATGTCATTTTAGTGCTCGTGCTAATAATGACTAATAATCCTCTGCAGACAAATGAGAACTATTTGCTGGTTTGTTCAAACAATATGTCGATGGCCAAAGTGCAAAACCTCCTATCTGCACTTTGGGTATTTTCCTTTTTGTATTTTTTATATTTTGAATGATGTATTGGGTATCCTTAACAAAAAGTGCATTTTTCAGATAGGATGCTTTGCTCTTCGGCCATCGATGTGCTGATATTCAGACTCAAACGGAGGACGTCCAGGTTCTGTCCAGCTCTCTGCAACCTTTTATATTAAGAGTCTGGCAGGAGGTAATAAAAGAGAACGGGTCGTTGACGTCACAGGAGCTGCTGCCAAGATGTGGACGCGTCCCCACGACGGACAGAATGATTAGTCGCTTAAAGCAGAACGAAACAAAGGGAAGGGTAAAGAAATAAGTCGACCGGGTTGTTCTGAGGTTGTTCCCAAATGGGTCATGCCATGGCAGCAACGTCCCGTGACAACACCGGCTCCTCGTCCTCCTCGTCCTCCTCGTCCTCCTCGTCCTCCTCCTCCTCCTCCTCCTCCTCCTCCTCCTCACGTCCTCTGACAGAGTCGGGCCAGCGGGAGGAGGGAGCGGCGACACTCGGTGGTAAAACAGGTGATTTATACGCTGCGGAGGATGCAGATGCCGGCGGGATCGCAGAGGCAAGGGCAGAGGAGGAGGAGGAGGGGTGAGGAAGAGAAGGAGGAGGAGGAGGATGAGGAGGGGTGAGGAAGAGGAGGAGGAGGAGGAGGAGGAGGAGGAGAGAAGATAAGATGTGAAAATGGTTGAAGAGGGAAAGAGGATGTTACAAATATGGTTGAAAACTAGACTGAGATAGGAAACCAAAAGTGTTAAAACAAGAAGACGAGGACAGGAGGGATGGAACACAGAGAGCAAAATGTTGGTTGGAAAAAAGACAAAGATGTCAGTAAGACAAGAGCAGGGTTGGAAGGGTCACTTTAAAACTGCAAGCCAACAGCAACCTACCAAGCATCACTCTATACAACTCTATCACCTCAATACCAAATATGAGACCAGAGAAAAGACTGGAGCAAAGAGGCAATAGAACAGGGACTAGAGAAAAGAAACCAGAGGCTAGAGAACAGAGACTAGAGAACAGAGACTAGAGAACAGAGACTAGAGAACAGAGACTAGAGAAAAGAAACCAGAGGCTAGAGAACAGAGACTAGAGAACAGAGACTAGAGAACAGAGACTAGAGAAATGAGGCTAGAGAACAGAGACTTGAGAAATGAGGCTAGAGAACAGAGACTTGAGAAAAAGACTAGAGAACAGAGACTAGAGAACAGAGACTAGAGAAACGAGACTAGAGAAAAGAGACTAGAGAACAGAGACTAGAGAACAGAGACTAGAGAACAGAGACTAGAGAAAAGAGGCTAGAGAAAAGAGGCTAGAGAACAGAGACTAGAGAAAAGAGGCTAGAGAACAGAGACTTGAGAAAAAGACTAGAGAACAGAGACTAGAGAAAAGAGACTAGAGAACAGAGACTAGAGAAAAGAGACTAGAGAACAGAGACTAGAGAACAGAGACTAGAGAACAGAGACTAGAGAAAAGAGGCTAGAGAAAAGAGGCTAGAGAACAGAGACTAGAGAAAAGAGGCTAGAGAAAAGAGACTAGAGAAATGAGGCTAGAGAACAGAGACTTGAGAAAAAGACTAGAGAACAGAGACTAGAGAAAAGAGACTAGAGAACAGAGACTAGAGAAAAGAGACTAGAGAACAGAGACTAGAGACTAGAGAACAGAGACTAGAGAACAGAGACTAGAGAAAAGAGACTAGAGAACAGAGACTAGAGACTAGAGAACAGAGACTAGAGACTAGAGAACAGAGACTAGAGAACAGAGACTAGAGAAATGAGGCTAGAGAACAGAGACTTGAGAAAAAGACTAGAGAACAGAGACTAGAGAAAAGAGACTAGAGAACAGAGACTAGAGAAAAGAGACTAGAGAACAGAGACTAGAGAACAGAGACTAGAGAACAGAGACTAGAGAAAAGAGGCTAGAGAACAGAGACTAGAGAAAAGAGACTAGAGAAAAGAGACTAGAGAACAGAGACTAGAGAACAGAGACTAGAGAAAAGAGGCTAGAGAACAGAGACTAGAGAAAAGAGGCTAGAGAACAGAGACTAGAGAACAGAGACTAGAGAAACGAGACTAGAGAAAAGAGACTAGAGAACAGAGACTAGAGAACAGAGACTAGAGAACAGAGACTAGAGAAACGAGACTAGAGAAAAGAGACTAGAGAAAAGAGACTAGAGAACAGAGGCTAGAGAAAAGAGACTAGAGAACAGAGACTAGAGAACAGAGACTAGAGAAAAGAGACTAGAGAAAATAAACTAGAGAAAAGAGACTAGAGAACAGAGACTAGAGAAAAGAGACTAGAGAACAGAGGCTAGAGAACAGAGACTAGAGAAAAGAGACTAGAGAACAGAGACTAGAGAACAGAGACTAGAGAACAGAGACTAGAGAAAAGAGACTAGAGAAAAGAAACTAGAACAGAGGCTAGAGAAAAGAAACGCTAAAAAACACTCATAACTTCTATTGCAGCTTCACACGTCTGTCATCATATTCTGTTGACGTCATCACCATAAGTGTGATTTATGGCGCTGTTAGCTCGCTGCAGACAGCCGTGTTAACGCTGGAGCACGCTCAGGAAACAGTTCTCAACCACAGGGGTTTTAAGAGTTAAAGATAAACATAACATTTGCATGCAATGTTTCTGCAAGATAATAATAAATAATTTGCACGTCAACGTTATGAATGAAGCTTTGAACTTTCCTTTGAAGGCCTGTTCTCCATTTTGTCTTGTGTCATGTTGACCTGAGCAGAAACTGAAGAGTGGAACATTCATTTTAAACCGTCCTCTCAGTGAAAACAATAACCGTGATGAGCTGGAAGGTGATAACTTTACATGCACATGCCTATCACAGTATGACATTCTCTATCATACGTTTTTTACATACAACTTTTGTGAGTATTCCCCATTGAAACCTAATCTATTGGTAATAATCTATTATTGTCCTAAATATGTAACGTCGTTCCAAGGAGCCTGTTACTGAAACAGAAAAAAATAAATAAAGAGAATGAGGATGCAGAAGGCATGAGAACAGATAATAGAGAACCAAGTTGGAAAGAAGGACGAGTACAAGGAAAGATGGTGAAAAGGTGGGGAATAGAGAAAAAAGTGAAAGAGACAGAAAACTAAAGAGAGGTTGAAGCTGGGGTCAGAAGAGGGAAGAGAAAAATTAATGAAAGGAAGAAAAACAGGGGAGAGAGAGAAGAAAAGCTCAGGAAAAACATGCAGAGGAGACGAGGAAAGGTTGTAGGGGAGGAGAGGTCAGCAGAGGACATGACAGAGGAGAGGGTCTTAGAGGGATGTTAGGGAAGGAGGGATGGAGGGATGAGGTGTCGGGAGCTCAGAGAGGAAAGATGCTGCTGTCACATGTTCGAGTTACTAAAGCCGAGCTGACAGGACTCGTCAGGGCGGTCCTCCAGGGGCGGGTCACCTGAGACCCTGGACTGGAGAAAAAAGAGGCTAGAGAAAAGAGGCTAGAGAAAAGAGACTAGAGAACAGAGACGAGAGAAAAGAGACTAGAGAACAGAGACTAGAGAAAAAGACTAGAGAACAGAGACTAGAGAACAGAGACGAGAGAAAAGAGACTAGAGAACAGAGACTAGAGAAAAGAGGCTAGAGAAAAGAGACGAGAGAACAGAGACGAGAGAAAAGAGGCTAGAGAACAGAGACGAGAGAAAAGAGGCTAGAGAAAAGAGACGAGAGAACAGAGACTAGAGAAAAGAGACGAGAGAACAGAGACGAGAGAAAAGAGGCTAGAGAACAGAGACGAGAGAAAAGAGGCTAGAGAAAAGAGACGAGAGAACAGAGACTAGAGAAAAGAGACGAGAGAACAGAGACTAGAGAAAAGAGACTAGAGAACAGAGACGAGAGAAAAGAGACTAGAGAACAGAGACTAGAGAAAAGAGGCTAGAGAAAAGAGACGAGAGAACAGAGACGAGAGAAAAGAGGCTAGAGAACAGAGACGAGAGAAAAGAGACAAGAGAAAAGAGACTAGAGAAAAGAGACTAGAGAACAGAGACGAGAGAAAAGAGACTAGAGAACAGAGACTAGAGAAAAGAGGCTAGAGAACAGAGACGAGAGAAAAGAGACGAGAGAAAAGAGACGAGAGAAAAGAGGCTAGAAAAAAGAGACTAGAGAAAAGAGGCTAGAAAAAAAGAGACTAGAGAAAAGAGACTAGAGAAAAGAGACTAGAGAACAGAGACGAGAGAAAAGAGACTAGAGAACAGAGACTAGAGAAAAGAGGCTAGAGAACAGAGACGAGAGAAAAGAGGCTAGAGAAAAGAGACGAGAGAACAGAGACGAGAGAAAAGAGGCTAGAGAACAGAGACGAGAGAAAAGAGGCTAGAGAAAAGAGACGAGAGAACAGAGACTAGAGAAAAGAGACGAGAGAACAGAGACGAGAGAAAAGAGGCTAGAGAAAAGAGACTAGAGAAAAGAGACTAGAGAACAGAGACGAGAGAAAAGAGACTAGAGAACAGAGACTAGAGAAAAGAGGCTAGAGAAAAGAGACGAGAGAACAGAGACGAGAGAAAAGAGGCTAGAGAACAGAGGCTAGAGAAAAGAGGCTAGAGAACAGAGACGAGAGAAAAGAGACAAGAGAAAAGAGACTAGAGAAAAGAGACTAGAGAACAGAGACGAGAGAAAAGAGGCTAGAGAAAAGAGACTAGAGAACAGAGACGAGAGAAAAGAGACTAGAGAACAGAGACTAGAGAAAAAGACTAGAGAACAGAGACTAGAGAACAGAGACGAGAGAAAAGAGACTAGAGAACAGAGACTAGAGAAAAGAGGCTAGAGAAAAGAGACGAGAGAACAGAGACGAGAGAAAAGAGGCTAGAGAACAGAGACGAGAGAAAAGAGGCTAGAGAAAAGAGACGAGAGAACAGAGACTAGAGAAAAGAGACGAGAGAACAGAGACGAGAGAAAAGAGGCTAGAGAACAGAGACGAGAGAAAAGAGGCTAGAGAAAAGAGACGAGAGAACAGAGACTAGAGAAAAGAGACGAGAGAACAGAGACTAGAGAAAAGAGACTAGAGAACAGAGACGAGAGAAAAGAGACTAGAGAACAGAGACTAGAGAAAAGAGGCTAGAGAAAAGAGACGAGAGAACAGAGACGAGAGAAAAGAGGCTAGAGAACAGAGACGAGAGAAAAGAGACAAGAGAAAAGAGACTAGAGAAAAGAGACTAGAGAACAGAGACGAGAGAAAAGAGACTAGAGAACAGAGACTAGAGAAAAGAGGCTAGAGAACAGAGACGAGAGAAAAGAGACGAGAGAAAAGAGACGAGAGAAAAGAGGCTAGAAAAAAGAGACTAGAGAAAAGAGGCTAGAAAAAAAGAGACTAGAGAAAAGAGACTAGAGAAAAGAGACTAGAGAACAGAGACGAGAGAAAAGAGACTAGAGAACAGAGACTAGAGAAAAGAGGCTAGAGAACAGAGACGAGAGAAAAGAGGCTAGAGAAAAGAGACGAGAGAACAGAGACGAGAGAAAAGAGGCTAGAGAACAGAGACGAGAGAAAAGAGGCTAGAGAAAAGAGACGAGAGAACAGAGACTAGAGAAAAGAGACGAGAGAACAGAGACGAGAGAAAAGAGGCTAGAGAAAAGAGACTAGAGAAAAGAGACTAGAGAACAGAGACGAGAGAAAAGAGACTAGAGAACAGAGACTAGAGAAAAGAGGCTAGAGAAAAGAGACTAGAGAACAGAGACTAGAGAACAGAGACGAGAGAAAAGAGGCTAGAGAACAGAGGCTAGAGAAAAGAGGCTAGAGAACAGAGACGAGAGAAAAGAGACAAGAGAAAAGAGACTAGAGAAAAGAGACTAGAGAACAGAGACGAGAGAAAAGAGACTAGAGAACAGAGACTAGAGAAAAGAGGCTAGAGAACAGAGACGAGAGAAAAGAGACGAGAGAAAAGAGACGAGAGAAAAGAGGCTAGAAAAAAGAGACTAGAGAAAAGAGGCTAGAAAAAAAGAGACTAGAGAAAAGAGACTAGAGAAAAGAGACTAGAGAACAGAGACGAGAGAAAAGAGACTAGAGAACAGAGACTAGAGAAAAGAGACTAGAAAAAAGAGACTAGAGAAAAGAGACTATAGAAAAGAGACTAGAGAAAAGAGGCTGAGGAAAGAGAGAGGCTGGAGGCTACAGGCTGGAGGCTAGAGGCTGAAGGCTGGAGGCTAGAGGCTGAAGGCTAGAGGCTGGAGGCTGCAGGATGCAGGCTGGAGGCTAGAGGCTGGAGGCTGGAGATGCAGGCTGCAGGCTAGAGGTTGCAGGCTAGAGGTTGCAGGCTGGAGGCTAGAGACTGAAGGCTAGAGGCTGCAGGATGGAGATGCAGGCTGGAGATGCAGGCTGGAGGTGCAGGCTGGAGGTGCAGGCTGGAGGCTAGAGGCTGCAGGCTGGAGGTACCCGGTCCGGTCTGTGCCGCTGATGCGTTATCATTACATTCAAGTCACGGAGATTCATCTTTCAACAACACAACGATTATTCCTCGAACCCCCATCTGTGCGGCGGGAAACAAATGAAAACAAAGATCCTTCACATGTGAGGCGTGAAGGGCACGCAATGTTCAAGTCTCGTGTTGGTGGAAAACACACGACCAACAGAGGCTCATAGGTTTGGCTCCCATGGTGCATTTATGTGTATTGTTAAATGTTAAATGTTATGTACCTCCCGCCAGGACACATTCCTTGTATGTGAAAACATACATGGCAATAAATGGTTCTGATTCTGATTTGAAGCACACGTTGAGCTCTTGGTGTTCGGGTCAGCCATTATTGGGCTATTGAATTATATAGTTAATTGTTAATAAATACAATAAATAGTAACCTTTCACCTGCATTAGCTGTTCCTACCACATGTCACAGGTATAGTAGGGTTTCAGTTGATCGGCTGCAACCCAGTTGCTAGATTATTTTATTTTTTAATACATTTCTTTAAACCAAGGGATACGTTGCATGTGGACATTCACGCTTGCAGAAACACACAATACCAAATGGTTAATATTGAGAAAAGATAGGTTAGTTTGAGGCAACACAACTACTTGGTTTGGTTAAAATAAAATGTTAAATAACCACTTCCTTT
The DNA here is from genome assembly GCA_038501785.1 of Myoxocephalus aenaeus. Classification (NCBI taxonomy): domain Eukaryota; kingdom Metazoa; phylum Chordata; class Actinopteri; order Perciformes; family Cottidae; genus Myoxocephalus; species Myoxocephalus aenaeus. The sequence continues at coordinate 4,548,483 of JBAMJR010000100.1, forward strand.
GGCGGACTCTGTCATGCATCCTCACTAATAAGCACAACAACATTACGTGTGATGTTAAAGTCTATTTTAGTTTCCCAGCGGAGGTGAACAGCGATCTGCTGGGTGAAAGTCCTGTGTTGGTTCACTATGGTTTATTACAGGATCTCGTCCCAGTGGAGCTTTAACACAAACGTCTGTCGGCTTGTTTGCAGCATGTTTGGTGAATAGTTCACTTTTATAATACGCCACACTCCAACAGTAGCAACGCCAAAGGTAACGCATTGAAAGCCAGACTAAGTCTCTGATCTCCCTTCTTTTTTTCCTGCAGGTGCCAAAAATCAATATCAAATGATTTATAACTTTCCGCACCACAACACCAGGGGATGCGTTTCCAGATATATGAGCCTCTGCATCATCACTGTGGAAGTTCGGAAAACTATTACGGGGATGCGACATTAATTACCTCCAAGAGTTCTGCAAAGCTGCATTATTGCAGCGTGAAAAGTAAAGCCAGTGTTGTGGCTTTCCCAAAGAGCCCATCCAGACGGCACACGGCACACGGGACACGTTGGACGCGACGAGACAAACGCCCCAACGACGCCGATCAATGGACTGCTCGACTTCTTTTGAGGTTGGGTGCCGCATTCCAGATGAGAAACATAAATGTCCCCCTCTGTGCTGCAGTAAGCTGTTTCAGGGCAGCGCGCTCTCTGACCCGTCCCATAAAGTCCAGAGGCAGAAATAAATAACGGGCCGGCGTGTTGGAGAGGACGGATATCGATCGCTGAGGCAGGATCTTCTAACCGGGACGCGATCCGGAAGCATTCGGAGAAACGTGCATGAGCTGCGTGTTTTATAGTCACATTATGCACGTGTTTGACATGCCTGCCGTCATATTTCACTGCAAGAACACATTATAAATAAATCAGGTCAGTTTAAAGCACTTTCTTAATTGAATCAAGGCAATTATACTTGCATTTTGAAAATGATTTAAAGAAATAAGGGAGTGAAATATCTCCGTCTCCCTGAGAATGAAAAATACATTACCTTTTACTGAAGGACCTTTTGGGGCACATTCATGCAGTATTAGTATAAAGAACAGCATAATATTAAAAACATGGGTTTAGTTGATATGGCGTCATGAAGCCTGTACTTAATGTACTTTACTTATTACTTATGTTCGTATAGGCTAAGCTAGCTATCCAGATAGTTTGTTCCAGAAATATATATATTTATACAAATAATTTTGTATTTATACAAATATAAATAAATCAATATATATATATATATATATGTATATATATATATATATATATATATATGTATATATATATATATATATATATATATATATATATATACATATATATATATATATATATATTTATATATATATATTTATTTATTTATTTATATATATATTTATTTTAAATATGTTTTACGTTGTCCAGCCTGTGAAATGCAGGTGAAACTGTGGATATGAATGTTAGGTTAGGTTCCCCTGATTTGGGTCCAGGGGAAGATTTTCATGAGCAACAATAAAACAAAGCCAGGTAAGAGAGCCACTGGCAGGATCAAAATAATAATTGTTGTCAACAATCAAATGAAAAGATCCCAAAAGAAACAAACTGAAAACTAGTTTATAGAACATAAGTGGCGATGAATAACAAAAACAACAAAAACAACAACAACTTCAGCCTGAAACCAAAAGACCGCGAAGCGAGACCGACACGGAACTCACGTGAGAGCTGAGACCCCACAAACTTCACCAAGTGCATGAACAAGGACCCCACTGCGGACCTTTGTGTTCTAGGTGTGTGTGTGTGTGTGTGTGTGTGTGTGTGTGTGTGTGTGTGTGTGTGTGTGTGTGTGTGTAGCTCCTGAGGCCGACCCCACACACACCGACTGCTGTGAAACCACCGACGTGATGGAGCTAAACGCGATGTTGGGTCGGGAGATTTAAGAAAGAAAAAAAAACCTGAAGGCTATTATTTTTTGTTTTCCCCCCCATAAACTGGAATTATGTTGTGTCACCACTACCCAGAATGCCCCAGGAGAACACTTATTGTACTTGAATTGTTCCATTTAAAGGCATTTAATGAAGCTACAGCGTGTGCACATAAACACAAACGTGTACTCACACTACAGCCATGCATCTCCACACACACACACACACACACACACACACACACACACACACACACACACACACACACACACACACACACTCGGGATGCAGGCATGTCTTAGAGACATGAGTCCCAGAGAGTTGCATGTCAGCACAGGAGGTGACCAGTGTATTTCTGGCCTGCTCTATATGCAGTTTGACATTGCATGTAATATTTAGCATTCTACGATACGCAAACTGTGTACTCTCCTCTGTGGGAACCTTTTAGATCACCCAAGAGCATCCTGTTTTCTCTGGGGAGAAAGAAAACATGGAGTTAACCACATGGACAAACCATCGCCACTGCAAGCAGCAGAATATTAAAGAGAACATGAGGGGAGCTCCTGTCCTCATTAGTAAACTATGGGCTCCACACGGCTTAGACAAGGCCTTACGGGAGTGTAGGCATGACGTTTGTTTCAAGATATGTCAACAGTGCTGAGCTAAAAAATAAAGGAGAGAAAAAGAAGGAAGAAAAAGTCAAGGTGTCAAATCTATTTGTTGGATGTCACAGTGTGTTTGTGCAGTAATGAAGCCGAACGTTGGGAAAAGACTGCATTGTTCATTTCTGCAATGGTTATGAAAATAATGTAAATGTTATTACATTCAGTACGTTATGTTTTCATATTTTTATTTTTATTTAGACTCAAAACATTTGGGGTTTAAGTTAAAGTTTTAAGACGAAAATACGGACAACGGCGTGATAGCGACCTGTCAATCACCTTAAGCCCCGCCCCTAAAGCGTCCCCTGCTTTATGGTCTGTTTGACTCTAAATGACCATACTTTACTAAATGAACATCATGCTGTATTGAAGAAGACTTGAAACTAGAGAATGCAACTTTAACAGCTTTAACACATGAAGCATATACTTCTATACAACCAGAGGAGTCGCCCCTGGTGGTCAGGAGAGAGAATGCAGCTTTAACACATGAAGCATAGACTTCTATGCAACCAGAAGAGTCACCGCCTGGTGGTCAGTAGAGAGAATGTGGTTTTAACACATGGAGCATAGACTTCTATACAACCAGAGGAGTCGCCCCCTGGTGGTCAGTAGAGAGAATGCAGCTTTAACACATGAAGCATAGACTTCTATACAACCAGAGGAGTCACCCCCTGGTGGTCAGGAGAGAGAATGCAGCTTTAACACATGAAGCATAGACTTCTATACAACCAGAGGAGTCACCCCCTGGTGGTCAGTAGAGAGAATGCAGCTTTAACACATGGAGCATAGACTTCTATACAACCAGAGGAGTCACCCCCTGGTGGTCAGTAGAGAGAATGCAGCTTTAACACATGGAGCATATACTTATATACAACCAGAGGAGTCGCCCCCTGGTGGTCAGGAGAGAGAATGTAGCTTTAACACATGAAGCATATACTTCTATACAAACAGAGGAGTCTCCCCCTGGTGGTCAGGAGAGAGAATGCAGCTTTAACACATGAAGCATAGACTTCTATACAACCAGAGGAGTCGCCCCCTGGTGGTCAGGAGAGAGAATGCAGCTTTAACACATGAAGCATAGACTTCTATACAACCAGAGGAGTCGCCCCCTGGTGGTCAGGAGAGAGAATGCAGCTTTAACACATGGAGCATAGACTTCTATATAATCAGAGGAGTCACCCCCTGGTGGTCAGTAGAGAGAATGCAGCTTTAACACATGGAGCATAGACTTCTATACAACCAGAGGAGTCACCCCCTGGTGGTCAGTAGAGAGAATGCAGCTTTAACACATGGAGCATATACTTATATACAACCAGAGGAGTCGCCCCCTGGTGGTCAGGAGAGAGAATGCAGGTTTTAAGGTATTAAGCATAGCTTTTACTTTCTGGTTGTATCTACATAAAGTAGGAGTCAGTAATGAGAGTAAGGAATGGCTCTCTTGGTGGACTCCTCCTCTAGAGAGCTGCCACACTACACCGGCGCTGAGGAGATGATCCGTACTGCATTGACAACCAAACCAAACATTACCATCTCTTCCTTTGCACACCCTGCTGCTGCCGGGAAGAGGATCATTACGACGCCGTGGAATTGAATCGCAAACAAACATTTGTCACAGAGCCTCGTAGACGGCGTGGAGCCGTGATGGAATCCAACCAGAGAGGCGGTTGCGACCGCAGATCTCTTCAGCCGGAGAGTTAGAGAGGCGGAACCTGCAATATGCAATATGTTGAACCCACTTTAAAACAAAGTCAATGGATTGTTGGTTCAAAGCTCCAGCTGGCTGCCAGGGCGGAGCGCAGCTGCAGAGAGGTTGTTTAGCCCCAACAAAACCATTTCTGACAAGTTAAATCGTGAGAGGGTTTGTCTGCCTGGCCGCACAAGCATTTATTGAGTGTGGAATGAGTTCTTGCACAGGGTTTGTGTGCGTGTGTGTGTGTGTGTGTGTGTGTGTGTGTGTGTGTGTGTGTGACCTCTGGTCGTAGATTAAGGTCACAGCCTCTCTGTCAGGCAGCACAACATGAGTAATGTTTTAATGTGAACTTATTAGGCCCTGTGTGCTTCATGGACGGTCTGCGGCTGGAGGAGGAGGTCATTCCTCAACCGGACTGACTTGACCTTGGACTGGAACGAGCTTTTCTCCCTCGCCAGTGTTCGATCAGAGCGGATAACAACATTACTAAAACAGTAATTATAAATAAAAGTCAAAGTACGTGTCTGAATGTCCTTAAGATTTATGCTAAATTAGGTTGTAATGTTAAGGATAACGAAGCTAAGGTCAACAGTTAGCATGTGTTTCTGTTTCAATGAACAATCTTAAGATGCAGTAAGTTAGGAGACGCTGTAAAGTTTATGCATGTTAGTGTATGCATGCTATTGTTGCATGCTAATGCAGAACACACTGACTGTGCTAAATGCATTAGCTTAGCTGGAGATAAGGAAAAAACGAGCTAAAAAAAGAGGGCATAGAAATATGTCAATTCTTCTGTTGCTTTCAGGTTCACTGTCGGCTCAGTAGGTGAACATTTTGTCATTTGTATCCAAAAACTCTTTTTTTAATTTGATTCCATAAACCATGACATGATACTTCCCAGGCTTATGGTATATTTAGTTCAGTTATCTAAATGTTTAGAGGCAATAAAATGTACATTTTTTCTGATAAGTAAAAGTTAATAGTAGTCCCACAAGGGTTGGTGCTGGGGCCTGAACTTTTTGTTTTGAATAAAATGAATTGTATGCAGATGATACACCACATTACTCGCACAGGAGATCGTTTTGTAAAATAATATTGAATAAAAACAGGATAGCAGTGAACATGAAATTATTAAACCCACAACCTGGATTGATTCCTTTAAATTGTTAGAAAATGTAAACAAAACCAAATTCCTCCAATTGAGTTTCTGGTAATTGTTGAATATGATAATGTTAATACTGAAAAAGTGTTTGAAATCTAACTTTAGGTGTCATAATTCAGAGGTTCAACCTTGGGTTCAAGCCCCACATGCATTCACTTAATATGCAGACTGATATGTGTTTAATATATTATAAATACATAACCATATATATGTTTTGAAATGATGATTTAGATCTCCCTTTATGAGCTTGAAAAATACAAGTTGGAACATGTCAGTACTTTATCATCTGGAGAGGCTTCATGGAACATGTTATTACTTTATCATCTGGAGAGGCTTCATGGGAACATGTTATTACTTTATCATCTGGAGAGGCTTCATGGAACATGTTATTACTTTATCATCTGGAGAGGCTTCATGGGAACATGTCAGTACATTATCATCTGGAGAGGCTTCATGGAACATGTTATTACTTTATCATCTGGAGAGGCTTCATGGGAACATGTTATTACTTTATCATCTGGAGAGGCTTCATGGAACATGTTACTACTTTATCATCTGGAGAGGCTTCATGGGAACATGTCATTATCATCTGGAGAGGCTTCATGGAACATGTTATTACTTTATCATCTGGAGAGGCTTCATGGAACATGTTATTACTTTATCATCTGGAGAGGCTTCATGGAACATGTTATTACTTTATCATCTGGAGAGGCTTCATGGGAACATGTCATTATCATCTGGAGAGGCTTCATGGAACATGTTATTACTTTATCATCTGGAGAGGCTTCATGGAACATGTTATTACTTTATCATCTGGAGAGGCTTCATGGAACATGTTATTACTTTATCATCTGGAGAGGCTTCATGGGAACATGTCATTATCATCTGGAGAGGCTTCATGGAACATGTCAGTACTTTATCATCTGGAGAGGCTTCATGGAACATGTCAGTACTTTATCATCTGGAGAGGCTTCATGGAACATGTTATTATCATCTGGAGAGGCTTCATGGAACATGTTATTATCATCTGGAGAGACTTCATGGAACATGTTATTATCATCTGGAGAGGCTTCATGGAACATGTTATTATCATCTGGAGAGGCTTCATGGAACATGTTATTATCATCTGGAGAGGCTTCATGGAACATGTTATTATCATCTGGAGAGGCTTCATGGAACATGTTATTATCATCTGGAGAGGCTTCATGGAACATGTTATTATCATCTGGAGAGGCTTCATGGAACATGTTATTATCATCTGGAGAGACTTCATGGAACATGTTATTATCATCTGGAGAGGCTTCATGGAACATGTTATTATCATCTGGAGAGGCTTCATGGAACATGTTATTATCATCTGGAGAGGCTTCATGGAACATGTTATTATCATCTGGAGAGGCTTCATGGAACATGTTATTATCATCTGGAGAGGCTTCATGGAACATGTTATTATCATCTGGAGAGGCTTCATGGAACATGTTATTATCATCTGGAGAGGCTTCATGGAACATGTTATTATCATCTGGAGAGGCTTCATGGAACATGTTATTACTTTATCATCTGGAGAGGCTTCATGGAACATGACATTAATTTATCATCTGGAGAGTCGCAGACAGAACATTTCCTCTTCTGTTTCTGTTCTTTCTGTTACAGATTTGGTGTCGTGAAAATACGGCGACTGTCTCCCTCCAACCTCACAAAAAAAAGTGAATTTTCAGTTGACGGGTAACTTTACCGGATTATTGTGTTAAATTACTTTTGAAGGCAAGTGACTAACGGAAAAAAAAAAGAAAAAAGAAAAAGCATTGGCTGTGAGACTTATGATGCAGGGCCCCGTTTCATATTAATATAATAAAAACTGCCGTGAACTTGCTTAGAAGCTATTTTCAAAAAGAGTTGCGACATAATCCACACTTTAAAGTGATTGTGGAGAAAAGAAGGTGCGCACCAGCAACTCATGGAAGGTTGAGCGCGTCTAATCCCTGGAACCTGAGGAGGTTTAAGATGATTTCACTGCTCCTACCGCCGGCACTTCTCTGTGGACGTCTAGTCCTTGTCACACAGCAGCTGTTCCCACCAGGAAAGCTCTAATCAAGACGCTGCTTACACCTGGCGAGGTGTAACCTGGAGGGGAACGCAAGGCAGTTTGAAGCTGAAGGGACAGATACTTCCATCAGGAGAACTCAAAGGAGGCTGAGACTGAGACTTACATCCATCAGGAGACACAAAGACGAGACTTTTCTGATCTTACGGCTCTGATGTTCCAGTCCGGTTGTGTTAGCTTTCTGTTAGCATCTCTTGTGTTAGCTTTCTGTTAGCATAGGGTGACCAGATTTGATCAGTTCCGGGGGGGGGGGGGGGGGTAGCAGTAGTGTGTAGCATGCCGTGAGCTTACATTTACGTTGAGATCGGTCGACCAATGACAGTTCTCTCTACAGTCAGAGCTTGCGCAAGAAGGTGGAACGTGAGGGAGATACCATTTCCAAAACTTGTAAGGGGGTAATAACTATTTTCCCCGACGTAGCAAAATCCCGGACGTTTTTGGAATCCCTGCCGGACGCTTTTTTTAGGTCTCGAAAAGAGTACATGTCCGGGAAAAAGAGGACGTCTGGTCACCCTAGTTAGCATCTCTTGTGTTAGCTTTATGTTAGCATCTCTTGTGTTAGCTTTCTGTTGGCATCTCTTGTGTCAGCTTTCTGTTAGCATCTCTTGTGTTAGCTTTCTGTTAGCATCTCTTGTGTTAGCTTTCTGTTAGCATATCTTGTGTCAGCTTTCTGTTAGCATCTCTTGTGTCAGCTTTCTGTTAGCATCTTTTGTGTTAGCTTTCTGTTAGCATCTCTTGTGTCAGCTTTGTGTTACCATCTCTTGTGTTAGCTTTCTGTTAGCATCTCTTGTGTTAGCTTTCTGTTAGCATCTCTTGTGTTAACGGGTCGGTTTTGACCCATGTCTTAAATCAGCTGTAAAATACACTAAAACAAATTATCTATCATCCAGTTTGTTTCTCATCTCTTGGTGACCTTGTTAGGCTTCCTTATGCATGAAAATATTGTTTTATGTTTTAATATTTTTGGTGTGGGCCTCTGGGCCTTTTCTTTGTCAGTATACCCCTCGATTTCAATAAAACAATATTCAAATGAACCTCAAGAGAATCATATAAATAAATAAAAGGTTGTTGTGTTACCTGACTATTACTGAGGGGTATTAGAACACATCTCTTAAATACATTTGTTTTATTTATTTTTTCATTTTAATATTATTAACTATAGTAACATCTATGGTGTTACGGGTCAATTTTGACCCATATATAGTTACTTCAAGAAAAAGGCTAAAAAGTCTTTTTCAGCAATAGAACTTTAATACAAACACAAAATATAGATTGGCAAGGTCAAAAAATAAATAAAAAATCAAGCAAATCTTATTTGTATAACTGGGTGGAAACCGACCCTAACAACACACATTTTATTTTTATTTTTTTATTTTGTTGAAATAGAGGTTTCTGACAAAGTCAAAAAGCCTTGATTCAATAAACACATTGATGTGGTTCTTTTATGCATTTAAAACCTAAAATGGGTCGGTGCCGACCCGAACACATGAGGAAGGTTAAGCTACTAAAGCTAGCTTCCGTATGAAAAGTGAAACTTGTTCCTCAGCGTTGAAAATGAATGTTTCTCCCATGATTTTTACACCAGTTTCCATTAAAATATTTCAACGTCAAAACAAAGTCACAGCTACCTTTTAGATTTTGTTGTTTAAGCTTCTCGAACTATTACATTTTTAAGAAAATCCAAGAAATCTCAAGATTAATTTAATGTGAATATAATTGTTATATCCTGGCTTTAGGATTACTGTTATCACGATAACAGTAATCCTAAAGCAAACACAGGACTTTCTTTTACGTCCCGTCTGAAACCAAGTCAGCATTGATTTATTTGACCTTAGTTTAACTTTAACACACATTACTAAAGCCAATTACGTCACACACATTAAAAAAAAACACAATAAAACAATACAAAACGTAACCACAGCATTCATGTAACGAGTGGAAACTTTACCTTTCATATGAACGTGGACGTTTTATTTTGAAAAGTGGAACCTAGAGAGTTTGAAGCTTACGGGGTGAAGGGGTGAAATGGTGAAATGGTGAAATGTAACAATCCCCACAAACAAAACAGTGATTTGTTGATCTTCTCTTCGGCCCCGTGAATCCACTTGTTTTTGTCCATGTTGATTAAATGAAAGGGAAATAAAGCCTTTGTGTATTATTGAGCCCCTCCCCTCGTTGACAGACACTAATTGAATCAGCTGAGAAATTCTAAAAGCACTCATGGATATCTTCAGCAAAAAAAACAACGTCTCCCGTCGCTGTCGGCCTCGCTGTTTCTTTTTAAGGGCTTCTGTTATTAAGTGAGTGGAAAAACAGAATCGAGAGTGGAATTAGTGAAGATTAATGCAAAAGCAGTTCCGTTTTGTTGCATCCCCACACACACACACACACACACACACACACACACACACACACACACACACACACACACACTGCACTCGTAGCCTCGGCCGAGCCGGAGCCCCGAGCCTGCAATGCAGAGGCTGTCCAGCGCAGATTGATTTGTAGCTATCGAGACAACACTGATACGTTACTGAGAGCACAGACGTCAGCAATCGCCTTCCGATTTCTAAGTGTGTGTGTGTGTGTGTGTGTGTGTGTGTGTGTGTGTGTGTGTGTGTGTGTGTTCTGGACTGTAGGAGAGCGAGACGAAGACATGAGGAGGCGACTTTTCAGTGCCTCCTCCACGATGTCTTCTTCTCTGCTTTCCGTCCAGCGCAGCGACACGGACCGAGCATCACGTCTGCGATCGCGGCACAACGTTCTTCATCGCGTTTGAGAAATGACTCTGCGTAAAAAAAAAAAGAGAGAGAGAGAGAGAGAGAGAGAGAGAGAGAGAGAGAGAGAGTGAGAGAGAGAGAGAGCGCACAGCCGAGGGGTGAATTTCAAGCAGGCAGAAGCTGAGAAACACAACAACCGACCGTCTCTCGTGGCGTCATTCTCCCATCGAGATCTCAAGATTCGGTTCTCATCGTAAACAGAGCGCGGGCGAAGCCGCCGGGCGGCGAGGGCCGCGGGGGCCGCGCACGGCTTCCCAACGCAATCAACGGTAAAAGCTTTATTCTCAAGGTAATGAACCCTCCTCGGGCTGCGTGTGATTTATGCTCCCTATTCAAACCACTTTGAATCACGCAGAGCCGCCTCTGATTCAGAGCTGACCTTAGAACACCTTTCTGCTCCTGTTAGCAACACAAAGAGACTCTTTAGTTAACCTCCACCTTCTGTTCCTGGGAGAAACACAAAAGCTCCATTGTCTTGAACAATCCTCTGCTAGATAAATATCCCCAAACATTTCCTGTGTCACAACGATGCAGCTTCTTTACGCTGATCTCATCCAGCGTTCTGTACGTAAAACAATCTTTTAGCCAGAAGTCAACGTTCTTCCGTCGTTATTTCACCCCAAACAACGATCTTTTTCAGAAATTTAACAAAGTGGTTTTGTTGCCTAAACCTGACTTAAGTTGTTCCCTTTGAAGACGGAAGTTTATCTTGAATTTAACTAGAGGGAATTGAGACGTGTTGCTGGCTTTCGGAGGACGATATTCTACCAGAAGAAACTTCTGGTAGGATATCGATGGCCAACATGCAAAACCTCCTATCTGCAAAATGATCCAGGAAAAGTGTTGAAAACCCTCCTATCTGCACTATTTTTTTTGTATTTGTTGTATTATATATTGGGGAACAAATAGCATTCTGCAAGTAAACAACAATTATTTTTTGTATATTCACAAAAAAAAGTGCATTTTTCAGAGAGGAGGTTTTGCTCTTCGGCCATCGATATGTCGGATACTTTTATCAGCTGAGAGAATGACATCCGTCTGCATTGTGCAGCACAGAAATGTGCATAAAAATTATTATTATTACCCACAAGGCCTCTTCCTTGACTCTGTTTGCACATGCGGCGCTTTAAATAATGCACTGACGGCGGTGGTTTGAAGAGCTAAATAAAAACACGGAGAGACGTTTTGTGGCGGCTCTCCCGTCGAAAACCTCCAGAAGAGGAAGAACACATCGCCACGCTGAGGAATCAAATCAGTCTCACGACACCGGAGGATTGCAGGGATTTACCTCCCGTGACAGATAATATGCATGGGTACAGATTATTGGAAGACGGGGGCTCAGGTGCCGGGTGGAATTATTAACATCCTCTCCGCTGGTTCCACTGCTTCCAGGCATCAGCGACTGTGGAGAAATAAACAAGAGTAATAATGGTTCTGCTCCATCAGCTGGGGGGAGAGCAAGAAGACATTAATATCTAGAAATAGAATCATGTCATGCAGCACACACACACACACACACATATATATATATATATATATATATATATATATATATATATATATATATATATATATATATATATATATATAAATATACACAGCGGTGTGGGTAAAATAAGTATTGAACACGTCAACATTTTTCTCACTGAATATATTTCTAAAGGTGCTATTGATATGACAGTTTCACCAGCCAGATGTTGGTAACAACCCAAGTAATCCATACATGTAAAGAAAACCAAACAAATACATTCGGAAATTAAGTTACGTGTGATAAAATGGAATGACAGGGAAAAAGTAGTCTCAAGCATTGCTCAGGTGTGATTTTGGCTCATTCTTCCACACACGTAACTTAATTTCTAAAAGGATTTGTTTGGTTTTCTTTGTTTGTATGGATTACATGGGTAGTTACCGTCATATGGTGAACATTTCATGTCAATAGCACCTTTAGAAATATATTTACTGAGAAAAATGGTGACGTGTTCAATACTTATTTTACCCGCTGTACATATATATATATGTATATACATATACAGCCCTGGAGGACCGGGTTCTCACCTGAGAGGTGACACGGTCTGTTGCCCACAAACAACATTCTTTCAAGCAAAAGAAATTGAGCTTTTGACCGTCTGACCTTTCGTCTTCGGAGCTAAAAAAAAACATCGTTTTTTTTCCGTCGCCTTTCCAAAATACCGAATATGAGGGTTTTCTTCCGAGCGGTGGGAAATAAAACGGCGCGACCGTTCCATGACCCGACACTTCTGCCTCTCTGAGGGGTTTGCAGACGCGAAAGTTAATCGTCACGGTCACAACACACTCCTCTCCAGCGGTTGGGAGGACTACCAAGTCAAGGTGAGGGAACGTGGCGGTCACGGCGAAGAGAGAAACCACGGCCGGCTGTCGGGATGCTTGCACTGCGGCGTCTCGTGTGCATCCCATAATGCATCTGCTCCTGACTGACAAGAGAGATAATTCACATAGAGGGCCTTGTTAGATAAACATATGTAGGTCACGGATAGGTCAAGTGCTTTACTGGCACCCGGCTCCATTATGCTGCTGTCAGGAGGATTTTCATATTAAGCATTTGACAAATGCCATCATTTGTCTTGTGAGGGGAGACGGACGCACCTCGCTGCACGGCAGCTGGATTCTCACAATATCACGAAATCACGATATCACAATATCACAAGATCACAAGAGCACAATATCACAATATCACAATATCACGAAATCACGATATCACAATATCACAAGAGCACAGTATCACGATATCACGTTATTACAATATCACACGATCACAATACCACGATATCACGATATCACAAGATCACAATATCACAATATCTCAATATCACAATATCTCAATATCACAATATCTCGATATCACAATATCACGATATCACAATATCACAAGAGCACAATATTACGTTATTACAATATCACACGATCACAATACCACGATATCAGAAGATCACAATATCACAAGATCACGATATCACAAGATCACAATACCACGATATCACAAGATCACAATATCTCAATATCACAATATCTCAATATCTCAATATCACAATATCTCGATATCACAATATCACAAGATCACGATATCACAAGATCACGATATCACGATATCACAATATCACACGATCACAATACCACGATATCACAATATCACACGATCACAATATCACAAGATCACAATATCACATGATCACAATATCACACGATCACAATATCACAAGATCACAATATCACATGATCACACGATCACAATATGACGATATCACGAGAGCACACGGGGAATCCATCATGTCCAGCATGAAGTAAAATGATTTGTGTCAACCAACCAGCGTCCTGACAGGGGGCGGGGTTTAGTTTAGAGAGGCTGGACGTTCTCAACAAAAATGGCGGCTTGGGTTAGATGGTGTTACATCATAACTGGACAGTATTTCTTCATCAACAGATGTTTTCTCTATAAGGTCTCCCGGCTGAGGTTGGTCTCTGCCGCCGTCATTTTAAAATGTTCCTGATACCGAACACTAAAATCACGTTACCCGGTGGTGATGACATCTGGAGTTGATATTCATGCTCCCCACAGGACAAATACCTGAATCTCAATGGGACTATCCAGAACAAATAAATGTTGAATAAAGAATATATACTGTCCACTGTTTGTGTCCCGCTGAGCGTTCCTGTTCCTGTTTCCATCTTACAGTCAACATTACATTTACCAAACCTAACATGTGCATTTTAATCATATACTATTTATCAGAGTGGACATATTCATCGTGACGTCACCCGTTGGTTTATGAACCGATGTTTTGAAGCCTCAAGTTCGTAATCTTGGCTTTTTGCAACCAGTGAAAGGAAGTTAAAATATTTTGACTGCAGACGAGTGATGTAGCGTCGGCGTCTACTACTGTTAGGGTAGCGACCTGTCAATCACAGTAAGCCCCTCCCCTAAAGCGTACCCTGCTAAAATAGTTGAGTTTAATTGGAAATTCTGTTTATTAATGAACTTTCTGAGCTCTTGGAACTGTATTGTGGACGTGTTGAAATAAGTTTTCCTCTAGTTTCCAGCTACTCGACCTCAGGATGAGGCTCTGCTGGATGTTTAAAGTGGCCTGGGGTTGCCAACGTTACCTTTGAGTCAGGTGACGCAGGTTAAGGCTGAGGTTATACTTTAAGACAAGGCTTGGTGAGAGCATGCCGCCTGAGCCACTGCCAGCCAAGTTCACAAATAAACACCAAACTCTCCCGGCCTGTTTGTGTTCTCTCCTCGGGCGCCAGATGACTCAAATCTGCAAAAAAAAGTGTCCAGGATGTTATTTCGGGCCGCGGTTAGCTCCAAATTTGACACTAACTCGGGAGACGTTGCATCGCTGCGCTCAGAGCTCGGCTCACACTTCAGCCAGAGCTCCGTCGGCGGGAAACCGAAGGGAAGAAATGAAAGAGCGCCGAAGAGTCGGTCGCCAATTACGAGATCCTGACTCTGAGCCGTTAATCAAAAACAGCGTGGATGGAGACAGTCGATAGAGAAAGAGATAGATGTTTCCTGGAGAGAGAGAGAGTGAAAAAAAAAAAAAACTGAGATGATGAGCAGCCGTGACAGATTCAGGGAGACTGTCCTCTTCCTCCTAATTAATGTCAGATCCTCAGCTCAGCTCCACCTGCGGCCGCTGGCAGGAGAAAACCTCCCCGTCACCAGCTGATGTAGGTCAAATCCTCCATTTGGCGCGCTTCCTTCCACCGTCAGTATTTCTCACAACGCACCAGTGTGCCAATTAGCCTCTCGCGTAGTGGGTTTGATGCTTTGCACGCTCGGCACGCTGTGGAATGAACGACACGGCGTGTCACCGTGTGACCTGGGCACCTGAGTTATTTACTTGTGCCTGCAGGGAGGCGTAGCAGCCAACGTTCAGCTGGAGGCCTTATAGCCTGCTGCTGGTTTGAACTGTTCTCAGATACAGAATCAGACCTACACAAGCATGTTATATTAAGGGGAATGATTCTTCTGTGGATTTTAGTAAACATTTAACCAGAGTCCCCACATATGAGGAGACCACCCCTCCCCATAGCGGGGCTCTGGGAGGGGTGGTCTCCTCATATGTTCTACTGTTCATAAGGTCCATGAATAAATCCCAGACCTATTGTTTTATTATCTCTAATTAACCAGCAAATCCTTGGCTTACAAGAGCATACAAGTACATTTTGTCATGCTTGTCATGAAGTATGAACAAGATGTCTCGAAAAGGACTCCGAGAGAGCTCCCCACGTTACGGAAAATATACATTTTCGTAGCGTTAGCTTGATGCTACACGCGATTAGCTTGATGCTACACGCGATTAGCGCACCTTTCTATAAAGTTTACGACCTACAGAATCCGTCAAAACCGTCAAATATCTTGTCAGGCAAAGCATCCGCAACTTCCCAACCACATTCCCAACAGCAAAACAATGTTTTGTCTCCACAACACGTGGGGGAGCATCTCAGCGGGCGCTACGCCCTCCCTCTCCCCGGACCAACCGATTGAGCTCACAACCCTCGCTCATAAAACTCCTGTTTTAGCTCACGGAGCCATATTGTCCTCCTGAAAGCTTCTTGTGGTCTAACCGAGCATGAGGCCGGGTTCATTCAGGTGATTTATCTATCCATCCCTCCTCCGCTGCTCTATAAATTACCCCGGAGGTAAGATTAAAGCCTTTATTATCACCCGGCAGGTACAGGAGCTCCTGCGACAACCTCCCCCAAAGTCAAACCCCCTGGACACGACGGCCTGACCTGTGAGGAGGCTGCATCTGCTGCAGAAATATGTAAGAATGTTAATTACGTGGCTGTGAACAGTCACGGGTAGTTAAGCGCGTGGTTAAGTGAGCGCCTCGTCTAAATTGTGTGGGCTATTTTAAGATGCACGCTGTCTTTAGGTCCTGTTTCCTCCTCTTCACTTCCTCTCTGGCTCTGACGTGCACCGTCTGCTGTTCTGCTCACTGAGGAAAATAAAGCAACTGCATTCACATTTCAGCTCTAATTCTGAGTGAAATGTAGATGCCCAGTAGCGGAGGAAAAATTCTCGAAGGATATCGTTTTACGAGGATATCAAAGGCCAAAATGCAAAACCTCCTATCTGCAAAATTATTCAGGAAAAGTGGGGAAAAGCCTCCTATCTGCACTTTGTGTTTTATTTTTATTTTTCATTATCTATTGGGTATCCTTAACAAATAGCATTCTGAAAACTTCTGTCTTCACAGGAAACAACCTAAGTCAGGTTTAGACGACAAAACCACTTTGTTAAGTCTCGGAAAAAGATCTCCGTTTGGGGTAAAATAACGACGCAAGAACTTTAGCTCAAAGATGGCTTAAAGATTGCTGTTTGTTTTACGCATAGGAGACTTGTGAGTGACTCAGATTGCAACCTCTGAAACACCCCACATGTTGAAAGAAGACCTTGTGTTAAATAAAAAAACAGAGCCAATGCGATTATAATCACATTGCAAACTCATAATTCTTCAGGTTCCCATCTGTCCGATGGTGTGTGACGAAAGCGGGTCTATGTGAGTCTCTGAAGTTAAAACAACACATGGACAACAAATGGGAAAATGTCACTTGGACCTGCAGTATCTGGATTTGTGGAGCTTTTTATTTATTTCTAATAATCATCCCGATCCAAGCTGGAACACCTGATTCAATTTAAACGGGCCCTTCGGGAGGTCATTTTATTTTGAAAGGGCTTTTAGAAGCCTTTCACATACGTTATCACGCGTTTAAATGAAAATGCTCCTTTTATTACTTTCTATTTTCTAGGGAGGCTCACGGTCTCCGGTTGATCACAGAGGTTGTGATCGTCCTCTGCTTTGTCTTTTACGAGCACTCTTGACCTCAGTGGCCGTCTACTGAGTGGGAGTCGTCTTTCCCAGCGGAACCATCTTCAGTAAAAAGATGTTTACTGGATTCAGAGGGATACTGAATCATCTGCTGGTGGTCATCATCTCCTGGTTCACAGGTGCAGCAGCATCCTGATCAAACCATTAAACCAAGACTGCTGCAAAGCACTTCAAACCATCAAACCTTCAGTCCATTTTTTCACAAAGTCTGGATTTGGTAATTATTACTGTTAAGCTCCGCTCACCCTATATAGGGTCTTTTTTTCGAGGTTCACCGTGTTCAAGTAGTTCAAGTAGTTCAAGTAGTCGTATGAACCCCAAATTAGTTATAATACTTTATTATTTAATATCATTTTTTTCAGAATTATATTTTCAAAAAAATCACTTTTATAACATATTTTGATCATAACTATGAATAACCAGCATGATCTAAGCAAGATTGGCCGAAAATGCTTTTTGAGCGGTTTGGATGTTCAAAATGTGTGCTTTCAGACCCTTACCAAGGTCCCACATACTAATAACACACCTTTTTGGAGAGAACAGGCCATAAAGAACCCAGATCTACAACCACAGAAAAACAAAGTGTTGGGGTGATTCGAAGGTTTTATAGAAAAAAAACGGTGTAAATCGGTTCAGAAATGGAAATCAAGCGGGGGCTTAAAAGGTTAAATGCAGTGGTTGAAAACAGAACAACTTTATCGAGCATTACTGAACATTATAATACCGCTGGGAGGAGGAAGGTGAAGATGCAGGTTGTTTGCTCGTCTCAGCCATTTTGGATTTAGCTCAATAAATGACCTATGAAAGCATACACAGATTTTAAACAATAGGGTAATTTTGACCGTCCTTCAGAATTTGGTTGAATTTTGCGTAGTCTTTCCATGCTGTTAGATAGTAGTTGTTTGTAATATCTGGTGACTGTATATTTAGATAGTGTGGACCCAGTAGTAGAGGTGAAATACTGCCCCCTATCTGTTTGTAGCACGTGGCGACATGTCGGGCATCACACCTTTATTTAAAGCCACTGTGTAAATATTCTAATTTCGCAGTTGGCACAACCTGTTTACACTCATTTTTGTTCTTTTCTTCTAACTTTAAAAACCACATTCAGTCAGTTGTGATTGTGATTTCTATTCCAAACATCTGACCAGAGGAATCTGGAGGAGTTCATCCCACGGTGTTGCAACACAAAGAGCTGCTGCTAACGCTCCTGAAAGAGAGCCTCAGAAATGTTCAAGTATTGCATTTTTTTGGCATAACGTCGGAGACGATATCGGCAGGTAAGGTTAAAAAACATCTAGTTTCATCACCAGTTTTTCATCAGCTGATTTGAGTCCTGCTCAGATCGTCATCTCGTCACACGATCACTGACTCACGTGCACGACATCTGGACTGCAGCGGTCACATATAACCGGTGGCGGCGCACAGCTGCATCGATTGGATGAGACTCTATCGGCCCTTCGGGGGCCAAGCAGGTGTTCGCTACAGTAGAAACAACACAAGCGAGCAGGTGGGGAAAGATAATAAAAACACACAACGGGAGTATCAAACACAATAAAACATATATCAGAGTAAGCCAGCGTCACAAGGTGCACTGCAGCACAGATTGTTGCAATGAAAGACAGATAATTGTGTTCTGAAACCGCTGATGCAGTCACTTAAAGTTTGGACTTTTTCCTGTTACTGCGGGTGAAGTTGTTTTTATGGTTCTAGGATTACCCAGAGTTCCCTCAAATATGACTTTTCCATCTGGATAACTGACTGAAATGGGCCAGTGTTTATGTGGAAAATGGAATTATCTCCCCTCCCCTGGTTGTACTAACGCTGCTCCGAGAGGCCTAAAGGCTGGTCATAATCCCGGGGCAACAGAAATTGGAAATGTTCCTCGCAAAAAAAGGCAACACAACGAGCCGCGGGGCATCTGGAAAATGGATTCAGACAAACTTTCAGGAAATAAGATGTTCCAATGTTGAAGTGTGCAAAAACCAAATGAGCGTCCTCCCCACGGCGATGCCGTCCAGACGGAGCTTTCCTCTCTTTTCCTCTCTTCTCTGCGGCGGCCATGTTTTTACAGTCGGAGGAGAACGATGGCGATTTGCGGGAGGAGGAAGACGCACTCGGATCAGAAGAGGTCTTCACAAGCAAAGCGAAGACCGGCCGACCTGCAGGGAGACGACGAGCAACGGGGAGACGCTAGATTGTGCATTATCACGGTGACTGATGAAGTTAATTAAAGTATCAGCGGCTTAGCGAGGGCGTAATCCAAATTCATAAATAAACAGCTTCTCTGGCCCTAATGAGCCCGCTTGTTGCAGACTCATCTGCGTATTTCCTCTCCACGCAATCCAACAAAGAGACGTCTGGAACGATCCCACGGGGAGCGACGCCCACACTTTCATATGGTGTTTCAGGCAGTCGGCGGTGGAAGGCGCCTCATCTCCATCGTCGGCACTTAAAACCGAATAAAGCGCTGAGCGTGCGGCCGCGAAAAGCGAGCTTTCCCCCTCCGACGGGCGGAAGGAGTCGCTGGCAATCAAGAAGCTTTATGGGCGAGTTTGCAGCCGAGGGAACGCCGGCAATCAGCTTAAAGACGGACGCGCTGTCCACCCTCAAACAGCACGTAATCAGGTTTCAAACCCGTGTGTGTGTGTGTGTGTGTGTGTTGTATTTCTGCACTCACAAGGCTCAATTCTATGGAAAGAAGGGTTTAAAGTCTTCATGTTTAGCTGCTACTTATTTCTTCAATTAGCCGTGGCGCTGAGCGTGGGTTTAGCAATGAGATGCAGTCAACATTCCAACAAAACTGACCAAGCATGGAAACATCTGATGGCTTATGTTACAAATTAGAGGATGGAAGAGTTCTCGTGGGCGGGATTTGGGATATATGTGCCGGTATGTGTGTATGGATTTACATGCAAAAGATCATTGAAGAAGTGCCGGGGGGTTTGCTGCTTTAAAAGCGTTGAATTAAAAAAAAATTATAATTTTTTTTCTCTCATTTCTTTCTTTACATTTTTTTCTTTTCTTTCTTTCTCTCTTTTTTATATACATCTTTGTCGATTTTTTTAATATATTATAATTGTTTTTTTTTACTTTGTTATTGTTTGAAAAGCCTTTTTTTTTGTATTTATGTATAATGTTAAATATGTCTAAATGACTACAAATGTAAGTGACACATGTGAGAAGCACCAGGTTAACTGGTCAAACGTCTCCCTTCATGTAATACCAGCATGTGTGTTATGATGTATATACACACAGTATATTCATAATGTGGCTGAGTAGCTACTCAATAGTCAATTCATCCCTCGGCCTGAAGCTGAACCCACAACACTGACCTTGTCACCGTCATAGAGTGTTTCTATAAATCATAAATCATCATGAATAAGAAAAGAAATATCCAAACGGCACAGTTTCCCCCTCAGGGATCGCTCATCTCCTCCTTTATGGTCACTGACCGGTCAGCAGAAAGCCTTGTGTACAGTACTCTGACCGGGTGTTGTGACCTCTGACCTCTGTTGTGGTTCAGAAACTTCAGGACCAGACGAATGAAATAAACGATATATTCACGGATCAGATCTCCGTTGTCATTACGGCGGGGTGAGTGAGGGGCAGCGGCCCTCCGGCTCCCCGTCCGAGGCCCCGAGGAGTCCGGTGGAAACCAATTTATCCTCCGCTTGATGAATCCTCAGAGGTCCCTGCAACAGACAGCATTTATCTCCCATTGGAGACCTCTATGAAAGCCCAATAAATTACCTCCTCCCGCATGAATTAGTAAGCGCTGTAATCCATACGGAGGACATTAACATGCCGAGCGCCCGAGTCCCGACTCCTCACAGAGGAGCTAAATCTCCGGGCGGCGCAAGTCAGCAACTGTAGGTTCATTTATTCATGAAGGGGCTGCGGTGGGATGTGGAGACCGGAGGAGGTTCGTGGCTGAAGCCAGGCGCTGCATTAAAGACCGTCAGGGGAATGGAGTGTGTGTGACGCGCATCTTTGGACTGCCCAACCTCGTATAGATATAGATATCGTATATATTTAGATGTGGTATACATATAGATATCGTATAGAAAAGCCTCCGCATGTCATGACGTTGTGTTTCAAGGTTTGTTCGCGTCTCATTTTCCTGCACGTTGTTGCCTTGAAACCGCAGCTGTTAGATTCAGGCAGCAAGTTCATGCATTTTCATATGAAAGCCAGCAATATGTGTTTAATTCAGCTTGTTACGTGCATATACGGTCTTTTCAAAATAAACTTCCATCTTCACAGGAGACTAAGTTAAACTCAGATAGAATTAAACTACTAAGATTGTGGTTTGGGGTTAAAATAACTACGGAGGTAATGTAACTAATTACTAATTACCCTGTTCGTGCTTCAAGGCTTCCTCATTCATAATTACGTTGATTACCTACAAAGTAAATACGTGGGATATCCATAATTTATTGCACATTACATTTTGGTAGGTTTTGCTTCAAATGTAGGATCCGGCCTGCTTACCGTAAAAGTCGGGTTAAACGCCGCTACTACCTTCGGTCAGTGTCCCCGTTTGCTCCACGCTGTAGCCAGCTGGCGCTCATGCTAGTTCCCCGCTAACTTCCGCTAGCTCTCCGCTAACCACCGAAGGTAGCGGGACCAGCCTCAGCTCGACACCCGACTCGGGCAGCGGGGACGCGGGCAGTAGCAGCAGCAGCGCTAGCAGCAGCAGCGCTAGCAGCAGCGCTAGCTAGATTGCTAGAGCGGGACACTGACCGCAGGTAGGAACGGCTTGTAACCCGACTTTTACGGTAGTTAGATTTAGAAAAAGCATCATAGTTGTCTTTAAAATAAGTGGATGAACTAAAGTAAAATGCAAAACAACTTAAACACAAGTACAAAGGACACGCCACAAACACAACTCCACAATAACTCACGAACACGAGTCTCCTGGGAGCTCGAGGAGATATGAGGAGGGTGTTCCAGGAAGATGTGATATTTCAGTGAGTGATGCAGGATCAGGGCCAGAGAGGAGCCTCTGTGGGGCGAGTCCATCTGGAGCGTTCCAACCCGGCCCGGCGGACATATTCCCACCGTCAGAGATGATCCGTCCCCTAACGACCTCGGCCGTTAACGACGACATCAGCGCAAAGGACTCTCCGTCAACATTAGCGCCGGTGCATCTCGTTTCCGTCCAGATTGATGGTCCGTCTGGATGAGTCCCAGCAACGCGAGGAGGAGGCACACGTCCCTGGAAACAGGAAGTGGGCCTGCAGCGGTGGGAGGGACGCGTTTTACAAGGCGACCAATGAGATCACTTGGTAATCTAGAGGAGAAAAATTTAATTAAAATGCAACACGTATAAAAAGCTGGGAATGGGCTCGTTAAAAAAAGTCCCAGGACATCACTTTCTGCAGAGGGCGCCAGGACAATGCGCTCGTAAAGAAAAAAGAAAAAACTGTAAAAAAAAATTATTGAAATCCAAGTTCTGGAAGAGAAACCGCTTGAGTGAGCAAAAAGAAAAGGAGGAAGAGGAACACGAGGAGGAAGAGGAGGAACTATTTATCTGTTTACCCGGCGCAGTAATGAGACGGGCCGGAGTGAATCACTCCATTAGCACGAAGACCTGGTTCATCATGTCGGCTCCTCTGGAAACACAAACACTGATAATTACATCAGAAGTGACAGGATTAATAATCTGCTCTGTGTTTAGGACACAGACCGGATCAGCAGAGGAGGCCGGACCCTGAGGAGAGGCCTGGACCCTGAGGAGAGGCCTGGACCCTGAGGAGAGACCTGGACCCTGATGAGAGACCTGGACCCTGAGGAGAGGCCTGGACCCTGAGGAGAGGCCTGGACCCTGAGGAGAGGCCTGGACCCTGAGGAGAGGCCTGGACCCTGAGGAGAGACCTGGACCCTGAGGAGAGGCCTGGACCCTGAGGAGAGGCCTGGACCCTGATGAGAGGCCTGGACCCTGAGGAGAGGCCTGGACCCTGAGGAGAGACCTGGACCCTGATGAGAGACCTGGACCCTGAGGAGAGGCCTGGACCCTGAGGAGAGACCTGGACCCTGAGGAGAGACCTGGACCCTGAGGAGAGACCTGGACCCTGAGGAGAGACCTGGACCCTGAGGAGAGGCCTGGACCCTGAGGAGAGGCCTGGACCCTGAGGAGAGGCCTGGACCCTGAGGAGAGACCTGGACCCTGAGGAGAGACCTGGACCGTGAGGAGAGGCCTGGACCCTGAGGAGAGACCTGGACCCTGATGAGAGGCCTGGACCCTGAGGAGAGACCTGGACCCTGATGAGAGGCCTGGACCCTGAGGAGAGGCCTGGACCCTGAGGAGAGACCTGGACCCTGAGAAGAGACCTGGACCCTGATGAGAGACCTGGACCCTGATGACAGACCTGGACCCTGATGAGAGGCCTGGACCCTGAGGAGAGGCCTGGACCCTGAGGAGAGACCTGGACCCTGAGGAGAGGCCTGGACCCTGAGGAGAGACCTGGACCCTGAGGAGAGGCCTGGACCCTGATGAGAGACCTGGACCCTGAGGAGAGGCCTGGACCCTGAGGAGAGACCTGGACCCTGAGGAGAGGCCTGGACCCTGAGGAGAGACCTGGACCCTGAGGAGAGGCCTGGACCCTGAGGAGAGGCCTGGACCCTGAGGAGAGGCCTGGACCCTGAGGAGAGGCCTGGACCCTGAGGAGAGGCCTGGACCCTGAGGAGAGACCTGGACCCTGAGGAGAGGCCTGGACCCTGAGGAGAGGCCTGGACCCTGAGGAGAGACCTGGACCCTGAGGAGAGACCTGGACCCTGAGGAGAGGCCTGGACCCTGATGAGAGACCTGGACCCTGAGGAGAGACCTGGACCCTGAGGAGAGGCCTGGACCCTGAGGAGAGACCTGGACCCTGAGGAGAGGCCTGGACCCTGAGGAGAGACCTGGACCCTGAGGAGAGACCTGGACCCTGATGAGAGACCTGGACCCTGAGGAGAGGCCTGGACCCTGAGGAGAGACCTGGACCCTGAGGAGAGACTTGGACCCTGAGGAGAGACCTGGACCCTGAGGAGAGACCTGGACCCTGAGGAGAGGCCTGGACCCTGAGGAGAGACCTGGACCCTGATGAGAGGCCTGGACCCTGATGAGAGGCCTGGACCCTGAGGAGAGACCTGGACCCTGATGAGAGGCCTGGACCCTGAGGAGAGACCTGGACCCTGAGGAGCTTTGCAGCAGAGCAACACGTCAACATGCAATTATTTATTACACGATTGCACGATCATCAATTACTTAAATGTGTTATTTTGTCCACCTCATGACTTCAGGTTTATCATTTTACTCGGACGGCATTTTAGGGCCACTGTTGGTACAAAAATACATACAAATAATTAAGATTGATAGGCTGTCATGAATAAAAAAAACTTTTATCTGAGATTAAAGTCACAAATTTGCGAGAAAGCGATGAGGTTCTGGGGAAAAAAAACTTGATTCTGTAAATATTATTATTTCTATTATTATAATAATAATAATAATTATTATTATTATCTATAATCTATAAATCTATAATATTATTCTAGAATGTTTAAATAATCATACAATGATGTGAATTTATAGGTAACACAAATGTCAATGTACATATACTTTTATATATATTAATATCTATACATTTATTGACCTTCAGTTGACACTCAGCCTTGTTTGTGGTCACATACTTGAACAAAAATGCTGATTCTGATTTTAAAGGGTAATTTAGTTCAATCAAAACTTTATTTATTAGCGTTATCAGTTATCACTACTTCTGTTGATGCTGATCATTTCATTCACCAAATGTTTTTGCAGAGATCTGGAAACTTAAATACAGAATATTTCCTTCTGTGTAATTATTCTATACGCCCTGAAAGTCACACTTTAAAGGGACAAGTACGTGAAAGCATCCAGCAGATAAACTTGAGTTAGTGTCATCATGGATCTGGGAACTGGAGGTAACAACATCGCCTGATTAACGGGAGATTCACAACATCGAAGACAACACAGATCTCAGTGAGAGAAATATGAATCCATACGCTCTGAGGTCAATACGTCTTCCTGCGTTTGGCCCGTCGCCTGCAGCCACAGACTCTGCCGTGTGGAGGAGCACGGCTCTCTGCAAACATTCGCCACAACGATTTGTGCTCCGAGGGCGTTTTGGAGAGCGCTCGCATGTTGGGAGGCTAATGGCAGCCAAGCTAATGGCAGCCAAGCTAATGGGCGTATTGATTGCTTTTCAATTGGAGAGCCAGCAGCCTCACAAATTAGATGTTTTCAGCGGCTCTATTTGTCATCCGAGAGGCGTGCTTTGTCAGGCCGGAGAAGTTTGAACAACACATCACGCTTCAATTGATTCAATTGAAGTCAATTGCGGATGCTGAGAAGGAGGGCCGGCCTCCGAGTCTCAGCACAGATCCAGGGTGTATTTACAGACACACATGGGGAAATAAATGCTTCTGAAGGGCCACACACACACATTGCAAGAACGCATTCTTTTCACAGAGGGATTCAATCACACAGACGTGGTCTCATCCAGCATTATATTGAGTTATGGGCTTTCATAGATTCATATTTTGTATGGTGTATGAAGTATGAAGACTGCAGAAACACAGAGAAGGCAAGAGAGAGGTGGACGGGTTCCAGCCAGGAGACCGCTGTCTATTTATTTATTAATTAGTTATTTTAACCCAAACAACAGAGTAGGAGTTTCCTGAAAAGACGGAAGTTTATTTAGAAAATACCGTATGCATGTCACGATTGCATACGGTATTTTAGTAGGAAAACTCACTAAAAATGAGTAACTTTCCGTAAGATATACAAATTACAACAGGATGGTTTCAGCAGCTTGTTTTTGATCCCCTGCAGCTTTGTGTTTGGTTCCCATCAAAGTGAAGACGCAGTTTCAATCCTCGTCAAACAAAAGCAGCAGCCTGGACGTGATGCATCGTAAGTCCTCTTCCACCGCAACAGAATGGTGATTTGTTTGTGAGTGAGAACATAATCTGGACCGCTGAGAGTCGAGGACAAAGCTGCCAAAAGCAAACGTTACGACCTGGAAAAGGCTCATTACCACCAACAAGCCGACAACATTATTCAAATTGTCATTTGTTGTTCTGCTTTCACCACAAGACAACTGAGATCATTCATCTCAGTTGTCTTCCATTCGAATTACATTGGGGGCTGTTTTCAATACAAAATAAATTATATTTACAAAATTAAATTAGTCCAGAAACAATGTTGTTGTTCTGCAGAGATCTGATGAATAAACACAGAATAGTGTTTGTTCTTTTCTATTTTTAGTTTGTAGTTAGACTTTGAGCTGCATGTTATGAAATGAGATACATGGATATAGTTTATTATGAGCATTATTATAGGCAAGTAAGGTAGTTTTATTTTGAAAGTTGAGTTATTAAATAGAACGAAGACAGCAATAATTCTCCATTTTAATTAAAACCATCATTAGAAGCAGGTAACGGGGCCGGTCTGAAGACCGCTTAGGCTAGCGGATGTTTGTGCTAGCGGGGACTTGTGCTAGCGGGTGTTTGTGCTAGCGGATGTTTGTGCTAGCGGGTGTTTGTGCTAGCGGGTGTTTGTGCTAGCGGGTGCTTGTGCTAGCGGGGGCTTGTGCTAGCGGGTGTTTGTGCTAGCGGGTGTTTGTGCTAGCGGGTGTTTGTGCTAGCGGGTGCTTGTGCTAGCGGGTGTTTGTGCTAGCGGGGGCTTGTGCTAGCGGAGGCTTGTGCTAGCGGGTGTTTGTGCTAGCGGGGGCTTGTGCTAGCGGGTGTTTGTGGTAGCGGGTCCTTGTGCTAGCGGGGGCTTGTGCTAGCAGGTGTTGCACTAGCAGATGATTGTGCTAGCAGATGTTTGTGCTAGCAGCTGCTTGTGCTAACAGCTTAGCAACACTGTATGGTCTCACTGACGTACGTTGTCACCACAAATACTGACAACCATCACTTTTTTATTTTGTCCTGGTCAAATGAGTTTCATGCCAAAATACAATCTTGAGAGCCAATCAGCTATCATCTGATGATGATTTCACATTTTATTACCCTAAAAGTTAGCTTGTTAACGGGCCACTTGTGAATCGATCCGCTCGTTACGTCGTCTCTCAACTCCAACTGCGTTCTCGTGTCTGGAGTTGCTAACCGGACCGTCAGCTTTGTGAACACTCAGCTGTTTATTGTTCAACGAGTGCTGATAATATTTAGTCCAGTAAGCGTATTTATGAAACCGGTAACCTGTAAGAAGAATGAAGTACCGTAACACGATCATTTCACGAGCTCAAATTGGAGTCTTCTTTTTTGTGCATGCGCCCTGATTGAGCTGTTGCTCCAGATAATCCCGCCTGAGTAATCACCAGATCCATAGATGGTGCCGTCTCCCTGATAGACTGCAGAGGGGAAACGCCGCCAAGATTAATGTTTTAATTATATTTGGATTCATTTTTACATGGAATCTGGTAATTAAGAGTGTGATGAATCTTGAATAAAGCACAGGGGCCGGCTCCCTTTTGATGATTAATCTGAAAGTGAGGCATTGTCCCACAGCACATCATACTCATGCCACTGAAACTCCTCCAACCTTTTCTCCAAGTGACAGAGGTCAAAGTTCATCAGGCTTCGCTCACTGAAGAGCAGCAGTGGAGGAACGAGGGATTCTTTAGTTTTGCTCGAGGACACTTCAGGTTGTGTTCTCACAGATCACCTTCAGCGAGTAAAAGACATGAAAGCATCCTGACACGGAGCTGATCTGGAATTCGCAAAGTTAAAGTGTCTAATCTAAGCGACACAACCTTGTGTGATATTCAACAAAACAATATTCGTCATTTTTCTTTTCTTTTTCTATGAAAGTCCAGCAACACTGCTAATATCAACTCCTTACATGCATACATGCTTTTTAAAATAGATTTCTGTCTTCAGAGGAAAAAGATATACCGGCAAAACACATATCCAATCATGAATCACCCTTTAATAATATCATAATTTCATTACGTAGTAAATGTGGCTTTGAGCCATCGTTAATCAAATTCACAGAAAATAATGATCAGCCAGGTAGAATTTTTGAGGACAGCATATTCATTATATGTTTTGTAGAATTATATTTCATAAAAACTGGCCAAATCCCTGCAGATTTTATGTATTTTTCTAACATGCCTGCATTTTTTTAACATGGTTTAAATTGTTTTGAGAAATGCAAAATGTATTTTCCCACTAGAAGTCTCATGTCGCATGGGGAACAGCAGCAGCTTCCTACTTCTAAGCTGCACTACACTAAAAACATCCTCTCAAACAACCTGAAGAGGAAATAAGTTTGGTTAGTTTAGTAGTCAGCACCCAGATCTGTAAACTCAACTTTAGGTACAAGTACTTTGAGTATTTCCATTTGAGAAGATTTCCTCCAGAAGAAAGTACTACATGTATACTACACGCTTATCTGACTGCTAGAGTTACTGGTTACTTTTCTTATCAACATGAAATCCAATCAAAAGGTTTCTTAATATTTCTTCTTTCTTGGTTCTCTTTTGCTTTCCTCCTTTATTTCTGCTTTCCTTCTTTTTCTTTCTTTACCTAAAAGCAATACATATTCCTAAACTAGTGATGCACGTGTCTCCTCTTCATCAACCACAGAGTGATGAAAGTGAGAAAAAGATGCGCTCATGTGAAAGGCAGCCTCTCGGCCACCGACGAGTTCGATGCCCGAGGGTTATAAATACTGAGAGTAGATTATTGCACTGCATACATTACATTTCGGTGAAACTACTTTGAACAATGGGCTTCAGCTGAGGTGACGAAACCACGTTTGTTTACTATTTCGGCCACCGAGTCGGATCCGTGGAAGCGTTCAGAAACCAGTCGACCGATCATAATCGAGATGCTATTTATGTGCAAATACTGGTGAAAGGACGGCGTGCTGGAGGGTGAATGTTTCCACACGTGCTGGACTGGACTGAGGATCTCAAACATTCAAGCAGAAGGAGAAGTAACGGAGTCGGTGGGAGATCCGTGAGCGCGAGGATGAAAGCACGGTACATATTTAAAGGTGTGGACCGCCAACGAAAGCAAACATCGTGAGCACGCTGAGAGGAAAAATATGAATTCAAACATGCAATGACTGAAATGTAGAGAACAAACACAAGAGAGGTGCTGAAGAACCACAGGTGAGATGGGAGTGGAGAGGATGGAATATAAATGAGGTTTTGGCCTCTTTGGATGAACGTTGTCGTCTTCATTGACGTTTCATATTTTTGCAGCATTGTCCTGCTGTGAACCCACTTCCTGTGATTCTGCCAGCGGGCTGAAGTCGAACACGCGGGCCAGCGTCCGTCATTAACCTGATGGTCCTTGTCAAAATGCCAAACGCAGCGAAGAGAGACGCCTCGGCCAATCACGGCGCCTCTCCGGGCGGAGCTGCAGGAAACCGCTCAAGGTGACGATGACCTGACGATAACATCCGAGAACCGACTGTAATGGTCGTTACAGCGAGAGGTTTTAGTTCAGCCTTTGATACTTTACTCACAGGTACAGCAGCAGGTGAGACCTTTTTCCTCCACGTTTAACTCGGTGAGTTTCATCCTGTTTTAATTTTGAAAAACACCCTATTTTTTAGGCCTCTGCTCAAAAATTGCATCCCTAAACTAAAAAGGGTGTATCTCTGCAACCACTAGGGCTATCTGAATACTTTCGGTGTTATGATAAAAGGTACACATGTGAGATTTTGTTCAGATGTGTAAATATCAGTCTATATGTTACTGGTTAAGAGCAAATGAAGATGACACACAGAAAAAAATGAAAAGGTTTCAGGTCCGCCTATAAAAAAATCACTTTCAGGATGATTATTTCTTTGAGATGATGCAGCTGTAAGGTCCAACTCTAACCCAAATCATAGCTCAATATGTGAACATTCTCTAACCCAAATCATAGCACAATATGTGAACATTCTCTAACCCAAATCATAGCACAATATGTGAACATTCACTAACCCAAATCATAGCTCAATATGTGAACATTCACTAACCCAAATCATAGCACAATATGTGAACATTCTCTAACCCAAATCATAGCTCAATATGTGAACATTCTCTAACCCAAATCATAGCTCAATATGTGAACATTCTCTAACCCAAATCATAGCACAATATGTGAACATTCACTAACCCAAATCATAGCACAATATGTGAACATTCTCTAACCCAAATCATAGCTCAATATGTGAACATTCTCTAACCCAAATCATAGCTCAATATGTGAACATTCACTAACCCAAATCATAACACAATATGTGAACATTCACTAACCCAAATCATAACACAATATGTGAACATTCTCTCTGCAAAGGTTGACTTTGATAAAGTGAAGCAGAACAAAGTTAGAGAGGGTTTAGAACAGAGAACATTCAGGCGAGGTCTCCAAAATTTGCATTGGAGCACATCTGTGACATTTAAATTTTCTCATGTACCAAACCATATATTTCACTTGTATATTACTTATGGTGTTCAATACATCCAAATACAGCAGTTTTTGGCTTTTTTTTCCCGTAAAACAAGCTATGATTTACAGTTTTATATAACAATCGCTCAGTCTGCCCCCCTAGGAGCGGATTGGTTTTGAAGCTCGTAGTAACTGGAACGTGATCTTGTATTATTAGAAGATCTTTCTTTCTTTTCTTGCACATCAACGGCTACACTTTGTTCCGTGTCCCATCTTCAGATCAACATCCATAGACAAAAAGGTTCGCTGCCCTGGGTGTAAACACAGTTTGAAGGCTCTGCAACGTGATGGAAGTCGATGCAGAAAACCGGCCTCAGGAAACCAGACGCTGGAGCGCAGGTGAGACTCGACCTGAGGACGAGACCAAATGAAACCTGTCAGTCTGAGGGAAGCTTTGTGAGTAGAGTGGAGCTCTGAGGCCGGGCCGCTGTTATACTGGAGGAATAACAAAGTGAAATGAAAAATAGAACTAATTTAAAAATGAAAATAATGTTTTTTCTCAGGATATTAACAAATAGATATGAACCAAGAAATAATAAAAAGTGAAACTTAATTCCTGGTGTGCTTGGATAAAGCACAGTCACCCCTCAATGGATGGGATATAAAATAGGCAATTTGTCTTGTAGACAAATGTAAAAAAAAAAAAACGACCTCCTGTTTCAAGGTTGTTAAATACATAAGAGGACAAATTTAGATCTAAAAAGTTAGATCTGCTTTATAATATGACCGAATCATCTGAGGACATGCTGACAGTCATGTTTTCTAGACTTAAAAGTCACGTCGCTAATGATGAACTTCCATCTCCAGGATAATTAGCTCTAAAAAAATTAAAATATATTTCCACATTTTTATTGAGGTAAAATTACGTATTATTTGTTTGTATATTAACAAACAATTTACTCCATTTTAATCTGCCAGTGTCTGTTCTTAAAGGTACAGGCATGAGATTGATGAAGATTTTCTTAAAGCCACTGACAAAGTCGGGGTCAGGTTGTAGTTAGCCTAGCTTAGCATGACGGCTGCCTCTAGCTCTGTAGTTTGATGAGGGACATACGTCACTTCATCCAGATTTAAGTGACATTGAGAAAACCTATCAAGGTCAGATATAGTTATGTTTTTAGATGTAAATAATAGTTGCTTTTCCCTAATTTTTTACATTTTAGTGGGTTGAAATTACACATAGACTTCAAGCTCCAACATCTTATGAGATCTTTGTTCTTTAAATTAAATATTACTGAAGTGAATTTAGTTACATAATTCAGAAGGTTGCTGTGAAATTCAACGTGCCGTCATCCTTGAACTGGAGCTCCTGGTCAGAGTTGTTTTGGTTGTTTTCAGCACACTAACTCCTCTCTAATGGGATGTCTCACTGCAACATGGAAGCAGCTGCGTGTCCACCGGGTTCTTCTCTTCACACTTTCCCCTTTTTGCTTCCTACAAAACGGCTCCGCTGGTTCCTGATCCGAACGGCGCTGAGAGCGGAGCGTCTTTGCGGAGCACAGAATCACAAACTCTCGTATCAAACTTTTAGTAACGCGGCTCCCCGTCTTCAGACAGATTTATTTAGGATTGCAGCTCTGGCCGCGAGCGGAGCTTCCCTCATGCGTCTGCTTGTTGCTTTGGGCGGAATGAGGGGTGGAATCGGAGGAATTGTATTTATTTTTTCTTCTGTATCACACAGAATATAGCTGTATTTGCCAAGGAGGCATCCTGGGTACACACAGATACCCGTTTTAAGTGCATTTCACAGGTAGCTAATAGGACCCCTGGGTGAGCAAGGTGTGTACTGACAGGAAATTGTTCTCATGTGAGAATAAATATGAAATATAAACCCCTTATCTGTCCCCGACACACCGCCGACAGACATACAGTCTGGTGAGGTTGGATCACTGAAACTGTTCTGCTCTCTGCTCAGTGGAGCATCTTGGTTGAGTAAATTATGTCAATGGTGCCATCTTTGTTTAACGGCACCAGGCTGAGGATGATTAGTAGCCTCGTGTCACTGTGAATGCTTACTGTTTCTCTCCAATAAGACTCCATCTCCCATAAGCCTAATTGCTTTCTGTCCCTCCTCCCTTAAGTGCATAAACATGTTTTATGTGATTGTATCTGTTGTAGTTCTGCTTGCTCAGGGCTTGTTCCATTTTAGCTGCTTTAGTTCAGAAGAATGAACTCTATGCTTCATGTGTTAAAGCTGTATTCTCTCTCCTGACCACCAGGGGGCGACTCCTCTGGTTGTATAGAAGTATATGATTCATGTGTTAAAGCTGCATTCTCTCTACTCACCACCAGGGGGCGACTCCTCTGGTTGTATAGAAGTATATGCTTCATGTGTTAAAGCTGCATTCTCTCTACTCACCACCAGGGGGTGACTCCTCTGGTTGTATAGAAGTGTATGCTTCATGTGTTAAAGCTGCATTCTCTCTCCTGACCACCAGGGGGTGACTCCTCTGGTTGTATAGAAGTCTATATAAATGACTCTACTTCTCTCTTGATGTATTCCCTCAGTAAACATTGTAAACATGAGTTTATGTCTCAATCTCTAGTTTCAAGTCTTCTTCAATACAGCATGATGTTCATTTAGTAAATTATGGTCATTTAGAGTCAAACAGACAATTAAACTCACAGTAATCGTGAAGTATGGCTGCACCTTGTTTATGTAGCTAGAGCTGACGTTAGCTACGTTACTTAGCTTTTGCTATGCTAACGCTACCTGGACCTTTTTGCGTCAGTGCTGACTTTCAAATGCTAGCACGCTTTAATTCAGCATGTTTTCAGTATCAAAGTCTGTTATGTGTGTGTGTGTGTGTGTGTGTGTGTGTGTGTGTGTGTGTGTGTGTTTCCCTCTCGAAGACGCAGCTCTTAGAGAGCGAGCGCTGAGCTCTTCCTCTGCAGCCGTCCGGTGATGTGAGCGGACGTGAGGCCGTGATTAATGGTGGTGGTAATGGTTTAGTCAGCGCAGCATACGAGTCCAGCTAACAGCTCGGCCTCCGCGCTGTAATTGAAGTCGACAGTAGAGTCACCTCCAAGACCTCTGACACTGTGTTTCTCTGCCTCGCACACACACACACACACACACACACACACACACACACACACACACACACACACACACACATTTTGTATTCTGATAGAGATTGCCAATTGCTGTCAACGTGTCCTTCCTTTCATTTTTTTTCTCGTCTGGTTCCCAGTCACATATTCTGATGCATCGCTTTAAGAATAGCGATATAAAAACGGACAAATTCTTTGCACACGCACTCGCCGTTAAAAATAACTCAAGGTTCAAGTTTTTTTTATTTGGCCATTTGTGCCTAGACCAACAGTCCAGACTCAACTGAATTGTTTGCGCAGGGCTCTCTCAGTTTTGGAAGAAATACAAATAAGAAAAAACACACTATACAGGAAAGAGAAAAAATATAAAATATGAGAACAGAATACAAAATATAAAATATGAACACTGTACATACGGCGGTGCTAAATGGATTATGGAAACACCTTTGTGGAATGCATTCTAACATTTAACACGTAATAACTGATCAGCTCCTATTTTCTCTCTGGATTGTTCGATGGCCAAGCCGACTTGTTTACTTCTCAACCTCTACTTCTTCCTAAACTGACAACTTCCAGCCAAACAACTTCTGCAGCCCAGTTTGTTTGGTCCAAACCAGTTTATGGATTTTTTTTTTTCGACGATTCAAAACTTTTACGAAAATGTGGCTTGACAGTTGAACATGTCTAGTGTCTGCAGCAGGATCTGGTTCTGGTTCTCCCAGTCCCTCCACGGTGGACCGGTCTCTGCTGGATCTGGGTCTGTCCACAGTGGACCGGTCTCTGGTCTCTGGACCGGTCTCTGCTGGATCTGGGTCTGTCCACAGTGGACTGGTCTCTGGTCTCTGGACTGGTCTCTGCTGGATCTGGGTCTGTCCACAGTGGACCGGTCTCTGGTCTCTGGACTGGTCTCTGCTGGATCTGGGTCTGTCCACAGTGGACTGGTCTCTGGTCTCTGGACTGGTCTCTGCTGGATCTGGGTCTGTCCACAGTGGACTGGTCTCTGGTCTCTGGACCGGTCTCTGCTGGATCTGGGTCTGTCCACAGTGGACTGGTCTCTGGTCTCTGGACCGGTCTCTGCTGGAGTCTGAGCTGAAGGAGGTTCTGGAGAACCTGCATGAGCAATAACTAGAAAAAGACAATCTCCTCGCTGATGGTCTCGTTTTCTGATGTACGTCATCGGGGTGACATTTATCTTTCATAACCAGTTAAAAGTTCCTCACAGTGACTTTAACTTTTCTTCACCTTCATCTGAACCTTCTCCTTCTGCTCCGTGACTGGATCCAGTGATTGCTTCTCTCAGACTGTTTATTGTCTCTTCTCTCCCCATCGCTCGTGTCTGAGTGGACTCGCTGCCTTCAAGTTAAACTGCTACCTTTCTTCTCTTTTCATTCTGTGGACTCGGCGCTCTCTTTTGTGATTGCCTGCAGCTTGAATTGATTTTCTTTTGTCTCTTTCTTCCTTTCTTTGAATGCAGATCTCTTTTCCCCCCTCATCACCTTGCAGCATTGCTTCTATGAAACGTATACGCACGTATGTGTTTTTCCTTTTATTTAAGCACATATCTGGCAGTATTGTGTCCATCCATCTATTCATCTCTGGATCTCCACGGTGGCTCCAGCTGTTGGCTGTTTGTGTTGCAGCTGCAGTACCTCAACAATTGTCTGGTTAGTTGCAGGGGCAATATTTCATAAAGGATCTGATTGGTTTATGCACTCGACTGAAATGACCTGTGAAATGAAAAGCGTTTGGCCGAGCTGCTGTTTAAAGGTTTAAAGCTGCAGAATAAAGTGGAGGGCAGCTCAAGTACAGTTCAGCTTACCCTGCAGCCCTGTGTGTGTGTGTGTTTTATGAGAAAGCAATGTGCAGTCCAAACATAGTGTGCATTTTGTGATACGTGTGTGTGTATTCATAATGTTTGTGGGTTTATCTCAAACTGTAATATTGGTGTGCATGGGTGTGATGGGATATGTGCATACTGTTTCAGTTTTAGGCAAATAAACAATATGTAATTCCAAAATATACACTTAAAGGTGCGAGATCGAAGATTGGGAGCCTTTTCCATTGCCTCTCAATGGCTCTCAACATGGCGGCCCGCAGCTAACGATGCTAACAGCACTAATTTAGAAAAAAAAGAAGTACACATATGTGTATAACTTGCTCTTCAGTGTCTATGTTGTGACAGTGGACCTATTTATAACATTTTAGCTTTTGGTGAGGATCAGACGAAATGTCCTCATAAGTCCGGACACACACACACACACACACACACACACACACACACACACACAACCTTGCACTTATATCATTGTGAGGACACACATTGACAAAATGCATTCATTATCCCATTACAATAACCTGAATACCTGACCTCAACCTTAACCCTAAACCTTATTCTAACCTGAAGATGTCCTCACAAACTGACAGATAGCTCTACAAGCGCACACACACACACACACACACACACACACATTTCACTCTACTAACCCGCCATTTGTGTATTTTGGGATTGTCAAAACTGAAAAAGGAAACAATAAAAAACAGGAAAGTATTAAATGCAATCTAATTAAGACGTCTGGAATGGGCCAACAGATCGAGGACGACGCTCCCATCGGGCTGAGAGGACGACGGAGAGGGAGCCGTGATTTTCTATTTGCTTTTGATTGGCAGCTCATGGCGCTCCATGGTTATTAGGGTTTCTGTATTTAGACAGCTGTTGGTGAACGCTGCGTTGTTTCTGTCTCAGCTTCTCTGCTAAGTGTGAGTCAGGAAGTCAAATATGGAAGGATGGTTTCGCCCTCCGGCTTGTTTTTGTCAGAAATGATAAAAATGCACTTTTCTTATTATGGCTGATGGAAGAGTCAAGAAGACACTCGAGTTGTCTGCTAAGAAACTCCTGAGTTTTTTTTTGTTTTTTTGTATGTTTAATTAAGTTGAAAGTAACCTCAGGGCTTCATGAAATATGTGCATTCCTACTTTCACACAGTATTTGGAGGGAATTCATATTTTTTGAATTGTCAAATTCAAAATCACAATGACAATGTTAACGTGTTAATGTTCTGCAGGTATATTCCTTCAGTGACCACATGCTAACATGTGCTAATTAGCACTAAACAAAGGACATCTTATGCTGATGGGAATGTCATCTAGGAAGTATTCAGAAAAGCGGAAGTCACTAAGATTCATCCCCTGGTGACCAAGAATGTTTGAACCAAATTTCATGAAAATCATAACGTTGTTGAGATATTTAAATCCGGAGCAAAGTGATGGACGGACCACATTGACAAAGAAAAGATCCAGAAAGAGTAATCCGACTATGCCAATCAAAAGGGTCTAAATGAGAACATTTAGTTCCAAATTCTCAAAACATACACAAACATTTACCGTAAAAGTCGGGTTACAAGCCGCTCCTACCTCTGGTCAGTGTCTCCGCTGTAGCAAGCTAGGAGCAGCGTTAGCTAGCGCTGCTGCTAGCGCTGCTGCTAGCTCCCCGCTGTTGCTGCTACTGCCCGCGTCCCCTCTGCCCAAGTCGGGTGTCGAGCCGGGGCCTGGTCCCGCTACCTTCGGTGGTTGTCGGGGAGCTAGCGGATGTTACCGGAGAGCTAGCGGAAGTTAGCGGGGAAGTAGCGGAGCGGTAGCAGGAGCCCCAGCTGGCTACAGCGGGCAGCTAACGGGGACACTGACCGAAGGTAGTAGCGGCTCGTAACCCAATTTTTACGGTAAACAACGCACTCTTTTCGGGGAAGCCAAGCACTCTGGATGTTGCCATTTCTGTGACCTTGAGCAAGGCACTTCATCACTTCATGGCACGGCCTCCGTGTCCACGAGGCGTTTCCTGCTGCAGCTTTGAAGCAGAGGAACACCACCATCGAGCTTCCCAAAGCACCAAGCCCGTCTGACAGGTCCCGGTTGATAGCGTCCTCATTGGCTGCTGTCAGAAAGTTTGTGTGTGTGTGTGTGTGTGTGTGTGTGTGTGTGTGTGTGTGTGTGTGTGTGTGTGTGTGTTTTCAACCTGGCTCATCTGTTCCAGCCTGTGAAAGTCAGGAAGTCTGGCAGAAGACGGGGGATGATGTCTGCAGGTTCCAGCTCTGATTGACAGCTGGTGGTCGATGCAGTGCGGCGAGTGGGTGGCCAGCTGGACACACACACACACACACACACACACACACACACACACTCTGGTGTGTGTGTGCGTGTGTAGGAGTGATAGACATGTGCACATACACACTCCTACACACACACACACACACACAGATGCTTAGACATATGTATGTGTATATTGTCTGTTTTATTGTGTATAAACTACAGAGGAAGAATGGCCTTAAAAACTCCCACTGAAATAAAGTTAGTATTATGTGTTCAAGCAGTATTTATCGTAGTATTTGGAGGTATTTATTGCAGTATTTACTATCACTGCATGGACGACCCAATTAGAAGTAAAACACTCTTGGAATCGATGTTATTTCTGCTTTTTTTTCTCTGGCAAAGTGAACGAGGCTTAACTGTGTAAACTTAGTTTCCTGCTGCAGCGTTCTGTTCTGTGTCTGGTGGATCTTCATGCTCTCATTCATTATTCTGCTCGTGGTTGTGAACCTGAACCGACCGGAACCAGCTGATCGGTACCCGCCCACTCAAGCCAAACCACTGAGGAAAATGCGTACGATTGTTGACTGCGGAACTTTAGATTCTGTGTTTTTTTTTTATTTTACATTTGTCTGTGTAAATATGTTCTGTGTGTAATATTTGTGTCACAGCTCCGCCGTGATGATCACATGATCCACTGATGCAACAGATATATGGAGCCATGAATATGAACTCAGAGATTAGTCTGAACCGGTTTGAAGTTATGACACGTAGCCTAAACAATATCCTAAATCTTCTACGTGAACTGAACCGTTTGAAGTGAACATGAAACACAACAGGAAGGGAGAATAAGAAAAGAATAAAAGTGCATATTTCTGTCTCTACATGCACAATAATGTGTTCTCGTGCTCCCGGTCTCAGAGTTATTGTTCCTTAGTTTGGTTTCGTGACTTATTATAAATACTCGTGTATTTATTTTACAGAACAAACCCAAACCACAGTCCCTTCCTGAAGCTAACCGAGTGGTTTTGTTTGCGAAGGAAAACCTAAAAAGAAACAAAGATACTTCGTAACGGGGGAAACGGACTCGGTATTGTAGGGTTTTTAATAGTTTAGTTTGTCATAATTTGACTTGCACATGTAAAATAAATAAATTTGTGTACATTATAATGCATAAGAGATATGATAATTAATAAGGGATATTATTATGAAGAATGTGTAATTGTATGCATATGAAGGTCATGCTGAATGTTTAATGAGAAGACGTCGGCCAGATTATCTGAACGGAGGAGTGTTGCTGCTGTTTACACTGAACATTAATAAATGTACGACAGGAATGTCCTTCTGCTATTGTTTCGTTTTATGTTTTGTTGTGTTGCAGACGAGCTACAACTGTGTTGCATATTGACAATAAATGATCCTTGACTCCTGTTCATGTTAAAACATGACAGCGTGTGGTAGACTTCACATGTTCATGTGTGTGTTGGTGTAATGCGTCTGTGAGTCTGTGCTCACAACATGATGTCACACAACCTGAACTCTGAAGTTGTTTAACAGCCGATAAGCGACACAGTGCAGGCTGGCTGTGGACGCGCTGCTAGCTCCTTAATGGCAGCGCTGCAGTCAGTGATCTGCAGCTCCAGATGTTTCCTCTTACAGACGCTCGTGATGAACAATCATTCCCTCTGAGGAATACTTCATGTCAGCAGAGTGCAGCTTCTGAGACAGCTTGGGGAAATTAAGCACTTTTAGAGTATGAAGGGAACACAACTTTGTCAAAATATTACATACTTTGCCTGACGAGTCACGAGACGCGAGAAGTAGTTGACATTAAAACAGCGGAGGAGATGAAAACCGGCTGCAACGAGGAGCCGTGCGTTTCCTTCCTGCAGGAAGACACGTAATGGTCCGCTGAAGGATGAAGCCGCACGACAGCCGACGCCGGGGAAGCTTTCAGAAGCCCATCACAGATACCTGCGCGTCAGCCGGCTGTCTCCCGGCTGTCAACCGGCAGCGCTGCCAAAGCCCAGAAGATGTGTTTGCAAAACACTTCTCCTTACTCGACACTCTGAGTTCAAAGCGATGCGGCGTGGAGGCTCACCGCTCGCCTTCTGCACACGGAGACTGAACGCCGTGGAGGCGTGAGGCGTTCAAAGACACGCTAGGACGAGACACGCGAAGGCGAGATTCAGGTTTTTACGAGAGACGAAGATTCAAACGTCTAGATCGGATCTCTGGCGGTCCTGATACCCGGTCGCCGTGATGAAGAGGTTTCCTGGGGGAAAGTCCCGTGTTTGACATGGATTTAGGTTAAAACATATTTATGTTTAATAACCTGGGAATCTGTTTGTCGAAAAAATAAATAAATAAAGATGCTAGTTGGCTTTCCTGTTGCTCAGTTTCTGTTATAGGAGCAGATGGTTATCAGGTCGCGGCCATTCATGCATTTCTGTGCAAGCCAGCGTTTTTCTTCTTCTGCTTAATGGCATTCAAACTGTACAATATTTCTCCAGGTTTTGATTGTGATAATCATAATTAGATTGTTTTTGTTTTATCTTGAGAGCGGCATCGATACGGACCGCCATCAAGAAAGAACTCTAATCCTGAAACTTCAAACCCTTATTTAATATTTGATACAGATGATTATTCTGTCTTTTTTTTTTTCTTCTTTTTTTTGATGATAATCATATTCCCACTGACATGCATGCAATGCATATGTGAAATACTCTCCGTCCTCCTCGAGGCCACCGCTGGTCATTGTTGTCGCTGCGGCTCCAGCAGCTTCACCCCAAATGAAAAAGAATCATTCCCAGCATTCATTTCCCTCTCTGCATTTCATTAGATGTCAGGAACGCTCGTAAAACGTGCTCAGCTGCAACCGGAGTCTCCTTGCTCTTTTTTTTTTTATTATTATAGATTAATTCCCCTGCTCTCCATCCTCCAGCAGCGCGTTCGCCCTTGACTCCGCTGGTCTGCGGGCCGTGAATGAGAATATCGCACATTTGTATGTATGAGAGTGAAAGGTGAGATACTGAGCCAGCAGGCAGCGACACAGAGGCCGTTACATTATGTAACACCACGGGGCTAAACTGTCAAATGCTATTGTCACCTGCTACTCCATTTACTCTCTCTCTCTCAACCACACACACACACACACACACACACACACACACACACTGTGTCTCTCTCAGCGTGAACGACTTCCTGACTCAATTTAATGCTGCAAATACTGCAGGTGCACACTGACCCCAGATCAGCCCCATCTCACTCCTAACTGGTCACATACTGACGCTTGGTCAGTGCTGAACACTCATCCCTCGCCCAGTGGGGGCGCTGTTGGATTTACGTGTCACGTAACTTGTGTACTTCAGTAACGGCATTGGGAAATTAAATGCGTATTAAAACTCTATGCGTGAAACTAGCAGAATTGACACGTGTGGCTGGACTTTTCCTCGGAAAACTCACTAAAAACGTTGAACACACTTCACACTCATGAAGCACACATTGACACGCCGTTGCTAACACTCTGTAAAGTATTCTTAAAATCCCGGGTGGTCATGGGAAGTGAAAGTCCAGAATGCAATGAGTTATAATTAAAAATTATTTAATAAAAGGTTGATCACAAAAAAAATCAGACATTCACATAGCTTAAGACCCTTTCATTGGTTTAGTTCTACTATCACACCTTGAATAACAGCCTCTTGCCCATTGGGCCCGCAGCTTCAGGGGCGGAGCTATTCTTCTTCTTCTCTGGAAAAGGGAAGAACTACACTTCCTTCTAATAAAACAGTCCACTGGCATTCACATGCACTATGCAAACGTTGTTTTAAAATCCATTCACACATTAATCATTTTACAGTAATAAAAACAGTGACCTTCATATGCATACAATTACAAATCCTTCATAATAATATCCTTTATTAATTATCATATTTCATGCATTGTAATGTACACATAAACAATTCATTTTTACACTGTGCAAGTCTAAAAGTGACAAACTAAGTTATTAAAACCCTTCAACTCCAGAGCTGGAGGTCGAGGGTCCGTATGGAGCGTCCTGTAGTTCAAAGCTGCCGTATGTGTCGAGTTGGGAGCGAGAAGGAGTTGCAATGGAAGAGAATGCAAGTTATGGGTGTTGAATGAATGAATGAATGAATGAATATATACTTTATTAATCCCCGAGGGGAAATTTGGTGTCGGGGTAGCAGCAATTTACAACAAAATAAACAAAAACAGCAGGACGAAAGATAAAAGATATATACAATAATAATAATAAAATAAAATAAAATAAAATAGAAATAGCTGGGATTGTGCAAAAATATATATATACATGTTGTTGCAGGATAAACACTGACAGTCGTGTTAGACTGCACACGCGTGTGCTGACCGGTGTAGTGACCTGCAGCGTCACACTGACCTTTCCATATGCAAATCACAAATCAAAACCCACCTCTTCAGAACTGCTTTTAATGTGTGACTGTGATCTATGTTACATTACATTACATTTCATTTAGCTGACGCTTTTATCCAAAGCGACTTACAATAAGCGCATTCAACTATGAGAACAAACTCAGAACAACAAGTCAAGAAAGTACAGTTTCCTCAAGAAAGCCGAACTACAAAGTGCTATCAGTAAAATACATTTAAGTGCTACTAAAGTGCTACTTTCCTTATTCAAGGTGTGTTCTGGTTGTTTTTATTTATTTATCAGTTTTTTTATTGTATAGCTTTAAGAATAATTTAAAAATGTGTGTAAAGTGTGTTTGAATTAAATACATTATAATTAATGGACGTTGCAGCTCGGTGTGCCTAATAAACTGGCAGTTTGTCAGATGACTGAAACCTCTTCACGGTCCCGTCCCTCTTGTGTGCGTTTGATTGTGTTGTTGCGTAACCGCCTCGCCCCCTTCAGGAACACGTGCAACACACAAACTCCTACGAAGCGCTGACACAGCATGCGTTCTTAAAAAAACAAAAACACGCGGGGTCGTCACAATCCCGCCTCCTTCATTTAACCGCCGCAACATTAGCTCTTAAAACACGCGCTGGTCCAATGATAATTATAAAGCGTCAGCTTCTCCCAGCATGAAGAGCCTCTCAGTGTGCAGCCAGCTGATGACTGAATATATTCCACTTATTATAAAGGGTGCTGTCTGCAGCGATAAAAGCCAACGCCACTCAGCCGGCTTGTTCCATCGAGCTGATTGAGTTCTGGGAAACCTTGAGGTTACGCTCAAGGCAACGCTGGCAGAACACTCCCATCCCTCGTGCCTGTGATCTGATACAGCGCTGCATTATGGGATGGGGGATTGTTAGTGAGTTATAGGTGATAGATGATAGATATGCATGTTCCTGTTTGCATAGATCTTCTCTTGTAGGAGGTTAGAAAGTGGGTTTGGTTCTAAACTTTTATATTTAGAGATGGAGGGAAATCTTGTTCTTTTATTTTGTTATTTTTTGAAGCCAGAACTCAAAAGCATCCCAGATATAGTTCAGTGTGTTTTTTAAAG
This sequence comes from Myoxocephalus aenaeus, assembly GCA_038501785.1. NCBI lineage: Eukaryota > Metazoa > Chordata > Actinopteri > Perciformes > Cottidae > Myoxocephalus > Myoxocephalus aenaeus. Next base: position 4,591,803 of record JBAMJR010000100.1, read on the forward strand.
CGCGGCACAACCTGCAGCACAAAAAAAAAATCCCATTACATCAACACAAGACTGAGGGGGTTCAGGTTTGTCGGATATAAAGTGAGCAGGGTTGGCAGAAACACACACACACACACACACACACACACACACACACACACACACACACACACACACACACACACACACACACACACACACACACACACACACACTGAGCATGTTAACTAGGTTATGGATGTCTTCTGTTCCCTCGTGCTCTGGCCTGCTGACACACACCAGCCCACATACATACATGTGTTGCAGCCTGAAGTCACACACTTATTGACAGAAACACAAACAGGAATATTACTGCAATGCTTAATGCTCAGAGGTGGATGATGGATGGATGGATGATGGATGGATGTGTGGGTGGATGGATGGCTGACTGGCTGGATGGGTGGATGCATGTGTGGATGGATGGATGGATGGATGAAGGATGGATGGATGGATAGGTGGATGGATGCATGAGTGGATGGATGGATAGGTACATGTATGTGTGGATGGATGGATGTGTGGATGGATGGATGAATGGATGGATGGATGGATGGAAAGGTGGATCGGTGGATGGATAGATGCATGCATGTGTGGATGGGTGGATGGATAGGTGGATGGATGGATGTGTGGTTGGATGCATGTGTGGATGGATGTATGGATGCATGTGTGGATGGATGTGTGGATGGATGTGTGGATTATGTGTGGATGTGTAGATGGATGCATGTGTGGATGCATGTGTGGATTATGTGTGGATGGGTGGATGGATGTGTGGATGGATGCATGTGTGGATGGGTGGATGTGTGGATGGATGCATGTGTGGATGGATGTGTAGATGGGTGGATGTGTGGATGTTTGGATGGATGCATGTGTGGATGGGTGGATGTGTGGATGGATGCATGTGTGGATGGATGTGTAGATGGGTGGATGGATGCATGTGTAGATGGATGTGTGGATGGATGCATGTGTAGATGGATGTGTGGATGGGTGGATGTGTGGATGGATGCATGTGTGGATGGATGTGTGGATGATGCATGTGTGGATGGATGTGTGGATGGGTGGATGTGTGGATGGATGCATGTGTGGATGGATGTGTGGATGGGTGGATGTGTGGATGGATGCATGTGTGGATGGATGTGTGGATGATGCATGTGTGGATGGATGTGTGGATAGGTGGATGGATGGATGTGTGGTTGGATGCATGTGTGGATGGATGTATGGATGCATGTGTGGATGGATGTATGGATGATGCATGTGTGGATGGATGTGTGGATGGGTGGATGTGTGGATGGATGCATGTGTGGATGGATGTGTGGATGATGCATGTGTGGATGGATGTGTGGATGGATGTGTGGATGGATGTGTGGATTATGTGTGGATGGGTGGATGTGTGGATGATGCATGTGTGGATGCATGTGTGGATGGATGTGTGGATGGATGCATGTGTGGATGGATGTGTGGATGCATGTGTGGATGGATGTGTGGATGGGTGGATGTGTGGATGGATGCATGTGTGGATGGATGTGTGGATGGGTGGATGTGTGGATGGATGCATGTGTGGATGGATGTGTGGATGGATGTGTGGATGGATGTGTGGATGGATGTGTGGATGGGTGGATGTGTGGATGATGCATGTGTGGATGCATGTGTGGATGGATGTGTGGATGGATGCATGTGTGGATGGATGTGTGGATGCATGTGTGGATGGATGTGTGGATGGATGCATGAGTGGATGGATGGGTAGGTAAATGTATGTGTGGATGGATGGATGTGTGGATGGATGGATGGATGGATGGATGGATGGATGGATGGAAAGGTGGATGGATGGATGCATGCATGTGTGGATGGATGGCTGGATAGGTGGATGGATGGATGTGTGGTTGGATGCATGTGTGGATGGATGTATGGATGCATGTGTGGATGGATGTATGGATGCATGTGTGGATGGATGTGTGGATGCATGTGTGGATGGATGTGTGGATGGATGCATGTGTGGATGGATGTGTGGATGGGTGGATGTGTGGATGGATGTGTGGATGGATGTGTGGATGGATGTGTCGATGGGTGGATGTGTGGATGGATGCATGTGTAGATGGATGTGTGGATGGATGCATGTGTGGATGGATGTGTGGATGGGTGGATGGATGTGTGGATGGATGCATGTGTGGATGGGTGGATGTGTGGATGGATGCATGTGTGGATGGGTGTGTAGATGGGTGGATGTGTGGATGGATGTGTGGATTCATGTGTGGATGCATGTGTGGATGGATGTGTGGATGGATGCATGTGTGGATGCATGTGTGGATGCATGTGTGGATGGGTGGATGTGTGGATGGATGTGTGGATGGGTGTGTGGATGGGTGGATGTGTGGATGGATGTGTGGATGGGTGGATGTGTGGATTGATGCATGTGTGGATGGATGTGTGGATGGATGCATGTGTGGATGGGTGTGTAGATTGGTGGATGTGTGGATGTTTGGATGGATGCATGTGTGGATGGGTGGATGTGTGGATGGATGTGTAGATGGGTGGATGTGTGGATGGATGCATGTGTAGATGGATGTGTGGATGTGTGGATGTGTGGATGGATGCATGTGTAGATGGATGTGTGGATGGGTGGATGTGTGGATGGATGCATGTGTAGGTGGATGTGTGGATGGGTGGATGTGTGGATGGATGCATGTGTAGATGGATGTGTGGATGGGTGGATGTGTGGATGGATGCATGTGTAGGTGGATGTGTGGATGGGTGGATGTGTGGATGGATGCATGTGTGGGTGGATGTGTGGATGGGTGGATGTAAGGATGTGTGGATGGATGGGCAAAATGCACACTTAACAGGAAACGTAGTTAATTCACAGTTAATACAATACTTGATGTTCAAAGGAAAAATGTTGTTGGATAACTCATTTGGTGCAGTCATTCATGGTCTTTCTGACCTTTGATAATCCAATGACCAGTATAGTTTTAATCAACAGTGTTATGAGTTAACAGTGAGGCTGGTTGGATGGTTGGATGGTTGGATGGATGGTTGGATGGACGGAGCAGTGGAAGAGTGGCGAGCTGCCACAGAATCACAGATGGCGGTGGAGGTCGTCCCTCAGCACCGTCTGCTGTTCATGCTCATAAACACAGGTAGATGGTTCAGGAGGACATCAGGCACACACACACACACACACACACACACACACACACACACACACACACACACACACACACACACACACACACACACACACACACACACACACACACACTTGGCGGGACATTATTACTGGAAGAGCAAGCACTGCCTAGAACTAATGTCCTTCTGTTTATATTTGCAATGCACATCACACACATATTTATGATTTCACAAATTGCTGCATGTTTATGTACAGAGGACCAACACAACAGCATGCACACGTATACAATGTGTGTACTGCAGTGAATGGTATCCACTGTGTCTGTCCCTTTATAAATACATTCTGATGTTGCCAGCAAACACAGTAAATTCAAGTTAATCTCCAAATAAGGGATCGGACATGTTCAAACACAAATAAAAGTTATTTTGATTCTCAAAAGCTGCACAGATATGAAGCTTTTCTTTGACGTTCCTCTTCTCCGAACTTCTCACAGACACTGCTCATCAACATGGCCGCCCGAGGGTGTGTTGCATCACCTAGAAAGCTCTCTCTGCACTTTCCAGCAGACTGAACACGTTCCTCTTCAAGCGCTGTCTGGGGGAACCTTTCAGCACATTAATTAAAGCCCCTCACGCGGCGCGAGGGCCCGACTCAGAGCGAGGCCAGACTCAGACCGAGGGCCCGACTCAGATCGAGGACCCGATTCAGAGCGAGGACCCAACTATGAGCGAGGGCCCGACTCAGAGCGAGGGCCCGACTCAGAGCGAGGGCCCGATTCAGAGCGAGGCCCGATTCAGAGCGAGGCCCGATTCAGAGCGAGGACCCGATTCAGATCGAGGGTCCGACTTAGAGCGAGGGCCCGATTCAGATCGAGGGCCCGACTCAGAGCGGGGGCCGATTCTGAGCGAGGGCCCGATTCAGAGCGAGGACCCGATTCAGATCGAGGGTCCGACTCAGAGCGAGGGCCCGATTCAGATCGAGTTGCCAGAGAACCACTGACGACACTATCGGAGCTGCAGACCGTCTAGACTGACGGTCTTGTTTCCAGGACCATGAACACGGACAAAAGTAATTGACCTGAGTGCATTCACGTCAGCTGGATGGATGAATGGATGCATATGGATGAATGGATGCATATGGATGTATGCATGTGCAGATGAATGGTTCAAAGCTCACATGTTTATTTTTGTGCAGTAGCACAATTCATATGTGCAATTCCAACGCAGGCTTTCACAGTTATAAAAATAATTTGCTTCCAACATGAACTGAATGGTGACTATTAAGATTATAAATATTTAATATATATATATATATATAGTTTTTATTCTTTTCTTTTAAGTGTCTTTAATATCCTTACCTGCAGGGGAAATCAGTTTATGTCTAAGTCTTGAACACTTTATTTAACGTGAACTGCCTAAATAAAGGCGAACCCTGTGGCCACAGAGGCTAAAAGCAGCGTCACCGTCACTCTTTGTTCTCTCTACAGATAAAAGAGACGAGGCTCCAGTGAAGAAGCCATTAGTTTAAAGTTATACACGATGTCTTTTTGTATGATTTTGTGAGACGGAGGTGTGAGCATGCAAACTCTGTTGAAGTCTTAAGCACAAGCTGTTAAAAAGAAGTGGACGTAGTCGCCGTGACATCAGCCGTTGGTTGGTGGACTGCGGGAATAAAAGCTTTGTGACATGAAGCATACTTCTATACAACCAGAGGAGTCGCCCCCTGGTGGTCAGGAGAGAGAACGCAGCTTTAACACATTAATCATATACTTCTATACAACCAGAGAAGTTGACCCCTGGTGGTCAGGAGAGAGAATGCAGCTTTAACACATGAAGCATAGACTTCTATACAACCAGAGGAGTCACCCCCTGGTGGTCAGGAGAAAGAATGCAGCTTTAACACATGAAGCATATACTTCTATACAACCAGAGGAGTTGCCCCCTGGTGGTCAGGAGAGAGAATGCAGCTTTAACACATGAAGCATAGACTTCTATACAACCAGATGAGTCACCCCCTGGTGGTCAGGAGAGAGAATGCAGCTTTAACACATGAAGCATAGACTTCTATACAACCAGAGGAGTTGCCCCCTGGTGGTCAGGAGAGAGAATGCAGCTCCAGAGCAGAAACATGAGGTGTCAAGAGTAGAAAGAATGTTATGAACTGATAGTTCTGCAGAATCTTGTGTTCTATTGTATTTCCTTCAAGCGTTTCCTCCATACGGTTCATCTGCAGTCTGGTGCGTTTGCAGTGTTTCTGCGTCTTCAGGTGGCTGACGGAGGGTCAGGTGTTTGAATGATGGGTGGAAGGATGGATGGGTGTGTGAGGTGAGCGGTTGATGGATGGATCGGTGGCTTGTGGAAAAATAGGATAAAGAGTAAATTCACCTCGCGCCGAGTGACTGGTGACCCGGCGACGCACACCTGACCTGTGTGCGATACGGCTTCTGACTGGCACCTCAGTGATGTGTGTCATGTTGGACTCGGCGTGTGCGCACAGAGGCTTCTGTGTGTGTTTTCCTTGTGACCAAGAGGGTGTGGGCTATTTCCTGGTACAAATGTTCTCCAGGGGGTCATGTACCGTAAACGTTGGGTTACAAGCCGCTCCTACGGCCGGTCAGTGTCCCCGCTGTAGCAAGCTAGTAGCTAGCGCTGCTGCTAGCTAGCGCTGCTGCCGCTACCGCCCGCGTCCCCTCTGCCCGTGCCAGTCGGGTGTCGAGCCTGGTCCCGCTACCTTCGGTGGTTTTCGGGAAGTTAGCAGAGAGCTAGCGGAAGTTAGCGGGGAAGTAACGGAGCGCTAGCAGAAGCCCCAGCTGGCTACAGCGGGGAGCTAACGGGGACACTGACCGAAGGTAGTAGCGGCTCGTAACCTGACTTTTACAGTAGTTGGAAAGCCAACGTAAAACATATCAATCTGAGCTTGTGCTGGTTGAACTGGTTGGGAAGATTAATTAGACATTGCAATGAAAAAATATATATATATATATAATATCTGATCTGATATACTGATTTACTGATATGTCTTTCAAATCAACAATTAAGGGTCATCTGATGAACATGATCGCAACCCTATTAGTGTAGATAGGTTAGGATTTTATTGATACTATCGATACTGCTTATTGATTTGGTTCTTTATTGATACTCTTATCGGTTCTTTATTAGTATTTTGTGAGAAAAAAAGACAATTCATTAAGAAAAAAATCAACATTGCTTTACTATTCTTGAGCAGCAATACAAGAAGTTCCCAAATCTATCAAACACATTCACAGCTAAACAATAAGCTCAGTGGTTATTTTTCATTTATCATCTTTTCCTTAATAGCTAACTCCGTATGGCTGATGTTGCAGTGAACGAAGACGCAGTCGAAAACTGCATTTCTGCACATTTGTGTTCTTGGTCAAAAGCGCCTTTTGTTTAGTAAAATGAGGAAGAAGGTTTGTGCATCAACGTTGTGAAACGGTCGCGGTATCAAGCATCAAGCGTCGCTGTTTGACGCCTCAGGATTGAGAACCAGACATGTGACATCACCATTTTGCATGAGTCGTCGTTGTCATTTTGTTGCTCACCTGGGCGGAAAATATGCAAATGTTAGCATCTGCCAGACTGTGTGGAGGGAAAAAAACATAGAAAACAGATGTGTCATCAACATTTCATAAAAACATGTTTTTCCTCCCGTTAGCACAGCTCTCACCTTCCTTTACGACCAAGAAGAGCCAGAATATGAACTCAAAAGATTATGACTGAGAGATGCTTTCTAGCCAACCGTGTGACATACAATGAAGTAAGAATACTTCTGCTGAAAACGAGTCCTAGTACAAGTACACAAAGCATCCTTATACATGTGTGCACCTCTGCAGCAAAATGGCGGCTGTCTTTACTTTTGAAGAAAGAGAAAATACAGAAGAAAAGGTTTTTATTTTTGTTTTATTTATTTTGTTGTTTTTGTTTTTTTCTTGTCTAGTTTGAGGTAACGTGTAAATTGTATAAACTTAAAATAAAATGAAAAAAAAAGAAAGAAAAAGTTTGTCACAAATCAGCTTTAGAGTAAAAGCAAAGCATCCATGAATATTGAATTAAGTCTTTATCACAGTCAAATCAAGGGAGGGTCCAATTAACAATTATACCTGAAGGTGTCCAATCAAAGAATTAAAAAAGATATACTTCACTAAAATGTAGCATTTCACTGTCACTTCAATAACAACATTCTCTTCTGATTTCCTGTAACACGTGTATAAGAGCCACACATTGTATGGAAAACAAGAAATACAAATATGGTGGGGTAGATTTTGGGTTCATGGAGGAACAGAAGGAAATGCATGTGGATAAATCCGAGGGAAAGTGAGGGTCTCTGAGGGGTTCAGGGGTCGCAGTAATTGGCGGTTGCTTTATATCCCTCCTCCCTTCGCTCGGCAGGCGTCCCTGAACTCACGCTGAGGAAACAAAGAGAAAGGTCCTGTGTGTTTTTTTGGCTCGACAAAGACGGAAATGTAACACTTGAGTCCGTTGAATAATGAAACCGTTCATCAACAAATGCTTCCAGGCGCCGAAGCGTCTCCCCACTTGGACTTTGAGGAACGCTGAGACTCTTCAGTTCTTCTGAAGAGTCTTTGCTGCTGCCGGGTGTTTTGTTTTTCAGAGTTCTTAGATCAGAGTCTCCCTAACTGAGTCCTCGTGGCTTCCTTTATGAAACGTCTTTTTGAATCCATACTGTCGAGTATTAGTCGTTCTCTCCAACACTATAATCCTAAAGATTGTTCACATTACATTCTGAACGTTCGAGTTCCCTTAGCGCCAACATCACAACAACATGCCTCATGTAAACTAAAAGAAACAGAATGACATTTGCAGTATTGCACTTTGTATTTTCAGCCCAAACTCTCCTTTAGTAAAACTCGTATGAACGCCAAGCATCTCGCAAAAGTCTAAAACAGGGTTTCACACATGTTTTTCCTGGTTGTATAGAAGTATATGCTTCATGTGCTAAAGCTGCATTCTCTCTCCTGACCACCAGGGGGTGACTCCTCTGGTTGTATAGAAGTATATGCTTCATGTGTTAAAGCTGCATTCTCTCTCCTGACCACCAGGGGGTGACTCCTCTGGTTGTATATAAGTATATGGTTCATGTGTTAAAGCTGCATTCTCTCTCCTGACCACCAGGGGGTGACTCCTCTGGTTGTATAGAAGTATATGCTTCATGTGTTAAAGCTGCATTCTCTCTCCTGACCACCAGGGGGTGACTCCTCTGGTTGTATAGAAGTATATGCTTCATGTGTTAAAGCTGCATTCTCTCTCCTGACCACCAGGGGGTGACTCCTCTGGTTGTATAGAAGTATATGCTTCATGTGTTAAAGCTGCATTCTCTCTCCTGACCACCAGGGGGTGACTCCTCTGGTTGTATAGAAGTATATGCTTCATGTGTTAAAGCTGCATCCTCTCTCCTGACCACCAGGGGGTGACTCCTCTGGTTGTATAGAAGTATATGCTTCATGTGTTAAAGCTGCATTCTCTCTCCTGACCACCAGGGGGCGACTCCTCTGGTTGTATAGAAGTATATGCTTCATGTGCTAAAGCTGCATTTTCTCTCCTGACCACCAGGGGGCGACTCCTCTGGTTGTATAGAAGTCAATGCGTCATCCTTTATATATTTGTCGGTTTTACGCCTCATTTATGAAACATTCGTTCATGTTAATGCACTTTAATCTCTGCTTGTGTTGACGTTGTTTGTTTGCTTTTCAATTATTTACCGAATTAATGTGACTGTAAAACGTCATTTTCCGAGATAATAAAATATCTTAATAGATTAAAAGTGTATGATAACGCATGCGTATCTCTGCTGTTTGTTTAAGTGGATTATAGAACATGATTGCTAATGTTTCTCATGGTGTCATCATCTGCTTCCTGTGCATCACGCTGTGCTTAAGCTAACGTCTTAGCAGCTTTCTGATGAGCCTCTTGAGTCTGAATCCACTGCTTCCTTGTTTATGACGCTTCTTTCTATTGGTTCATAAATCTGTCCGTTTGTGCTGTTGAGTCCCCGACGTCGTCCGGTCGTGTCGTGTTTGGTCGGCGGTTCGGTTCTCAGCCCAGAAACAATCGCTGCGTTGTGGTCGTCCTCCGAGAATAAAATCTGTGAGGCTCCAAGAAGCCGAACACGTTTCACTTCAATCTTCATCTTCACCGCTCATCGTGTTCGTCTCACAACAGACACACAACAGCACTGACTCTGTGGTGTGTTTGTGTTGTGTAGTCTGTGTTGAGCAGTTTGTGTTGTGTAGTTTGTGTTGTGTAGTTTGTGTTGTACAGTTTGTGTTGTGTAGTCTGTGTTGTGTAGTTTGTGTCGTGCAGTTTGTGTCGTGCAGTTTGTGTCGTGTAGTTTGTGTTGTGCACTTTGTGTTGTGCAGTTTGTGTTGTGCACTTTGTGTTGTGTAGTTTGTGTTGTGTAGTTTGTGTTGTGCAGTTTGTGTTGTGCAGTTTGTGTCGTGCAGTTTGTGTTGTGCAGTTTGTGTCGTGTAGTTTGTGTCGTGTAGTTTGTGTCGTGCAGTTTGTGTCGTGTAGTTTGTGTCGTGCAGTTTGTGTCGTGCAGTTTGTGTTGTGTAGTCTGTGTTGTGCAGTGTGTGTCGTGTAGTTTGTGTCGTGTAGTTTGTGTCGTGCAGTTTGTGTCGTGTAGTTTGTGTCGTGTAGTTTGTGTCGTGCAGTTTGTGTCGTGCAGTTTGTGTCGTGCAGTTTGTGTCGTGCAGTTTGTGTCGTGCACTTTGTGTTGTGTAGTTTGTGTTGTGTAGTTTGTGTTGTGCAGTTTGTGTTGTGCAGTTTGTGTCGTGCAGTTTGTGTCGTGTAGTTTGTGTCGTGCAGTTTGTGTTGTGCAGTTTGTGTTGTGCAGTCTGTGTTGTGCAGTTTGTGTCGTGTAGTTTGTGTCGTGTAGTTTGTGTTGTGTAGTCTGTGTTGTGCAGTGTGTGTCGTGTAGTTTGTGTCGTGCAGTCTGTGTCGTGTAGTTTGTGTCGTGCAGTTTGTGTCGTGCAGTTTGTGTCGTGCAGTTTGTGTCGTGTAGTTTGTGTTGTGCAGTTTGTATTGTGCAGTTTGTGTTGTGCAGTTTGTGTTGTGTAGTTTGTGTTGTGCACTTTGTGTTGTGCACTTTGTGTCGTGTAGTTTGTGTCGTGCAGTTTGTGTTGTGCAGTTTGTGTCGTGTAGTTTGTGTCGTGTAGTTTGTGTCGTGTAGTTTGTGTCGTGTAGTTTGTGTCGTGCAGTTTGTGTTGTGCACTTTGTGTTGAGCACTTTGTGTTGTGTAGTTTGTGTTGTGTAGTTTCTGTTGTGCAGTTTGTATTGTACAGTTTGTGTTGTGCAGTTTGTGTTCCAATGAAGAAACCAAGCGTGTGAAATGTATTAACACTCCTGGCGTCAAGATCCCGTTGAATTGGACACACACACACACACACACACACACACATACACACACACACACACACACACACACACACACACACACACACACACACACACACACACACACACACACACACACACACACACATATGGTGTACACACACAAACAGCACCCTGAGATTATGCAACGTGGGCACAACAAACACACAAACACATACACACACACATTAACTACTCCGGTTTAATAATCATCAAAAACTGCAATGTCCTGTGTGTGTGTGTGTGTGTGTGTGTGTGTGTGTGTGTGTGTGTGTGTGTGTGTGTGTGTGTGTGTGTGTGTGTGTACACCTGTAATCAAAGCCTCCACAGCAGATCTGAACTGACAGTAGAGCCTCCCAGCAGCAGCTTCAGTCTCACGACACAGTGAGAACGAGAGGCCAATATGTTAAACACACACACACACACACACACACACACACACACACACACACACACACACACACACACACACACACACACACACACACACACACACACACACACACTCCCTGTGTCCCTCTGGTCGGATGAGTTCAGGACAGCAGCCGCCAGCCTCGCCGCACAGACACACAAACAGACACTGACACGTTCACATATTATTGATGAGTTTGAGTTTCACATGAAATGATTCAGCGCAACACGCCTGTGTGTGTCTGCCGTGCCCAGACCCTCGTCTTGTGTGTAAGCACACACACCAGCGGCGTCTGGACTCTTTGGGTTCAGCCATTTTATCACATGTACCCCCTCAGATTGGCACACACAGGCTTCCGTACCTCGACTTCTTCTGCCAATAATGTCTTAAAGAACTGTCAATCAATTTAATTGTGACTGCAAGTTTATGGTCAAATACATCCCACAAATTGACCCTTTAGTATATATCAAGAATATGATGTGTGTTTGTGTTGTTTCTTGTTGTTTGTGCCTACAGTTAATCATTAACATATTAGCAAATAAATACTCAATAATGTACAGTTTAGTGGCATTTGAAAGATGTGAAGGAGCAGCATGGTCGCTGTCCATGGTGCTGAACCCGACTCCAACTGAGAGCAGATGAAAGTGAACACACAAACAGTTTTAACACGAATAATAAAACATGTCCGGACACGTGTTATATGTTAAATGTGTTTAATGTGTCTGTTTAGAGCTTTTATAACGAGAGTTCAAACACAGTACGTCCACGCACACCACATTCAGATTGGTGATGAAATTCACCGTTGACTTATTTGACCTCACACACTGTCACACATTGGTTTACAGTGAACAACTGGTGCATTTGAATGTGTGTGCACAGTAATAGGAGACATGCGGAGCACCAGTCCCTAAGTCCACTCACCTACGACCTTGGAACGACCTACCTGAGGAGATTTGCAGAATCAATAACTTCTTTTAAATCACTTCTGAAAACCCATTTTTATAGAATGGCGTCGTCCTTTTATGTCATTTTATCTCGTGATTTTGTTTCCCTGTTTTTATTTGTTTATTTGATGTATTTTTTTTTGTTTTCTATTCCGTTTGCTCTTTTTGGTTATTTGTTTGTTTTGTTGTATTCATTACCTTCATGGTATGGTATTGACGTTATGTATTTTGCTTCTCTCTAGAGCACTTTGTAAACTTTGTTTAAAGGTGCTATATAAATAAAGTTATTCAATACATGGAGAAGGTGCAGGTGAATGGACACAGCAGGAAACAATCAGGGACAAGGCAGACAATCAGGAAGTGCGCCGACACAGAGGACACAAACGACACGGATTTCAAAATAAAACAGGAAACAACCCAAAACCGGGACAAAAAAAAAACACCAACGATCACACCTCCTGGTGTCGTATCGGCTAAACTATTTGGGTTCCGCCTAACGATGTTTTCTGCAGATTATGAGACATTCGTACTTTCTAATGTCATCCACAATGACCCGTATCGCGTCAGGAGCCGGTCGCTCGCTGTTAGTAAACACGGAACTGATTTTTCACGTTCTGCTTTTTTTGCCGTTAAAAAGAAAAGTACACTCATAAAAAAACTAAACTGGACCATTAGATTCAACTAATCCCCTCTAGTTATTAAATGCTCAAACTCTCTGTTACTCTCCTTAAAACAAGCAGCCATGATAAAAAACCTAAAGAAACATCCCCATTAGCGGCGTAATAGACCTGCCAGCTGTAAAACACCATTTGGCTTCGTCCGCTTCGGCCTGCGTTCGCTCAGCGTCTGTCAAGAATTATTCAGTTCAAAACGTGCTTATTATCAACCATTAGAGTGAAGAACGGGCTCGCCAAAGCGTCGCGGATAAAGATCACCTCTCTTGTAGCTGTGTGTGTGTGTGTGTGTGTGTGTGTGTGTGTGAGAGAGAGATCTGGGCTGCTGTGAAATCAGTGTGTAATCAGTTTTTCACACCAGTATCAGCTGTATATGTGGAGGTTAATAGAGTTATTGTGGAGATACGGATAACAAATTAATTTACTCTGCCACACACACACACACACACACACACACTGGTTGTATAGAAGTCTATAGAAAATGGCTCTTCTTCTCACTTGATTTATTCCCTCAGTAAACACAGCACCCTGAACCCTGCATTGTCTTTCCTTCTGTCCGTCACACACTCGGACACGCCCCCCTCTCCGCCTCCACATCCGGGACGTTTCCTCCTCCTCCGCCTCCGCCTCCCGTCACCTTTTTACACGTTCATCTGAAATTCACTCCGACGCCGTGTTCTCAAAATCATATTCGGCAGATAAGTGAAGAAAGGAGGCGCGCTATCTCTCCCGCTGTCTGGGGGCGAGCGTTAACAAAACAAAGCAATTTCCCGGCACAAAGGCGGAGAGAGAGCAATCTATCATCGGCCCGTGAGAGGCGGGGAGGCGGGGAGGCGGGGAGGCGGGCCGGCGCTGGAAATGGGCAGGAAGCCCGTGTTTGTTGCCGAGGCTCCGGCTTCAATCTGCCGCTGCAAGGTGGTATAAAAAAAACATCAGGTTTAAACACCGCCGGCCTCTCAGAAGACTTCTTGGCAGGCGGCGGCGTTCTTACTCGCCGAACTCAGAGAGCAGAGATTAAAGAACAAAAGTAAAATAATGATAGAATGTAGCCGCTGTGTTTGTTCGGGCTCCAGATCGGGATCGCTCTCGAATCGATGCTTCAGACACTCAGGAGAATATTTAAAGGGGCATTAGGTCAAATCTTTTTCTGCCCCGTTGTACAAAATGGCCACCATATATCACAGCTACAGGCCCTGATGGGGCTGTTGATCAATACCGGTGACTCAGCAGTTACGCTGCCAGCCGCTGAGATTCCTGCCCTTCAACGTTCATTCTCTCGGTGATTAAAAGACGTTTCCGACAACGTCAGAGCGGCGTTGGTGAGTCAGGAGGGTTCATAGGCTTCATTTGTGTGTTTCTCACCCGGACTCGTCACACAGGTGGTCGCGGGGTCGGATCCCCTGGCGTCACTTTGACGTCCAGACTCAGTAAACACGGGGTTAACGGGAGCAGATTAAAAACTAAAAACAAACGTAAAATGACAACGATTGTAAATGAGGATGAAACTCAGCGTTGTGTGGTTAGTTTCACACTGGACATGAACCGCGGCCTCCTGGGTGAAAGTCATGGTTTCACCTTCAGAGTCCATTTAATGACATCCGTCTCTTAAATGCACTTTAAGAGAATCGCTTTGAATATTAAATGAATATAAGTATCAACATATTACTGGAGGAATATTATATTACACAGCTAATGACGCTGATGACAGCTTTAGAATCATCTCTGTCTCCTAAAAACAACGTATTTAGTTAATAATGTGACAAACACAGTCAAGCATAATGTTTTTATAATTAAACCTAAGCAGATAGTTTATTGTGTTGTTCTTACATTGTTGACCAGATGTTTGAAACTGTGACTTTAATCCAGAAGAACACACAGTTCCTCTTCTATGGGAACATCCTTCTGCAGAAGAGAAGGTTGCTAAATAGATAAAGTCTGAACAGATCATCTCCACTACGGTTACACTGAATGATTATTGATTATTATAGACGGGGACCAATGCAATTCTGGGTTTATAATAAATACAAAAGAGTCGATACAGCAGCTTCCACACCAAGCAGAGATTTCCAGTAGATAGATGAAGGAAATACCGTTTTAATTGTCCATATTTTAACTGTGGATACAACAAAAACATGACACACACCCACACACACACACACACACACACACACACACACACCCCTTTCCCTCACTCCTCTCCAGTTGTCTTTTCAATTATTCCACTCGTCAGAACTGTTAAACAGAAACAACTGCTGAGGTTCACAAAAAGCCGACTGCATGGAAACTCCAATTCAGAGAAACAGATTCATATATTCAGGCATTTTTTTTGGGAGACACGGTAACTTGGAAATAATTGGAGATATGCATCAACATCTGTAGCCGCCCTATTTCTATATATTTTTTTCTTCCCGTAAAAGCCCTCCCTCTCTCCGCCCGCCGACAGGAAGCACTTATCTGCGGCGCTCAGGAGCCGGCGAACGCAGATAGAGTGAACCGGCTTGATCCCCGCGGGGGGAGAATTAGGGTCATTGTGTCGGCGGGAGAATGGCTGCCGGATGATGGAGCGCAAAGAGCAAAAAAAATATACTAAGTGATATGAAAAAAATAAATCAAAAAAAAAAGATGCTGCATCCGAGAAGGGAGACGGGCTGGAATTGAATTTGCAGAGGCCCGGCCCGCTTTATGGGGAGAGCCGTGCCGTTGACGGAGTCACGCATTCGGAGGAGTCGCCGCTGACTCGGTGACGTATAAGTGCACTTAGAGGTCTGTTATATGGAGCCGGAGTGTGTGAAGGCTTCATTTGCCGCTCTGCCCTGGCGGAGGAACACAACAATAGATGTGTGTTGTTGAGGCGGCGCTGAGGGGAAGAAATGGCTCATAGGAGAAGCGGTTACACTCCGACGCAGGGTCTAATTCCTCCCCATCTGTCACTCCGCCTCTCCCGCTATGTTCTCTGTGTATTTATCTTTGTTTTTTCCATCCTTTTCATCTCCTCCTCCCTCTCCTTTGCCGCACACATGCAATAAAAAGGGCCCTCTGCGCCGCACACGTACAGAAACCCTCCCCACCGGCCCATTTGTATAGGACATGAGTTAGATCTTGAGCCAGAGAGCGAGAGGGAGGGAGTGGAGGAGCACAGGGACATCAGCCAAGTGTGACAGTGGAGTCGTATTTCTTTCCCCCGGCCGTCCGCTGTGGACTCTGAGCTGAATACTGAGTGCGCCCACTGCAGAGCCCCGAGGACAGACTCAGCCTCCAGAGAGGGAGGGGAAGGGCCAGGGAGCCGGCCGGAGGACCAGATCCACCGCAGAGCCGGACCGAGGGCCCGGACCGAGGGCCCGGACCAGCTCCGGATCGGGTGCTCAAGGCCGTTTCAGAGCAATAATGCTCAACGGGACCAGGTGGAGAAATACTTTGCAATAAATGCAAAAAGATGCCAAGGCAGCGTTCAAATACCAACTGAGGGGCTGCTAACTTTATCTATGACAACAATCTTCTGCATCTCTACGTCCTTCTACAACCTTATTCCAGAATAATACATCATCAGAATCAGGTTCTGTCGAATGAAGCCAATGTAGAAGTATCTCTCTACTGACCACCAGGGGGCGACTCCTCTTGTTGTATAGAAGTCTATGCATGTGTTAAAGCTGCATTCTCTCTCCTGACCACCAGGGGGCGACTCCTCTGGTTGTATAGAAGTCTATGCTTCATGTGTTAAAGCTGCATTCTCTCTCCTGACCACCAGGGGGTGACTCCTCTGATTGTATAGAAGTCTATGCTTCATGTGTTAAAGCTGCATTCTCTCTCCTGACCACCAGGGGGTGACTCCTCTGGTTGTATAGAAGTCTATGCTTCATGTGTTAAAGCTGCATTCTCTCTCCTGACCACCAGGGGGCGACTCCTCTGGTTGTATAGAAGTCTATGCATCTGTTAAAGCTGCATTCTCTCTCCTGACCACCAGGGGGCGACTCCTCTGGTTGTATAGAAGTCTATGCTTCATGTGTTAAAGCTGCATTCTCTCTCTTGACCACCAGGGGGCGACTCCTCTGGTTGTATAGAAGTCTATGCTTCATGTGTTAAAGCTGCATTCTCTCTCCTGACCACCAGGGGGCGACTCCTCTGGTTGTATAGAAGTATATGTTTCATGTGGTAAAGCTGCATTCTCTCTCCTGACCAAATTCATGACATTTTAGAAATTAATGACAACTACAAATCCTCTTCCAGCCTCGTAGACTGAACTCCGCATCGTTTTATCTTAATTACACAAAGAAAGGAGATCTTGAGATGCTCCGTAATGAGGCTTTATTAAGATACACTTGTTTTGCAGCAGATGGATATCTCTGCTGTGGGAAACATTTCCATGTTCAGATCGTCTGCAGACAGACTGGCTCACTGATCCCTACACCTTGTTCTTTATTTTTTTTACATTTAATCTGTTTTTCATGAAATAAATAAATAACCTGGAACCGTCCAGTCGGTCCGCAGAGGAAGTGGTGCGAGCTTTCGGCTTTCTTTACTACCGTTACTTCCAAATAATCACTGCGCTTGGCAACAGCCTCCTTCTGAAAGATGCCCAGACTCACAGATGCTGCCTAATGGTACTGGCAGAACCTCTTCACTGGACTTCCGCCCTACGGCAACCAACCTGGTCCTGCAGAGCAGCACCGGTTCAGGGAATGGACCCTATATTATAGGACTGTATGCACGATGACTCGGATACTGCAGATTGGTGTTGAAGAACATGAACAGACGAGATGTGGAAGGTGTGTGGGGGTCCAGTGTGTCGACGAAGACCTGCAGGGTCTTTAGCCTGATCGGTCCTGGATGCAAGAGTTCAGCTTCTCATCCTTTTATTGATGCAACTGTTTCATTATCTTCACCTAAAGTTATGATCTCGTTATGTTCTATGTCATGTTGCGTTGCTGTGTTGCCTGAATGTGTCACATTGTTGCACGTTGTCTTTCCTGTGCTTAGAATCAGAGAGGAAACATTGTTGATGTTTCAGGATAACTTCACCTGCTCTTTAACCTACTGTAGGTTTGGTATAAAAAATCAATCAATAAATCCCTGAACAAACACAAGCCATGCTTACTTTCACATGCACATATTTCTTTCTTTTTCTTTTCTTCTTTTCTTCTTTCTTTCTTTCTTTCGTTGTCTGTCTCATGCATATTTCATTTTATGTTTGTTTTAAATATTATAAAGGTGGAGGCTTCAAATAAACCCAGATGGCTTTTTGCCTCTTCCTGCACTGTGGTATTTGTTCCTATACCTGGGCTACTGAGGTGCTTTTCCCTCTGGGTAGGTCTGGCTGACGCGCTATATGATGCGCCTCGATCAACAGTGTTCCTTTGTCCTCTTTTAGAGATCCACGACAGGTTGTATCGAGTAAGATGATTTATTGTCTTTCAATTAGGACATGGATAGCGTTCCTAGATGCCTAACAATTACCCTTGCCCAACATTACTGTCGAAACGGTCAAAACCTTTTGCCCTTTCCGGGGTCCAACACCTGCCGTCAATCATGACTCTGATTGATTATATAGCCACTCCCAGAACACAGCACAGCGCCACCCGGTGTACACATTTAGGAACAATGTTTGATCTCATTTGGCTCCTACAATATTCATGTATCACTGTTATATTACTTTTTAATTATATTGTTTGAATTGTGCAATACAAAATAAATAAATACTCTGACAAAAAAATGTATAATCTGGTATTTCATTCATCGTACATCTCATCGTACATTCATCGTACATTCATCGTACATTCATTGTACATTCATCGTACATTCATCGTACAGTCATCGTACATTCATTGTGCATTCATCGTACATTCATCGTACATTCATCGTACATTCATCGTGCATTCATCGTACATTCATCGTACATCTCATCGTGCATTCGTCGTACATTCATCGTACATCTCATCGTGCATTCATCGTACAGTCATCGTGCATTCATCGTACATTCATCGTACATTCATCGTACAGTCATCGTACATTCATTGTACATTCATCGTACATTCATCGTGCATTCATCGTACATTCATCGTACATTCGTCGTACAGTCATCGTACATTCATCGTACATCTCATCGTGCATTCGTCGTACAGTCATCGTACATTCATCGTACATCTCATCGTACATTCATCGTACATTCATCGTACATTCATTGTACATTCATCGTACATTCATCGTACAGTCATCGTACATTCATTGTGCATTCATCGTACATTCATCGTACATTCATCGTACATTCATCGTGCATTCATCGTACATTCATCGTACATCTCATCGTGCATTCGTCGTACAGTCATCGTACATTCATCGTACATCTCATCGTGCATTCATCGTACAGTCATCGTGCATTCATCGTACATTCATCGTACATTCATCGTACATTCATCGTACATTCATCGTGCATTCATTGTACATTCATCGTACATTCATCGTGCATTCATCGTACATTCATCGTACATTCGTCGTACAGTCATCGTACATTCATCGTACATTCATCGTACATTCATCGTACATTCATTGTACATTCATCGTACATTCATCGTGCATTCATCGTACATTCATCGTACATTCGTCGTACAGTCATCGTACATTCATCGTACATCTCATCGTGCATTCATCGTACAGTCATCGTGCATTCATCGTACATTCATCGTACATTCATCGTACAGTCATCGTACATTCATCATACATTTATCGTACATTCATCGTACATTCATCGTACATTCATCGTGCATTCATCGTACATTCATCGTGCATTCATCGTACATTCATCGTACATCTCATCGTGCATTCGTCGTACAGTCATCGTACATTCATCGTACATCTCATCGTACATTCATCGTACATTCATCGTACATTCATCGTACATCTCATCGTACAGTCATCGTACATTCATTGTGCATTCATCGTACATTCATCGTGCATTCATCGTACATTCATCGTGCATTCATCGTACATTCATCGTACAGTCATCGTACATTCATCGTACATTCATCGTACATTCATCGTGCATTCATCGTACATTCATCGTACATCTCATCGTGCATTCGTCGTACAGTCATCGTACATTCATCGTGCATTCATCGTACAGTCATCGTACGTTCATCGTGCATTCATCGTGCATTCATCGTGCTCGTCATGAGACAGAAGCACTAAAAACAAAAGTAAGAATCTCCCCCGTGGAGCAGAAAGACCGGCGCAGCCGTATAGAAGTGAAAGTGATCGTCTCATTAATGAAGCGACTGCAGCACATTATTAACACACTTAGCAGAAACATCTCTTCCATTTGCCGGCGTGTTGACTGGGTAAATACCACGGGGACAGAAAGTTCACTGGATTAGCGGCTCGTTCATTCATGAACCACGCGCTTCCTAAACCTTATCGCTGACAGGGATCAGGACTCGCTGGAGCTTAATTGCAGAATGGAGGTGTGTGTGTGTGTGTGTGTGTGTGTGTGTGTGTGTGTGTGTGTGTGTGTGTGTGTGTGTGTGTGTGTGTGTGTGTGTTATCTGCAGGAAGAAAAAAAACAATCTACCGCGATTATATACAAAGTTAATTAAAAACTATCTTCCTCTTTGCTCAGCCACGGACGGGCCTGTTAAAAACCATAGACCCCCTAGAGGGTAAAACTGTATAAATCACTTCTTCATTTACTCATAACCAGTAACAAATAGACTGATATTTACACATCTGAACAACATCTCACATACTACTCTTTTATTATAACACCAACATTATTCAAACACCCCTAGTGGTTGCAGAGATACACCTTTTTTAGTTTGGGTATGAAACGTTCGAGCAGAGGCCTAAACATAGGTTTGTTTTTAAAAGGTCAAAATGACAAGTGGCCTGTATGAATTGAAAATAAAATGGTGGTAATGAGATAAATACAACTGTTATAGTAGGTTCAATGTGAAGGATGATGATTTATGATGATTGATGTTCGATTTATGTCGTGTTTTTCTGTCCTTGTCTGATTGTTCGTACAGTCGGACATATTCTCTCCCCAGACAACAGCTTTCTAGCAGCTGTGAACATTTATCCCGATGCACGACATGAATGCAGCACTGCTTTTGTCCTGTCGGCATTTCGTTGTGCAACTCTGTGTTGCATAATGACAATAAATGATCCTCCAGTCCTTAAATAACCTTTAACCTTTAATAACTATCAAAATAAATCTCTCTTGTTTTAACCCTAGAACACTAACGTAAAAAATAGTCACACTAACTAACGTCGGGTGAATTTCACCCGATATAATGTACCTGATAAAATATACTTCTCATCTAAATATATTCAAATACAACAATACAAGGCAAGTTGAAGTACTCTTCTTTTATTTTACCCTGTAGAACTTCTCATAAAACCCAAAACAGGTGTCACAAGGAGAAAAAAGGCTCCGAATCCAGTGAAAAATTAGGGAATCGTCAATAAAACATGATTAAATTAATGTTCCTGGACATGTGAGTCTTGTTCTGTGAAGGAAAAGTTAATTCATGTTAAAAGTCAATGTTAAAACCCATCCGGAAAAAAATAGTCAGACTATCACTAACGTCGGGTGAAAATCACCCGAACAGGTGCGTGTAGAAAACAGCAGTGATCGGAGCAGGAAGACACGCCCACCTTCAATAAGACACGCCCACCTTCACTAAGACACGCCCACCTTCACTAACGTCAGTGAGCAGCATGAAGCTACAGAAAGACTCACGCAACTCAGACAAAAGCAACACAATGAAAATAACGTAACAACAATCGCTCAACGTTAATGTTCTAGGGTTAAACCTCGATGTCTAAACACCTCGTTCTCTTTTCTTTGGTAAAATAACTCTTTTGGTTATCGGTTGCTTTCATAAATGCAACATGTTGGTAACAGATGAGCAGAAATTACACATCACTGGTTGACGGAGGCCAACCGGGCCGGCCGGCTCCACTTTGGGCAAATCTGTCACATCTTCACTCAAAATTCACACAAGAAAACTCCTGCAAATGCTCCGCCTCCTTTCCTTTCATGTTATTACACCGATAATGGAAAAACATTGCAACATATTTTAGTTTTAAGAGAACAAACAGTTCCCTCCCTCTGAGGTTTATTCAGTCTATGCTGTTATGTATTTTTATTTTACTTATTTGTTGATGTCTAGTAATGTGAGGTAATGTGTAACTTGTAAAAACTTAAAATAAAATGATTGAAAGAAAGAAAGGTCAAAATGCATTTTCTTTTTTGCATAGAAGCAGAGCTGAATCTGCGCATTAATAAAAGCCCCGCCCTCCGATAAAAATATGAAGTAGGATCCAATCGCTGCGCCTGATTGCGTGGCCCCGCCCCCTCCTTTGTGATGCGTCCCATTCTGCATCGTTAATTGAGGGGCTGTAATAGTAATAGAATAGCCAGCGGGCTCCCTGACACACACACCATTAAAATGCAAATGGAGCCCAGTGATATAAATAAAAAACTGAGCTCTACGTCGGCATGGAGACGGAGACGAGCCGGCGCTCCCCTCTCTGCTGCGGACCAGGCAGAGCCATCTATCTCCCGGAGTTATATCAATGAAATCAGCAGAGGAGCAATAAGTCTCAGTGTTTCACCAGCAGCCGGTTCAATAAGAGGATGTTGCCATGCAACAGAAACCCAGGCAGCCACCGGGGAGAGGGGTTAGCAGCGAGGATGATGGGAAATGTTGCACCAGGGGCTGAGAGGCAGCGCTCGCTAATGCGAGACCTAATTTGTTTTTAGTTTCTAAATTGCAGCTGTGATATGTAGATGAGATCCCATTAAAGCTTTCATTGTTTTCACTAAATCATTTATTGTGTTTTTATGGTGGTTTCTCCTCTGTAAGCTCAACACGTATAGAAACACCGTATATTTACCGTAAACGTCGGGTTACAAGCCGCTCCTACGGCTCATCAGTGTCCCTGCTGTAGCAAGCGAGTAGCAATGCTAGCTAGCGCTGTAGTAGCGGCTTGTAACCCGACGTTTACGGTAATAGAGCTTACGTATAGATACAGAGTATATTTTATAGATCTTTACGTATAGATACAGAGTATATTTAATAGAGTTTACCTATAGATACAGAGTATATTTAATAGAGTTTACGTATAGATACAGAGTATATTTAATAGAGTTTACCTATAGATACAGAGTATATTTAATAGAGTTTACCTATAGATACAGAGTATATTTAATAGAGTTTACGTATAGATACAGAGTATATGTTATAGATCTTTACGTATAGATACAGAGTATATTTAATAGAGTTTACCTATAGATACAGAGTATATTTAATAGAGTTTACGTATAGATACAGAGTATATTTAATAGAGTTTACGTATAGATACAGAGTATATTTTATAGATCTTTACGTATAGATACAGAGTATATTTAATAGAGTTTACCTATAGATACAGAGTATATTTAATAGAGTTTACGTATAGATACAGAGTATATTTAATAGAGTTTACGTATAGATACAGAGTATATGTTATAGATCTTTACGTATAGATACAGCGTATATTTAATACATCTTTACGTATAGATACAGCGTATATTTAATAGATCTTTACGTATAGACACAGAGTATATTTAATAGATCTTTACGTATAGACACAGCATACTATATTTAATAGATCTTTACGTATAGACACAGAGTATATTTTATAGATCTTTACGTATAGATACAGAGTATATTTAATAGAGTTTACCTATAGATACAGAGTATATTTAATAGAGTTTACCTATAGATACAGAGTATATTTAATAGAGTTTACGTATAGATACAGAGTATATTTTATAGATCTTTACGTATAGATACAGAGTATATTTTATAGATCTTTACGTATAGACACAGCGTATATTTAATACATCTTTACGTATAGATACAGCGTATATTTAATAGATCTTTACGTATAGACACAGAGTATATTTAATAGATCTTTACGTATAGACACAGCATACTATATTTAATAGATCTTTACGTATAGACACAGCATACTATATTTAATAGATCTTTACGTATAGACACAGAGTATATTTAATAGATCTTTACGTATAGACACAGCATATATTTAATAGATCTGTACGTATAGACACAGCGTATATTTAATACATATTTACGTATAGATACAGCGTATATTTAATACATCTTTACGTATAGATACAGCGTATATTTAATACATCTTTACGTATAGATACAGCGTATATTTAATACATCTTTACGTATAGACAGAGCGTATATTTAATAGATCTTTACGTATAGATACAGCGTATATTTAATACATCTTTACGTATAGACAGAGCGTATATTTAATAGATCTTTACGTATAGACACAGCATACTATATTTAATAGAGCTTTACGTATCACAACGCAGACACAAAGGCAGTTCCAGAGGTTATCTAAGTCCTGCATGCTTTTGACTGGATGTGGTAAAAATTGTCCTTTTTTTAAAGCAATTCCCTGTCGCCGTAACTCGTATTATCAATAACTCCAAAGTCATGCAGGAGGAACGCAGCACTGGAGCCCGAAAGTAAGATCACGATGACTTGTTCACAGGACGTTTAAAGCTGAGACATAAAGGGAGGATCACCAGTGAGGTAAGTGGATTACTGAGCGCTTCAGGTTCAGGTAAAGTCTTTTAGTGCAAAGCAATAACCAGTTTAACAAAGTTTCTCTGCTGCAGGAACTCAGAGTTCTCCTCATCAGCAGCTCAACTCACATGTTCAGGGCTTTTAGTGGTAGAGTATTTAGTTTAGCTCCTAAACACTGTAAATCTGTATAATAATTATATAATAATTTGGTGTTGTTACATTCATTTATGTTGTTGCACCATTTCAGAATCAAAATCAGAAACTGTTTGTTGCCAAGTATGTTACACACATGAAAGGAATGTTGCTTAATAAGTATTAAAAGACAATTAAAGCAATTGAAAATGTAAAAAAAAATGTACCATAACATATGATAAACTAACAAACTAATTACAAGTACGTTGAAACAAGTAAGCAGATGAAGTTGCAGAGACTCTACAGTATAATAGTATACGTGTTGGGTAGCCTATGAAGATTAATTTATTTATTATAATTAAATATCTTCGTCATAACTGGACATATCAGCAAATGTAAACCAATTATGTGAAAAAAGTCCCTCTTATGAGCCTCGGGAGAAAATTATTATCCCAAATCCAGATTATCTGTCAACATTATTAGCCTCTTTTAGCTCTATTAGCTGTTTTAGCTACATTAGCTCTTTTAGCTCTTAACTCTTTTAGCTCCATTAGCTCTTTTAGCTCTATTAGCTCTATTAGCTCTTTTAACTCTGTTAGCTCTATTAGCTATTTTAGCTCTTTAGCTCTTTTAGCTCTTTTAGCTCTTTTAGCTCTTTTAGCTCTATTAGCTCGCTGTGTGGTTCAGCTTCCAGCAACAAGAAGCTGTTTTCTACAAACACACTCTAGAAACCGGCTAAAGACTCCAAACCGGAGCTTCAAAGAGGAGATTTGGACACAAACACGACTACAAGGGGATGTTAACCGGAGTGATTTTGTCAGGCAATAATATGTTAGAGGTGTGTGTGTGTGTGTGTGTGTGTGTGTGTGTGTGTGTGTGTGTTAGCTTGTTGTGGTTTTACGGTGAACATGAGCAGACTGATGTCCTGGTTCTGGTGGTTCTCTCGTGGTTCTCCCGTGACCCCCTTCCCTCCAGCAATACGTCCTGGAGGAGGAGGAGGAGGAAATGCTGCTGCAACTACATAGGATCTTCTCTCTGATGGTCCTGTTTCCTTGTGTAGGTCTTATAGAGGCATCGGCATCGGCACATTGCAGTCACATGTCCACACAGTAAAACACTGTCAGTGAATACGATCAGTACTTCTGTAACAACCTCCGTACATTTGTCGTTTGTCTTTTTCCACAGTACGTTTAAAAAGAATCACTTCATTTCGTCTCTCACAAACATCTGAGAGCTCAGACAGAAGAAGACATGAAGCCGTGCTGCGCGGCTTCTTGTGTTCACTTCAATGGCGGCCGGCGGCGCGTGTGAAGCGCTCACACCAGGCGGGCACCAACACGACAAGCTCTTCACCAACGCGGCTCGGGTGCAACAGTCGAGACTCCGGAGAGATAAATAAATAAATAAAAACTAGTTGCGAGGCAGTGCATTAGCCTGACCAGCGGAAAAAAATCTGTAAAAATGAAGAGTGCGTCACGCCGGGTGTTGTGCCGCTGCTCGTTGAGTCGTGATGGATGAACGTGGTGAAAGGGCAGAGCTAATGAAGGCGACTTGGATGTGACAGCTTGGACTCTAGGGGATCCCCCTCCCTCCAACACTGTGCACAAACACCACCCAGCAAATATGACACTGATTAATGGCACCGGAATCAATTAGCTCGACAACATTGATGTTTGTTTCCGTTTGGCTTCTGGCGCTCTGACTGATCAGACGCCGGAGACGAGACTTTGAAATGCAAACGAGGCGCCTAAAAAAAAAAAAAAAAGAAGCACGGCCACCGAATGTGTGTCGAAAACACGAGCGATGTCTCCGTCGCACGAGCCACGGCGTCGCCTGCTGTTACGCGCGGCGTAGCTACAGTTAGCTCATTATTAATGGGGAGCAGATGGCGCGCTCTCAACAGACGATACGCGAGGAGCATCTACATTCAATGTGCAGGAAGAAGAAGAAGAAGAGGAAGGAAGAGGAGGAGGAGGAGGAGAAGCAAAACGTAAATAAAGGGCCCGCCTGGCTGCTTCGAGGGATTCCAAATGTGATGTCACTGCTAATCCCATCAGGAAAACACAGCTAAATCCGCCGCCGCCGGGCCGCAGTCACCCAGATCGGCCGTGGCAGCAGCCGGGGATGTTGAGGGCCTATAAATAGGAGCGCGGGGCCGCGGCCTCTGGTGCCGTCAACGGAGACTGGGTGGCAGACGACTCTCCCTCCGAAGGGGGAGGTGGTCGCGAGGAGAAAAGAGGGGAGAGGATTCCCCCTGTGACTCCACGGCAAAGCGCTTCGTCCCCAACGCCGTGCGCTCGCCGTGACACACGGGCAGAGCGGCCGCGAGCTGCAGCATCAGCGCCGCACCGGCTGGCTGCGACTTTGCCGGCTGCAGATTAAAATAGCATTTGGTGTTTCTCTCTCAAACCTTGCAGTAGCGTGTGCAGTAGCGTGTGCAGTAGCGTGTGCACTCTGAGGTGTTTTTTGAGAACGCTGTGCGCTCAGCGTAATGCGAGGGAGGTGTCGTACACGACGCGATGCCACACCGGCACGGCTAAGTCGACACGGAGCGAAGAGGCCAACGACGGGCAGCCGGCGGTGTTTCTATCAACACATGTTTACTGTATGAAGTATCGCAGGAGGAAAGATGCCAACGTTCCATAAAAAATGTAAACTCACTCAACGGAGATTTGTATTAACTCGCTTGAGGTGTTTTTTTTGTTTTTGTCTTTGCAAAATAAGTTCTGATGTAAAGATCATTTAAGTCACATGACTGATCAGCTGTTCCTGGATATATGTTTATATTCTTCTTCTTCTTCTTCTTCTTCTTCTTCTTCCTCCTCCGTCCTTCTTCTTCTTCTTCTTCTTCTTCTTCTTCTTCTTCTTCTTCTTCTTCTTCTTCTTCTTCTTCTTCTTCTTCTTCTTCTTCTTCCTCCGTCCTTCTTCTTCTTCTTCTTCCTCCGTCCTTCTTCTTCTTCTTCTTCTTCTTCTTCTTCTTCTTCTTCTTCTTCTTCTTCTTCTTCTTCTTCTTCTTCTTCTTCTTCTTCTTCTTCCTCCGTCCTTCTTCTTCTTCTTCTTCTTCTTCTTCTTCTTCTTCTTCTTCCTCCGTCCTTCTTCTTCTTCTTCTTCTTCTTCTTCTTCTTCTTCTTCTTCTTCTTCCTCTGTCCTTCTTCTTCTTCTTCTTCTTCTTCTTCCTCCGTCCTTCTTCTTCTTCTTCTTCTTCTTCTTCTTCTTCTTCTTCTTCTTCTTCTTCTTCTTCTTCTTCTTCTCTGTTTCTAGCCGATACACCGACTTCCTAACAAATTATGCAGGTTAGTTCATTCGCTCCAAACAAGTTTTCACATTTCTTTTTTTTGCGACATTTCAAAAGTTCGCTTTAAATTCGCTTGTCATTTGAATGGATACACAACGTATGACGAGCTCTCTAGTGGGAAGTATCTGTTGCTATTCTCTAAAGGTTACCAACACGAGCTCTAATAACTTATAAGTTAACCCAAACTACACTGTTTCCTCCTTAAGTTTTTTTAAACAGCCTAATTGTGGCATCAAATCAGCATCAGGCGTCCAGTTGTTTTTTTTGGGTGGGAGGACTTTTAATGATGCAAGGTGAAATGGGCCCATCCCAAACCATTCCAGCATCATGGCAGTTCATGGCTGTGTGTTCCTAGACACACATTGGCCAGGTTATTTTTCATGGCACAAAAACAAAGCCAGTAGGAAGTCAATGTTCAGATCTATTTTCATGGAGGTGAACAACCAAAAGAGGACTTTCCCCCACGAGGCCGGTGTTCCATGTCCCGAAAAGTCGACCCGACGTTTTTTTTGCCGAAACAGAACTTTAGTCTTTGTGACGTAACGTCGTCCTGGAAAACCAAACGGTGCGTACATGCAGCCGTGCATACGGTCACCCGCATGTACCCGTTTAACCTAAATATGAATAGCTCCGCGTGAAGCTTGGTCTGCAGTATGAAGTCATTTCTCAGTCCCATTTTATCTCAGTCCCTCTCCTTTTAATGAAAGTAGTGACAGACAACACTTCTACTCAAAAAAACGATATTCCAAAATTTGGTATTAGACATTTATTTACATTTATCTACCATTTTATTCATATATTCCACTGCTTTTGTGAACCTAACACCTTTGGTAAACCAATTTCCATCACCGAAACAGTTCGTCCACATGAGTAAAGTTATGTTTTGAGATATGAGATGTGAAGATTTTCAAAAATCGAGCTTCAATTTTTCAGCTTTAGGGCCATATTATCACTTTACATTTTTGCCTTAGGACAATGGTGCCTCATTATATAGAGAGCTGAGATTGTTCTGCAATTTGTTATGTAACACATGGGTTTATATCTCATATGCAAGTGCCTTAAAAGGTGGATTTAAGAAATTATGTAAAATCGAGAAAAAGGCCTAAGTTCACATCACGGACACCGAGAAGTGAAGCAGATCTCTGAGACTCATCTGAAAGCAGATCGACGCTGCAGATCCCCGCTCCGCTCGGCAGCTCGCTGGTGCGTGGACGCCACGCTGTCGGACGCCAGCGACACGGAACGAAACGGATGATTAGGAAGTCGGGCCTCCGAGCTAACTAGCTGCTCCGCGGAGCTGAGCGACGGCTCCGAATCCTCCGCGAGTTTAAGATCTTGGATCAGATTGTGATCCGGCGGACGGATTATGCAGATCCAGGAGCCGCTCCACAAAAGAGAGAAGAAAGACTCGCCGCGGCGGAGCGTGTCTGCAGCGGCTTTACGGCGAGGCGCCCGTTCTTCTTGTGACGTGCTGTCATATGTGGCTAAGTTAATGCCGAATGGATTATGCACATGTATGTGATCGGAAGGAGTGCACTCTGGGAAAAGGAAAAAGTCACACGCCGAGGTGTTCATGCCAGAAAGGGATTATGTTCTTTTGGAAGGGAAATCTCCCGCTGACAAAGTCACACTGACGGATTCACAGAGTGCAACAACCCCACGGGGACGTCTGGTGGCTGTATCAGTAACACACACACACACACACACACACACACACACACACACACACACACTCTCGAGTACGAGAATGGAAACGGCACCAGAACGTGTGACTGACATTAAATCACATTATGCTGCGTAGAGACACTAGAATGATGTCGCTCTATTTGCATAATAATATTATCTCCTGCAGAAAGAAAGCAGCATGAAACGGTTCAATACTCTTTGATTATACGTTTTTGGAGGTGGATATATTTGGATGTACACTTGTTTTCCTGATCAGAGCTCAGGTGAGTCCCCGCTTAGCTCCTCCCACCTGAGCCGAGGTCAAACCATCCAGCACACCTGTGAGGGTTCAGTCTGCTCGTGACCCTCCAGGTCTCTCAGGACCGGTCCCAACCTCCTCACGCGTCGACGACCACGAGGGGTTTTGATTCCTTCATGAACACTTTCTGTGAGATCGCATTTCTGCAGACTTTTGCCCCCGAGGGAAATTACCCAGAATTCATAGCAATGTGACGTTAAACCCGGTGGAAGCTGGAGATGTAAAGAAAAAGGCTCATGAGTGTTCAGCCTGAAACATGAAGGATTGAAGATGGAACATAAACGCAACATGAGGAATGCAAGCAGAGATTAAATGTAAAATGCAACTTGTGTTTAAAACCAGAAGCTCTGCAGACGACACACACACACACACACACACACACACACACACACACACACACACACACACACACACACACACACACACACACACACCTTCCAGCGGCTGGAACTTGAACCTTTAACAAACTCTCCATCACGCTCCGGAGCTCAGACTTGAATGCAAAGTGATGAATTGTTTATTTGCTCTCATTATTCGGCGGCTCCGTTTGTTAATTTGTTTGCCGGCTCCTGAAACCCGTAATGAGCTCGGGGCCCTTCGTGGAGGTTTCCCTCGGGCCCTCGAAACCTTACGAACAGCAAAGAACAACAAATAAACTTTAATGCTCACTAGTTGTTGAACTACTTTACTACTTTACTCCTGTTGTTGTTCGTCTGTTGATTCACAACCTTGTCTTTCTCTGAAATGCTCACAGTTAAGCCGTGAAAGACACACTATTATGTATTTGGGTTGCATCTAGGAATTTGTTAAAGAATTTCCTAATATTGAGAATATTTTTTCACATTTTCACTGTTTGACTATAAACTACAATAGTTGATGATTCATGCTCATGATTCCATCATCATTTATAGATCAGGGTTAAGACCAAAAAACAACAAGATATATACTTATTATTATTGGTGTTATTATTATTATAATATACTCAATTATAGTATTGTGTATTTAGACAAGCGCTATACAACATTAAAGTATTATATACTGTATATATACATATATAATACACAAATAACACAGCTTTTCCAGGTGAAACATCTTCTGTTAATTGCAGAGTAGAAGTTACAGGTGTTTTACCTGATTAGACCTCAAGTGATTCCCCGCCCACAGCTCCTCCCACCTGTGTGTGTGTGTGTGTGTGTGTGTGTGTGTGTGTGTGTGTGTGTGTGTGTGTGTGTGTGTGTGTGTGTGTGTGTGTGTGTGTGTTTGTCTGTGTGTATCATGATTTTAGCAGTTCAAAAAGGGTGGATCCCACCAGGCTGCTACCAGTCAGTGGACCCCACAGGGTCGTATAAATGTGTGTGTGTATGTGTGTGTGTGTGTGTGTGTGTGTGTGTGTGTGTGTGTGTGTGACCAGCTTCATCTACCGTGTGTCCAGGCTTGCTGTCTTTCCTCTACATTCCCACATTCTTACCCTCCCTCCCGCTCTGTGAGGCCTCTCTCTGCTCCCACAGCTGGCCGCCATAGAACCAGTTGGCTCTCCCACTCACACCAGTTCCCCCAGTTCCCCCAGTTCCCCCAGTTCCCCCAGTTCCCCCAGTGCGCTCGCAGGCGGCGGTGAAACGAGCCGCAGCGGATACGACGTGCGCTTCCATCGGAACATCTCGTCACGCGAGCCGGACGTGGAGCTGAATAACAACTACGACTCAATGTCAGGCAATGACAGACGGCTCCCCGGGGACCAGTGGTGTGACCCGGGAGATAGTGTGTGTGTGTGTGTGTGTGTGTGTGTGTGTGTGTGTGTGTGTGTGTGTGTGTGTGTGTGTGTGTGTGTGTGTGTGTGTGTGTGTGTGTGTAAGAGGAAAGGCTAGTGAAGAGAGATAGGGAAGGGATTTCATGCAAAACATTCTGATCTTTTGTCTTCATGTTTCAGCAGCGCCGCATTTTAATGCAGATGGAGCTGAAAGTCACAACTACACAACACATACGAGTCACAACTACACAACATGTACGAGTCACAACTACACAACATGTACGAGTCACAACTACACATACGAGTCACAACTACACAACACATACGAGTCACAACTACACAACACATACGAGTCACAACTACACAACAAGTACGAGTCACAACTACACAACACATACGAGTCACAACTACACAACACATACGAGTCACAACTACACAACACATACGAGTCACAACTACACAACATGTACGAGTCACAACTACACAACATGTACGAGTCACAACTACACAACACATACGAGTCACAACTACACATACGAGTCACAACAACACATACGAGTCACAACTACACATACGAGTCACAACTACACAACACGTACGAGTCACAACTACACAACACGTACGAGTCACAACTACACATACGAGTCACAACTACACAACACATACGAGTCACAACTACACAACACATACGAGTCACAACTACACAACAAGTACGAGTCACAACTACACAACACATACGAGTCACAACTACACAACACATACGAGTCACAACTACACAACACATACGAGTCACAACTACACAACATGTACGAGTCACAACTACACAACATGTACGAGTCACAACTACACAACACATACGAGTCACAACTACACATACGAGTCACAACAACACATACGAGTCACAACTACACATACGAGTCACAACTACACAACACGTACGAGTCACAACTACACAACACGTACGAGTCACAACTACACATACGAGTCCCAACAACACATACGAGTCACAACAACACATACGAGTCACAACTACACATACGAGTCACAACTACACAACACGTACGAGTCACAACTACACAACATGTACGAGTCACAACTACACATACGAGTCACAACAACACATACGAGTCACAACAACACATACGAGTCACAACAACACATACGAGTCCCAACAAAACATACGAGTCCCAACTACACAACACGTACGAGTCACAACTACACAACACGTACGAGTCACAACTACACAACATGTACGAGTCACAACTACACGTACGAGTCACAACTACACAACACGTACGAGTCACAACTACACAACACGTACGAGTCACAACTACACATACGAGTCACAACTACACATACGAGTCACAACTACACAACACGTACGAGTCACAACTACACAACACGTACGAGTCACAACTACACATACGAGTCACAACAACACATACGAGTCACAACAACACGTACGAGTCACAACTACACAACACGTACGAGTCACAACTACACAACACGTACGAGTCACAACTACACAACACGTACGAGTCACAACAACACATACGAGTCACAACTACACATACGAGTCACAACTACACAACACGTACGAGTCACAACTACACAACACGTACGAGTCACAACTACACATACGAGTCACAACAACACATACGAGTCACAACAACACGTACGAGTCACAACTACACAACACGTACGAGTCACAACTACACAACACGTACGAGTCACAACTACACAACACGTACGAGTCACAACTACACATACGAGTCACAACAACACATACGAGTCACAACAACACATACGAGTCACAACTACACATACGAGTCACAACAACACATACGAGTCCCAACAACACAACACATACGAGTCCCAACAACACATACGAGTCCTAACAACACATACGAGTCCTAACAACACATACGAGTCCTAACAACACATACGAGTCCTAACAACACATACGAGTCCTAACAACACATACGAGTCCTAACACATACGAGTCCCAACAACACATACGAGTCCTAACACATACGAGTCCTAACAACACATACGAGTCCTAACACATACGAGTCCTAACAAAACATACGAGTCCTAACTGCAGACCACATACGAGTCACAACAACACATACGAGTCCCGAGGCGCTGCACTGAGCGGTGACAGCAGAGTGACACAGAGTGACACAGAGTGAAGCAGAGTATGAATTCAGCTGATCTTCTGTTGACAGAAACGCGATCAGTCTGAACCTCAGACAATAACGGATGTAAACGGGAAGATTTTGATCACTAAACGTTACATTTAGACACTGTGTTTTTCCTTCTTTTTCCCCTCTAGTCCCCTGTTTTTCCTGTCTCATAAAACATTTGCAGTTTCTAAATAATGATGTTGAATCCAGCCCACTGAGACCAGGAACCAGTACCACGTCACATTGTGTGCAGCAGATTTAGAAAATGAAGCCCTGCCCCTTAAATCAGTGCAACAAAAAATAAAATCACTTTATTTATTTTTTGTGGATGTTTGTGATGATTTCAACCATTAAGAAGCCATTGCAAATTTCTACGCTATCCGATATTTATATACCCTCGTTCTTCAGGTCTAAAGTGCTCAATCGGAGGCCGAACACTGCCTCTCTCTCTACATGACGACGCCTTCGGCATCAGAACCTCAGCCGTGCAACGAGCGACGCTGCTCTGAACAAGAAAAGAAAACGCACGAGAGCCCAAAATGTGAGGTCTAACTTTGAGATTTCTTTCACAGTTCCAAACTTTCAGAACTCTAAAAAGCTTTAAAGGAATTAGATGTCAGTCTTCCCACCAAAGATGAGTCCCAGTGTGACTTTCCTGCCACTGATAAACCCGTCAGAGTCGTGAATCAAAGCCGTCTCTCCCGTTCCCCTCTGCCCTCCTCTTAGCGAGCGATTAGATGTCTCTTCCCCGGCGCGTCTGATCCATGTTTTTTCTTCTTCTCGGTAACGGCCACGATAGCAAAGTCGACAAGCATTTGGAGCTCGGCGGGTCAATCACGGCGCGCGGGGATTGGTTTTGACTTCTCCCGCTCTGGGTTGTCACAGCACGCCGGCTTTGATTCTCCGGGCGCCGGCGGGCCTTTTGTTCTCGCTCGCGGGCGCCGCTCCAGAAGCTCCGTGCCTTCCGCGACGATCCCGCGGACTCACTCGCAGCCTTCAGAGCGCATCACGGTCGCTCCGCCGTGACGGGTCCGTCTTCCCTTCTGTCTCCTCTGAGGAGGAGAAAGAAAGCGCTCCGGGAAGTCGTCCGCGTTTGTTTAGTGAGATTGTTGATTTCTTGTCGATGCGCGTTAGCTCACGGGGCGACGGCTCGGCCGCCGCACTCCGACCGACTTCTGCTGCTCGTGTTTATCACATGAAATCTGCATCACATCAGTCTGAATATACAGCGACAATGTTGAGTTCAATCACTAGAGAGACTCATAGTGAGTATTAAATTACAAATCATCCAAATTTAATAGAGAATATTGACAGTTTTGTTTCCCTCATTTATAGTTTTTTGATCAATTGCGGTCAGTGAGGGAGAAAATGTGTTTAAACACGTTTTAAGCCCCGGCCTCCCCGAGCCTGTTTTTCGCAACTTAATTATCTTAATTATCTCCGCAACCACATGGTTTATTCACTTCATTTAAATTGCTACAACACCGCAACCCTTGTGAGGTTTTTTAACCTCTTCAGACAGCAAGTGCGGAAGCTGATGAACATTTCAAGTCCCAGCATGCCCAAATCGGCCAATGTTTTGCCATAAAGTAAGTAATCTTTCCATTTTTGAACCGAACGACAGTTTTTTGACTGAATATCCTTCCTAACATGCCAATGCTTTGTTGTATTGTGATTCTTTAGGTCCTAATCTTTCCAGAAAGGTGTCTTATTAGTATGTGGGCTGTTGTTAAGGCCCTGAACCATACAGTTGGTTGCTTGGGGACCGCTCGAGGAGGCATTTTTGGTTAATCTTGCTCATAATCATGCTGGATGTGTTCATAGTTATGATCAAACTATGGTATAATAGTGATTTTTTTGTTGAAAAAAAATAAAAGTATTGGAACTAATTTGGGGTTCATACGACTACTTGAACACGGGGAACAAGAGGTACAGAAGGAAAAAGGACCCCCATGGGGTCTATCGTGCTTAAAAGGTTCATTACGTGAACAAACCTTCAAACGACGATTCGCATGATATCTTTTTACGAAAAGTTTCTCTTTTCCTACGAATGTCCAGCAACCCGTGTACATTTCCTCTCATTGCACGAATACGGTCTTTTCAAAATAAAGTTCTGTCTTCCTAACAAAGACCTTGAGGGCAGATATAAGAAGTGCATAATAAATATTATATTATGAATAAGAAGTGGACGGAGTCATCGTGATGTTTTGAAGCATCGAGTTTGGCGATTTCGCAACCAGTGAACAGGAAGTGACCATATTAGGACTGAGGAGGAGTGACTTAGAGACGGCATATACCTGTCAATCACCTTGTAGCCCCGCCCCTAAAGCGTCCCCTTCATTATGGTCTGTTTGACTCTAAATGACCATAATTTACTAAATGAACATCATGCTGTATTGAAGAAGACTTGAAACTAGAGATTGAGACATGGAGAGTCCTTTCTACAGACTGCTGGTCCTCCCCTGCTGCTCCTGCTCCAGTAATACATTGAATTGATCATGACCGATCAATACAATTACCCAGGAGTCTAAGCTTCTGAGTTAGCGTCCCTCTCGTCCAGCTGCTGACTCGATGCGCACGAGGGAAATACAACCGAATTCCTGTCGTGAAAAAGCTCTAAATGTAAAATCTCGTTCACCTGGATGGAAACTTAACTTCAATAAGGTCTCCAATAATAAAAGTATGAGTCGTGAGGCGGCTGAGATGAAAATGGATTTTAGAGTCACCTGGTAAGATGATGAAGTCGGTCAAGGTTCCTGCAGCGTGAGGTGAAAGGCATGATGGGATTGAAGCGTGACGCGCTCTCCAAAGGGTCCTCTGCATTTTCTATGGTGTGAAAATTCAAAGTGTAATGTTGCTATTTGCTTCATTTTATATATACTGTGTGTATTAAAATATATATTTATATTTATATTATATAATAATAAATAATATTATGACATTGGCTTATCTGTGGCTCACAGCTATAATCCCATTGGTTCCCACTGAAGACGCAAAGCTATGGAAACAGCTAAAAAAAAATACATGTAATTATAATAAATTATAATAAAATGAGGATTTAAGGAAAGAAGGAGAAACGACAAAGAAACGAGAAGAGTGAATAAAAAGACGAGGAGCTTCAGGACGCGTGAAGGTCAAACGTGAGCGGCCTTCATCATCATCATCATCATCATCCCTCATCAGTTGCTGCTTTTAAACAATTTGCAGAGCTCTCAGTGTTCCTCTGAGCCGTCACAGCGTCCGTATGAAAACACGCATCGCTCACTTTAAGCCGTTCCTCGGTTAGCGAAGCGGACGCCTCGGACAAAGAGCACATTTGGCTTGTAAACAAGTTTTTGCGACAACGGGAAGAGCTTTTTAATAACCAGCGAGCGGATTTAACCTCCGTCCTAATACACGGAGACGGCAGTAAACAACAACAAACGCTGATTTACAGACGAGCTGCGATATTACTGAGAGCTGCCGGAGGAGTTTAAACCGTCGGTGAATCACTGGAATCACTTCTTTAATCTCTTCATGGACTCACTCTCTGGAGGTCTTCTGCTTCCGCTCCTGCAGACGTGAACAAACCTTCATTCCATCAATCTGTGCGAAAGGAATTACAAACCCTGTTGTTAAAAAGTGCTGCGTCTACAATTGAAGAATAAAAGTAACTATTGGTGCTTTTCATCCACATTTACAATCTGAGGTCTGAGGTTTGAGGTCTGACTGCTGCTCCTCGCTTCCTCTGCAACGCTGTGATGGTTTCCACCAGCAGGAAAACAAGCACATGTTATATATGTAATGACAATAAAGTTAGAATACAACACAGAGAAGTAGATGAATAGAAAAGGAAGGATGAGAGACGGAGGGATGTGTTTTCTTCTTTTGGTAAATCCAATCAATTAAATACCTGAAAAAGAAAAAGAAATCAAGCTACTTCATCACATTGATGCAAAGGTAATGCAAATCCAATCCCGTTATTAAAGAGTCCCG
The DNA here is from genome assembly GCA_038501785.1 of Myoxocephalus aenaeus. Classification (NCBI taxonomy): domain Eukaryota; kingdom Metazoa; phylum Chordata; class Actinopteri; order Perciformes; family Cottidae; genus Myoxocephalus; species Myoxocephalus aenaeus. The sequence continues at coordinate 4,629,303 of JBAMJR010000100.1, forward strand.
CCCTCCAATCAGACAACTCCAATCAGATCCATGATGAGAATCCTCTGAGACTCAGACCTCTTCTCTGACTGGATGCTGCAGTGGAGGAGGACGTGTTCCTCCATGAAGACGCCCTGGACTCAGGACAGGAACGCTGTGTCGGATGATTCTGCACTCCATAAGTTCACGTTTAATGTCTTTTTATTATTCTATATCCCAAGCAAGGAGGGACGGATACGGTTACTAATGAGGACCTTTATTAGGTTTTAATTGCAGGACTTAAAAGGATTAAAACTCTGGTCTCCTTCTAGAAAGTCAGACATGTTACACTCCCATCTTCCTCCTCCTCCTCCTCCTCTCCTCCTCCTCCTCTTCTTCCTCCTCCACTTCCTCTCCTCCTCCTCCTCCTCCTCCCCTCCTCCTCCACTTCCTCCCCTCCTCCTCCTCTTCCTCCCCTCCTCCTCCACTTCCTCCCCTCCTCCTCCTCCTCCTCCTCCTCCTCCTCCTCCTCCTCTTCCTCCCCTCCTCCTCCACTTCCTCCCCTCCTCCTCCACTTCCTCCCCTCCTCCTCCTCCTCCTCTCCTCCTCTCCTCCTCCTCTTCTTCCTCCTCCACTTCCTCCCCTCCTCCTCCTCTTCCTCCTCCTCCTCCTCCTCCTCCTCCTCCTCTTCCTCCCCTCCTCCCCTCCTCCTCCTCTTCCTCCTCCTCCTCCTCCTCCTCCTCCTCCTCCTCCTCCTCCTCGATAATAATAAACTTTGAATGAACACATGCAGCTCAATGCAGCTGCTGATTCTTCCCCTCTTCCTGAAGAAGGGAGAAGAGGTGGAATGATTACCGATAATTCATAAATACAGCACATGATATGAATATATTATATATTTATACACTCTTCTAATGTACCGACTGACTGCATGTGAGTCTCCGTTCCCTTTTGAGGGAAAGGTTTTGGTAAAGAAATGAATTGGCTTCGTTCTGCACGACCAAACTCTAATTCTGCATGAGAAGAAAAAGAAAACTGGAAAAGACATTGGAGAAACATTGTGCTCCAAATCTTTGTAATAAGGTGTTGAGGGAATTAAATTTGCAGAGGCCGTACTTACTCAAGCCAGAATACACAAACAATAAACAATAAACAATCAACAATCAACCGCCTCTGCTCTGCCGCTCATCGAGCATCTGAGAGATGAAGAAAACACCGTCTCCTCACGCTGATGTCTTCTGACAAACAGTCAAGTGTTGAAGAAGATCCACACACACACACACACACACACACACACACACACACACACACACACACACACACACACACACACACACACACACACACACACACACACACACACACACACACACACACACACACACGTTTCCATTTTCCTCTTCTCCTGGACCAAAGTATCAGGGGAACTCAATCAGTGTGCTGATAGTGAAATGCCACTGAGCAGGGCCGGGTGGTGTGTGTGTGTGTGTGTGTGTGTGTGTGTGTGTGTGTGTGTGTGTGTGGGGATGCACCTGAGAGGCTCGGTGATTTATTGCGAGGCGATGCTGAAGCCAAGTCGGCGGCTCTAATTAGAAAACCCGGTGCCGGCTCTCGGTGCGGCAGCGAGCTTTAAATCTCAGAGCCGTCAGCTCAGACTGCTGTGTGTGTGTGTGTGTGTGTGTGTGTGTGTGTGTGTGTGTGTGTGTGTGTGCAATGAAACACGGGTGTTCTTATCTGTTCGTGGTCCTGTATATGTGCAGGTATCTCTGTTGTGTGTGTGTTCGTGCACGTGTCTGTGAGTGTAGATCTGATCGTGCTTTTCTTTAAGTGCACGTTAGAATGTGTGTTTGTGTGCATGTGTGTTTGTGTGCACGTGTGTTTGTGTGCATGTGTGTGACTGAAGGACTTTGCATTGTAAGATGAATTAAGACAAGAAATACTGTATTGTTTAGCTTACTGGAAGTTTAGCTTGAGCAGTGGTGCACAAGCTACGATATAAACAGTACGACGCAGAGCATATATATATATATATATATATATATATATATATGCTGTATATACAAGTGTATATAAATCCCACTTGTGTATGATCCCCTGGACACAGAAATATTTACATTTATTTGTGTGTGTGTGCGTGTGTGTGTGTGTGTGTGTGTGTGTGTGTGTGTGTGTGTGTGTGTGAACTTCTGTGAGAGCTGAGAGATCAGATGTAATGTGAGTACACATGCTGTGTAAGTTTATAGTCACAGTGCACGTCTACACGTGTGCGTCTGCCTTCAGAGAACTACTGTACCCGCACAGTGTGTGTGTGTGTGTGTGTGTGTGTGTGTGTGTGTGTGTGTGTGTGTGTGTGTGTGTGTGTGTGTGTGTGTGTGTGTGTGTGTGTGTGTGTGCACATGTCTGGTGTGTGTCCTTTCATGTTGGGGTCACTACGCTTGGATGAAGCCAAAGAAAAGGCCAAGAGAAGAGGTGAGCCGCATGGCGGACTTCATTGTCAGAAGCCTTCTCCCACTCGTACACACACACACACACACACACACACACACACACACACACACACACACACACACACACACACACACACACTCACACACGTCTGAATCTGAGACTCTCTTCTGCAACGACTGGCACGTTGGCACGTCTGTGAAATTATATTTAGAGATGTGTCGACACGCACAAACAGACACGCACAAACAGACACGCACAAACAGATACACACAAACAGACACGCACAAACAGACACACACAAACAGATACGCACAAACAGACACACACAAACAGACACGCACAAACAGATACGCACAAACAGACACACACAAACAGACACGCACAAACAGACACGCACAAACAGACACACACAGACAGCCCGATACTGCTCCGCCTTAAAGAACCACCGGCGGTGTCAATGGAGCGCGGCGCGTCTGCTGGATTGTGTTCTGATGTCTGCTGGCAGGCAGAGAATACATTTAAACGTCTGTCCCACTGCAGATACAGAGAGCACACACACACACACACACACACACACACACACACACTGCTATTGTCACATAATGATCCGATGAATGCAAATTACAGTCGTTCTTTTCAGAGCCGAGCTTGTCAGACGTTCATACCTCGGGATCAGAATGTTGTTTATTCAACGTGAGTCCAGCCTCCGAGTCGAGTCTTTATTATCCAGAGGATTATTTCAGCTGGAGGTGAACACCATATATATATATATTTAGAGTAAAGACGAAAAAAAGTATGCGATTTGGAACGCAGTCAAAAAGAGTTGTCCTTCAGTCAGAGGATCGGCGGTTCGATCCCCGGCTCATCCAGTCCATGTCGATGTGTTCTTGGGCCAGACCCTTAACCCACATTGATGTGCATATCATGTACTACCATTTAAAGCCGGTAAGAATGACATCATGGATGGATTTATTTACGTCTTTACCTCCAACTCTCGTCCTCGCTGCCGGCATCTCCAGAACTTTCCTCTCCTTCCTCTTCTTTCTCTCCTTCCTCTCCGCGGTCCTTCTCGTTCCTTCTTGGTCCTTCTCGGTCCTTCTCGGTCCTTCTCGGTCCTTCTCGGTCCTTCTTGGTCCTTCTCGGTCCTTCTTGGTTCTTCTTGGTCCTTCTCGGTCTTTCTTGGTCCTTCTTGGTCCTTCTCGGTCCTTCTTGGTCCTTCTCGGTCCTTCTTGGTTCTTCTTGGTCCTTCTCGGTCCTTCTTGGTCCTTTTTGGTTCTTCTTGGTCCTTCTTGGTCCTTCTCGGTCCTTCTTGGTCCTCCTTCTCTGTCCTTCTCGGTCATTCTCGGTCCTTCTCGGTCCTTCTCGGTCCTTCTTGGTTCTTCTCGGTCCTTCTTGGTCCTTCTCGGTCCTTCTTGGTTCTTCTTGGTCCTTCTCGGTCCTTCTTGGTCCTTCTCGGTCCTTCTTGGTCCTTTTTGGTTCTTCTTGGTCCTTCTTGGTCCTTCTCGGTCCTTCTTGGTCCTCCTTCTCTGTCCTTCTCGGTCATCTCTCGGTCCTTCTCGGTCCTTCTCGGTCCTTCTTGGTCCTTCTCGGTTCTTCTTGGTCCTTCTCGGTTCTTCTTGGTCCTTCTCGGTCCTTCTTGGTCCTTCTTGGTTCTTCTTGGTCCTTCTTGGTCCTTCTCTGTCCTTCTCGGTCCTTCTTGGTCCTTCTCGGTCCTTCTTGGTTCTTCTTGGTCCTTCTCGGTCTTTCTTGGTTCTTCTTGGTCCTTCTCGGTTCTTCTTGGTCCTTCTCGGTCCTTCTTGGTTCTTCTTGGTCCTTCTCGGTCCTTCTCGGTCCTTCTTGGTTTCTGCCTGCAGGTCGGCTCACAAACAGTTTGGATCTGAGGCGTCTTGCAGACATCGTTCTCCTGGAGGAACGAGCTCTCGCCCCGGGCGTCGTCTCGTCTCTCGTGGGGTTCGGTTGACACTTGGCGACCCGGATGAAAGCGTCTCATGACGATTGATCCCATGAAACTGATTCAAGATTCTGATTCTGATTCTTGTCATATGCACAGTTAACAGACAGTTACTCTGTACAGTGAAAATATTACTTTGCTAGGTCCTCCTTCCACACAGAATTACAATAACTTAAAATTAAGAATACAAAAAAGGAGGTAAATGCTAATAGTATAAGAAAATGATGATGATTCGTGAACTTCAATTTTGACTTTTTAACTTGACCACAATGAGACAGACGGCCATAATGATGTCATTAGTTCAGCAATGACAGCAGTCTGTTGGTTCACACTTAAATTAACATAACAAGTGGGATTGTCTGTTTGAGATGTTCTGAACGTCTTCCTGTTTGGGATCTTGTACGATTAATTTCTTCCCAACTTGTACATTTGAATCGCTTGTTAATTGAACATATTAGACGTGCTGCTACTCCTGTACTGCGTGTGTCTTCACACGTTCATCTCCTCTGACATTAAAACTACGTGAATAAAACCTCAGAACATCGTGTCACAGCTTTGACCTCTGACCTCCGTAAGAGTCAGAAGGTTCAGCGTGTTTTACTGTTCTGCTCGTCGTGATTCGGAGTGTCAGTTTAAAAACATCCGAGACAGCCGGAGCCGTTTAGAGGAATGTAAATGCTCACCTCGGATCGGCCCGTTAATATTCACCTGACGGCGCTGATAATATCTTTATTGTCTGTCACAGTGTGACCTCCGCAGAGGTAATTCACAGCCGATTATGCACCTTTTGCCAGCTGCCGGGGTTAATTAATATCAGTTGCATGGCTTTCAATTATTCCCTTTGCTTCTGTCCTGCACGGATACCGCTAGCTCCAGTTTATTATTACCTGGACGGCCCAATGGGCATGTCTGCATTGTACATTAATATTAGAGTTTCTGTCACCTCCATCTCTGCTCCTGAGAAGTCACTGCTGGTGTCGTCAGTTAGTTGGAACATTGACTGCCGCCATGGATTTTCTACCCTACACAGCTATGCCAGGCTAACTCTGCTAAAACTACGGGCTAACTCTGCTAAAGCTACAGGCTAACTCTGCTAAAGCTACGGGCTAACTCTGCTAAAGCTACAGACTAAAGCCTAATTTATGGTTCTGCGTCACGTCGACGGCGTGCCTACGCCATCGACGTGACGCCGTCGTTGAGCATTCGAAGTTCTGCGTTGAGGGTCCGCGTTGCTCTGCAATTAACCGCCATGCCACCAGGGGGGGGTGCCTGTGTGGCTGTGTGGTTTCAGGGGTTATAGCCGAATCCTTGCTTTTTCTTCCGGTCACAGTAAACAATGGCGACCAAGTTGGAGCGGCTGCATTTGGAGTTGGAGCTCATCATTATTGAAGAGCAAATGCTTATATTGTAAATGTTGAAGCGCAGGCGACAGAGAAGACGTTTGCGGAGGTGGTCTGTACGACCACTAAACCGGTGTAGGAAGACAGACCGGAAAAAGCAACTGCCGGAAATTACGTACGCCGTCGACCTGACGGAGAACCATAAATTAGGCTTAACTAGGGTGACCAGATTTGAGTTTGTGAAAAAGAGGACGCTTCGTCGCGGGGGGGGGGGGGGTTGGGGGGGGGGGGTAGCAGTAGCGTGTAGCATGCCGTGAACTTACATTTACGTTGAGATCGGTCGACCAATGACAGTTCTCTCTACAGTCAGAGCTTGCGCAAGAAGGTGGAACGTGAGGGAGATACCATTTCCAAAAACTTGTAAGGGGGTAATAACTATTTTCCCGGATGTAGCAAAATCCCGGACGTTTTTGGAATCCCTGCCGGACGCTTTTTTTAGGTCTCGAAAAGAGGGCATGTCCGGGAAAAAGAGGACGTCTGGTCACCCTAGCTTAACTCTGCTAAAACTACAGGCTAACTCTGCTAAAGCTAAAGGCTAACTCTGCTAAAGCTACGGGCTGACTCTGCTAAAGCTACAGGCTAACTCTGCTAAAGCTACATACTAACTCTGCTAAAACTACAGGCTAACTCTGCTAAAGCTACAGGCTAGCTCTGCTAAAGCTACGGGCTAACTCTGCTAAAACTACAGGCTAACTCTGCTAAAGCTACATACTAACTCTGCTAAAACTACAGACTAACTCTGCTAAAGCTACGGGCTAACTCTGCCAAGGCTAACTCTGCTAAAGCTAACTTTCAATTGACTCCTCAGGCTGACACTTCATATCTTACTGATTTATGAATCTCCATCGGGAGGCTAACACTCCTAATGCTAACGCGTCATTCTCTCTTTTCTAAACAAAATGTCAAAACACACGAACAAGATATTTCTATGAAAAGGATACAAGGTGATTATTAATTTAAAGGCCAACGTTTCCTCATAACACGGTTTGTATGATTTCTTATGGAATCATCAACATTTGTGATGCATGTGTCAATGCATGCATGAAGTGTTTTTAAATTCAATAGGTTTAGTTAGGTTTAAAAAGATCATAGTTTCAGCTAAAATCATACAATACCCTCCGGTTTTGACGAGTGAAGCCAACGAGGAAGTGTCTTAAAGCTGCATTCTCTCTCCTGACCACCAGGGGGAGACTCCTCTGGTTGTATAGAAGTCTATGCTTCATGTGTTAAAGCTGCATTCTCTCTCCTGACCACCAGGGGGTGACTCATCTGGTTGTATAGAAGTCTATGCTTCATGTGTTAAAGCTGCATTCTCTCTCCTGACCACCAGGGGGCGACTCCTCTGGTTGTATAGAAGTATATGCTTCATGTGTTGGGGGGGGGGGGGGGGGGGGGGGGGGGGGTTGGGGGGGGTAGCAGTAGCGTGTAGCATTGCCGTGAACTTACATTTACGTTGAGATCGGTTCGACCAATGACAGTTCTCTCTCTACAGTCAGAGCTTGCGCAAGAAGGTGGAACGTGAGGGAGATACCATTTCCAAAACTTGTAAGGGGGTAATAACTATTTTCCCGGATGTAGCAAAATCCCGGACGTTTTTGGAATCCTCTGCCGGACGCTTTTTTTAGGTCTCGAAAAGAGGGCATGTCCGGGAAAAAGAGGACGTCTGGTCACCCTAGCTTAACTCTGCTAAAACTACAGGCTAACTCTGCTAAAGCTAAAGGCTAACTCTGCTAAAGCTACGGGCTAACTCTGCTAAAGCTACAGGCTAACTCTGCTAAAGCTACATACTAACTCTGCTAAAACTACAGGCTAACTCTGCTAAAGCTACAGGCTAGCTCTGCTAAAGCTACGGGCTAACTCTGCTAAAACTACAGGCTAACTCTGCTAAAGCTACATACTAACTCTGCTAAAACTACAGACTAACTCTGCTAAAGCTACGGGCTAACTCTGCCAAGGCTAACTCTGCTAAAGCTAACTTTCAATTGACTCCTCAGGCTGACACTTCATATCTTACTGATTTATGAATCTCCATCGGGAGGCTAACACTCCTAATGCTAACGCGTCATTCTCTCTTTTCTAAACAAAATGTCAAAACACACGAACAAGATATTTTCTATGAAAAGGATACAAGGTGATTATTAATTTAAAAGGCCAACGTTTCCTCATAACACGGTTTGTATGATTTCTTATGGAATCATCAACATTTGTGATGCATGTGTCAATGCATGCATGAAGTGTTTTTAAATTCAATAGGTTTAGTTAGGTTTAAAAAGATCATAGTTTCAGCTAAAATCATACAATACCCTCCGGTTTTGACGAGTGAAGCCAACGAGGAAGTGTCTTAAAAGCTGCATTCTCTCTCCTGACCACCAGGGGGAGACTCCTCTGGTTGTATAGAAGTCTATGCTTCATGTGTTAAAGCTGCATTCTCTCTCCTGACCACCAGGGGGTGACTCATCTGGTTGTATAGAAGTCTATGCTTCATGTGTTAAAGCTGCATTCTCTCTCCTGACCACCAGGGGGCGACTCCTCTGGTTGTATAGAAGTATATGCTTCATGTGTTAAAGCTGCATTCTCTCTCCTGACCACCAGGGGGCGACTCCTCTGGTTGTATAGAAGTCTATGCTTCATGTGTTAAAGCTGCATTCTCTCTCCTGACCACCAGGGAGCGACACATCTGGTTGTATAGAAGTCTATGCTTCATGTGTTAAAGCTGCATTCTCTTTGATACCCACCAGGGAGCGACACATCTGGTTGTACAGAAGTATATGCTTCATGTGTTAAAAGCTGCATTCTCTCTCCTGACCACCAGGGGGCGACTCCTCTGGTTGTATAGAAGTCTATGCTTCATGTGTTAAAGCTGCATTGACATTGCTAAATGTTGCCACGTTCCTGTAAATGTGTGAACCATCTGGAGGACCAGTATTTGTTGATGATAACACAGATTTCTGGTGTATCCTTATAAAATAACATTGTAGAACAGACTGGGATTGGAGGAACGTGACTGGATGATTCCTCCGATGAACCCGCGGCGCGCTGGTGTCCGCAGTTCAGAGGGAATCCAATTAAAAGTTGACTTTGACGGCTTTGTCTCTCCTAAAGCGGCCCCTGCTGTGCTGCTCCCATCTGCTGTTTGTACAAAACACAATTAGGAACTTTAGTTAAACACAGAATGCATTCATTATGCATGGG
>JBAMJR010000101.1:0-261608 GCA_038501785.1 Myoxocephalus aenaeus
GAAGAGAGAGAGAGAGAGAGAGAGAGAGGGAGGGAGGGAGGGGGGAGAGAGAGAGAGACGGAGAGAGGAGGAGACAGAGAGAGAGAGAGAGAGGGAGGGAGGGAGGGGGGAGAGAGAGAGAGACGGAGAGAGAGAGAGAGAGAGAGAGAGAGAGGGAGGGAGGGAGGGGGAGAGAGAGAGAGACGGAGAGAGAGAGAGAGAGACAAAGAGGAGAGAGAGAGAGAGACGGAGAGGGAGAGAGAGATAGACAGACAGAGGGAGAAGGAGAAAGAGAGAGGGAGAGGAGAGAGAGAGGAAGAGAGGAGAGAGAGAGAGAGAGAGAGAGAGAGAGAGAGAGAGAGAGAGAGAGAGAGAGAGAGAGAGAGAGAGAGAGAGAAAGAGAGAGGGAGAGAGAGAGAGAGAGCCAGGAGATAAAGAGAAACAGAAGAGCGGTACGGAGAGACCCGAGGAAGATGAGGCATTAATATTTAATCAATAGCAGCTAAATAGCTAAAGTCACCACTAAGAATGTGCGTTTGTCACATTAAGATGAATCCTCGCTCTCCGAGGGGCTGTAAGTAACTTCCGCGGGGCGATAAAACAAAACAATAAAGCAATAAAGCAATAAAGCAATAAAGCAATAAAGCAATAAAGCGGTTTGCGGCAGTAAACGCGTACGCGTGCACGTCGAGTATGAACTCGGTTCTGATTAAGAGAACAGACGGTCTCATTGTTGCTGCGCTGCAGCTGGAATCAGTCACTGGTGTGAAACCAGTCACTGGTGTGAAACCAGTGTCTGCACACGGCTGCAGAGCTGCTTTCTTTTAGTACAGTGTACACTTCAAAAATACATTAAAACACGCGAGCTTTGCATCACGGTTGGCCTTCGTTTGTGAAGCTTATGGGGAACCGAACTAAACGCCGATTGCGTAATAATTCAACATTGCGCAACAAATCATTTCCTTCATTATGAAAATGTTCAAAGCAAAAAAAACTAAAGTGGATTCATTGTGACAGTCAGAGGACGTATTTAACTATATAAGCATCTGTGCTTATTATCCAGTATGTCAACAATATAACACGGCTGCCAGGTGTGTGTGTGTGTGTGTGTGTGCGTGTGTGTGTGTGTGTGTGTACCTGTTGGCAGACAGCGTGGACGTGAACAACTCTGGGCTTTGTGTGATGTGGTTGTTGTTGTTCATGGCGCCGCCTATCGATTGGCTGCTGGGGGAGGCAGAGGGAGGAGTCTGCATGCCCATCTCCTTCAGGCGCAGGTCCTGGAACACACACACACACACACACACACACACACACACACACACTGTAATCAGCAACTGATGGTTAAACAGTAACTTCCCATTGGAAATGAATAAGACTTTTGTTTCCAGTAAACTCTACTTAATATATGACAAACACATTCTCTCACGAGTGAACATGCCCTTAAAAAAGGAGCGCCGTCCTCCTCTAACTTCCTGTGTTAAGAGTTCTAGTCAAGCATCTAAAAAACAACAAAAAAAAACACCTTTTACATTCTAACCCGGGCTACCAAGTTCACAAAGAAACTGTAAACGAACAAACGTGTAAACGCTTTCAAGCCGCCTCCCCTTTTTTATTTATTTAATCCAATAAGTGACTACATTAAACTGTTATTGTTCTATTGATGGATTGGAGGATTCTTGCTGCGTTTCACTGCTTCTATCTCCTGCTGGCTCTCACTGCGGTTGCTGCTGCAGCGGTAAAAGCGTCTCCACGGGGGAACGTGCTCAGCAAATAAATAATAATAAACAACTGAATATGTAGACGAGGAAAGCTATTTAGAGTGCGACCTCACTTTGCCTTTCTCCCATTTATTTAGACTCTTTTTATTCAGTTCTAACCCCAAACTAAAGTCAAGGTCTGGGAATGATCCGATCGACTTCACTACAGAACCTCCTGCTGCCCTTCATCTGTATTCTGACAGCGCAGCCAGGAACAAATGGGAGCTGATGTTATTGTTTGGGTTGAGGCCCCAGCTGGACAGTAGCCGAGTGTGTTTTTTTTGAGTGTGTGTGTGTGTGTGTGTGTCCTTATGGACTGCAGAGCGCGCGGACAGCTGGACTGGAGGATCTGGACGACCCCGCTCACCCCGGCTGCTCTCGCTTTTATCTCCTCCGTTCTGACTCAACCCAAAAAGGTAATCAGTGGACCGGGGCGGCCAAGGGCACGGAGTAAACAGCTAAAAATCCAATCAACACACACACACACACACACACACACACACACACACACACACGGGGCGCACAAGTCTGCCTGGAGATGCACACACACACACGGATCCGACAAAGCTCAGAGAGACACCGGCAACACTGCTGCACTCGTACTGTATCTTCTGCTAGCATGTAAGGACGTTAAACACACACACACACACACACACACACACACACACACACACACACACACACACACACACACCTTCAGTCTGTTGCACAGGTTTCACCTTGTGACGCCATTGTTTGGGTAAAATGACCCAGTGAATTATTGTCACGTCATGCTTTTCTCACTTTTTCCTGACGAGAAGCTTCAATTATAGAATGATTTATAAAGAGTTTGATGTCTACTTTTGTACGAGCAACATCTGGATTGTGTGTATCCAGTCTAGTTTCCTTAAGTTCCATATTTCAGGACTATATATAAATGTCAATTTAACGCTAAAATGACAAGAAATAAACTTAAACAAGATGCATTAAAGGACAATAAAAAGGTGCTTTATCAGCCGACCATTGTGTGTGATACAAGTTATAGAAAGCCTTTTGAAGGCTGCGTGAGAACAGTTACACTGATAGTTATTAAGTCGGTTATGGATCATAATGTACCCAGTGCAAATCTAAAATGTACATATCGGAGGAGTAATGCCAATATGTTTGTTTCCAATTCTTTTCACACAGAACGTCGATATTACGCTGCGAAAAAGCGACAAATTCGATTTTTCTGAGCTTTCGTTCCGCAAATAAAAAAAAAAAGGCATCAATCAAATCATCAAGGACATTTTTTATAAACGTGCAACAACAAGGAGGCGGGCCCTGTGCTTTACACTAAGACTGCAGACTTTATTACTCCTCTCAACCTTGACAAAAGACCCACTCTCTCCGTTGTTACCTTTCACAATAAAAGCCCGAGACAGGAAGGAAACTGAATAAAATATCTCAATAAGTAGCAGTGGAATAAAATCCTGGTGGTTATACCTGGTAGGTATCTGTAAACTCACATGCTGCTGCTATTAATAGCTTTGATGTGCGATATTTAACATATTGCCGTGGTTCTATTCGTCCCGCCCCTGCAGGAGAGGGCAGAGCGAGTCCGTTACCTTCAGCGCCTGCAGCCGGGCCTGCTCCTCCTCCAGCGCCTGCTGCTTCTCCTTTTCGTCCATGCGGCTGAAGGACATGCCGGTGGTGGACAGAGACGAGACGGCGCTGGACAGGGTGGACGCTCTGCAAAAAAAAAAAAAAAAGGCAGCCATTTTAAAATCTGCTTTTGACACTTTTTACGAGTGTTTGGTGGCGATACGCGCGAGGGGAAAGCGTCCGGCGTCCGGCGGCGGCTACCTGGTGTCGGCGTTCAGCTCCTTGGTCTTCTTGCCCTCCAGAGAGGCCAGGTGCTGCTCCAAGGCCTCCAGGAGGCTGCTGGGAGCCTGAGGGGACGGAGCGAGACGTGAATATGAAGAAACCAAACTTTTTGGAGAAGCCTTAAATAACTTTCTTTCTCATGTGCACAAAAAGAAAGACCTTCACACACACAGACAGAGAGTTAGTTGGTCTCACAGGAAGGTAACAGAGTGCATCAGGCTCCAAGAATAGCCATGGCAACATGCAGCAAACACTCACACTGTTAGCGGGAGACTCAAAGAGAGAGAGACAGAGAGAGAGAGGACAAAAGGGCGGCGGTTGAGAGACGTTTTCCACCAGAGGACTCGTGAAAACACGGGCGTTTAAATGCCGATCCTCTGGTGGAAGACGTCCAGAGCGAGCTTGTTGTGAGGCGGCTGCGTTACATTTGAGCTCCACCGCTCTGGAGCACAACTTTAGTGATCGGGTTACTTTGGGGGGGTGGGGGGGATTGTTGCTACGCGACCACGGGAAAAACAAAAATATCTAAAAATTCAGCTGCAAAATTCACCTCCCGATCGTTCACGTTGCAAAAAAAAAAACAGGACTTCGGTGCTCGTTAGGGGGGCCTCGTTAAAACAGGAGACGAAGAAGAAGACGACGAAGAAGAAGAGGAAGAGGGCGAGACGGCTGCATTAAGAAGTCTTTTTTTTTTTTTAAACGCACATCTACAAGTTAACACGCGGGGAGAAGAAATAGTTCAGCTGAGAAAATATGATGATGACGTCATGTCTGCCTCTCCATCCCGCAAGAATGTGAAGCGCGCGCGCCACACACACACACACACACACACACACACACACTTTGGGAGCGTTTTGGGCTTCTGAGTGCTCTAGGGCGGCTCCTCGGCCAGCTGTTGCCTGGCTGTGAAAGAAACAGCGAGTTTCTTCTTTAGCCGCCAGCGGGGTCTGAACGGGTGAAAAGAGGATCTGGTGTGCGCTCAGTCAATATTAGCACACACACGCACACACACACACACACACACACACACACACACACAGGTCTCCTCGTCTCTTTCTTTTTGACGTTTTGTGAGCGTGACTTTTAGCCAGGGGAGACGTTAGAAAGAAGTCCCGCCCCCTTCTCCTCCCTCCTTTCCTTTAACGGCGGTGACGCGTCGCTCTCTATTGTTGAACGCAGCGACGACGACGACGACGACGGATATGAAATGAAAACACCTGAGCAGGAGGGTGGGATTCAAAATGAGCGAGTCAGGAAAAAAATAAAAAAAAATTTAAAAAAAAAGGGATTCTCTCATGCGGGTGTAGAAGGAAGCCTCATTTTTTATATTCATGAGGTTTTTTTGCTTGTCGTGTGCGTGTGTGTGTGTGTGTGACAAGCAAACCACCTGAAGCCGACACACACATTGTCCTCGGCACCAAAACAAGAGCATGCCTGCGAGTGTGTGAGGCGTAAACGTGTGCATGTTTGTGCACACACACACTCTCGCGTACAGGGTGTTCATGCAGGGGAGGGGAGGGTAAGCAGTACAGTATGCAACCCACCACCTACAAGGTATGATCCTTTTGTTTTCTGCGATAGACAGACGGGTGGGAGGAGGAGGAGGAGGAGGAGAAGAGAAACGTCCATTTAACGTTGCAGTTTTACTTCATGAGTTCAGCCACACAGTCAGTCCCACATTCCTCATGCCGTTAGCGTCCAGCTAACTCCTCTAGCGGAGCGGCGCTACAGTTTAGAGCCGCCGGTTAAGAGTCACACGGCGCCAACTTTTCAGTACAAGCATGTGGCAAAGCAGCCGTAGTTTAAAGGAAACTGTCAAACTAAACCAGGGCTGTGGTTTAGGATTATTCTCATTACTGATACACGTTCCAGTTTTTAAAACTCGGGACTAAACTCTGCTCTGTCTGCCGGTAGAAATGAGGTCGTGGGCCCTCGGTGTTGAAGCACAGCAGAGACGATGGAGAAGAAGCTGGATGTACGGCTTCTATAAAAGTCTGTATTTGGTCTAAAAAAACTCAAAATGTTGATTTGACATTGAGAGAAAATAGATAAGCAGTTTTAAATCATTGTAATGTGAATATCTTCGAACTCGGACTGTCGTCGCCTCACTTTAGGAACAATTTTTCAGCATTTCCGACATTTTACAGATTGAAGGACTCTCGTTTTTGCCAGAGAAAAAAAGATAATAACCGTTAGTTAACAGCCTTATTGAATAATCCAACAAATCATTTCAACAGCTTGTAGTTTTAATACTTCCCCCCACAAAATGTGTCAGAGTTTTCTCAAAGGTAGCGTGAAGAGAGCAGTTGATACACACATTGTCATTTTGTGGGTGAAGTTTTGCTCGAAGCTGAACTGTAAAAAGGCTGATTATTAAAATATACAATCTATCTGGAGCTCCTCCCATAAACCACCAGGAGGATGAAAACAGAGCTTTGAAATGATTCCTTTGAGTTCACAATAAGATATAAAAAAAAAAGAAAAAAAAGCAAATTTATCCTTGACGATTAAAATAAGAAATGTGGTTTATTCCCTTGTAGCGGATGGCGTGTTGTTATTCGAGCCCTTTGTGGTTTCAATCATCATTATTTGTTTTTTGTTTTTGTAGATCCAAGGTCTGGGCTCATTGTTTCAAACCCACGTGATGACGGTGCAGCGGATAAGCGGGGCCAACTTAACATACCTCAGCCTGTCGATGGATCTATAATGAGTGTTTAGAAGTGAAAGAGAAAGCAGGAAAAATCAATCAAACCAAAAGGGGAGTCGCCTCGGCTCCGGACGAGATGGCTGAGTGAGATCACAGATGGAGTGTGTGTGTGTGTGTGTGTGTGTGTGTGTGTGTGTGTGGAGAGAGTGAGGCGGAGGGAGTGAACACTTTGTTAACACACGGATATGTGGGGTTGACGTAAGGTGAGAGAAACCAACACGTAGAACGGAAAAAGCCAGAAGAAGAAACCAAAAAAAAAAAAAGGCGAGCAAAAAGGAGCGAGGATCAGAAATAGAAGGTGGAGAGGAAGTGGAAGGTGAGATGCATACTGACCTGTGAGAGATCTGGGATGTCACCCTGATCTATTCCAACTTGCTGTCGTCACAAAAAACAAACAAAACATAAAATAATAATAAAAAAAGGGGAGAAAGGTAGGTGGGATAAAATGGAGGAGGAGAGCAGGGTCCATTTGTAAATAAATAAATAAATAAAGATGAGAAAAAGAAAAAAAAAAAAAAAAACAGGGGAATCATTACTTCATGCAGTGGCAGTGTCAACATAAAACAGAAATAAACAAGGAAAATGTTGTTGTTTTTTTCGACATCGGGATTGGCCGAGGAGCCGACCAATCCTCACAGTGAATGGCGATGAGTGATTGGACGGGGGATGAGTGTGTCTGACCAATGAGTGGAAGGCGAGGCGATGAACGCTGCGACAACAACAACGAACACATTCATTTTGAAAAAGACGGCTACGCAAAAATGGTTTGCGCAACAACTCAGACAGGTAACACGTGTGTGACAGATAAAGAACATTATGGTGTGTGTGTGTGTGTGTGTGTGTGTGTGTGTGTTGCTCTGCTCTAATACAGCCGTTACAGCTGCCGACGACCCAGATGAGGGTTAAAAGTTGCTAATTCAGATTAATTTGATTGCATCCACACGGCTCTCAACATGGCGACAGCGTTAGCTTTTGTTTAGCGAGACTCGCATGCACTGTCGACTATAAAAGCGATCTACAGCCACCGTTTCTGGTACACTGTGATGCTGACGTGACAATTTATTTGTATGTTTTTCGCATTTTATTCACCATTTAAATCAATTTCCGATTTTTTTTTCAAATCACATCCATCTGCAATAATGCGTTTTTATTTTGTATCTCTGGAGGGACGAGACGTGCTCTACACGCGTTTAAGGGGAACGGGTCCATTTAAAATTAAAACAAATGGATCATTTTTTATACATTTCAAGAGTCGAATTATTGGGCAATGACCATGAAGACGAAATGCACGTTTGCATTCTTACGTTCGTTTCCCTCTTCCGTGTGAAACTCGCTGTTAGCATCTTGTGGGCGGTACGGAAGCTAAAGGCCGAGCGCCGCAGCCTGTTTACGCGCACCGCTGTGCAAAACCTCCGGCTAACGCTGTCGACTGGACAGAACGACGTCTCATCAGCATCAACGCGTCCTGACTGGGTAATCATTTAGATGGATGTCAGAGTTACGCTTAAGAAAAATGTGCATTTTCTTTCCTTTTTTTTTTTTTTTTTTAAATTAAGCTTTATTGTTTTGTCTGTGAAAGAACACACATTATCTTAAGATCTAATTATTAAGACAAAAGGGGTTTGTTTGGGTTCCGTTACAATGTGAACCACCAATGTATGAGCCAGTAGCTGATTCTCCCCGTTTCAAGTCTGCTGAAACAAAAGGAGGGAGGGAAGAAAGAGGGAGAGGAGAGAGAGAGAGAGGGATGATCTGTGGGCACTGGGCGAAGGAGAGCCGCACGAGTATCCATCTTTGTCAGGAGGAGAGGGGCGAGAGAGCGAGAGAGGATTAGACGGAGGAGCGTGAGGAGCAGAGCTAACGGAGCGCCAAACCACATCCTCCATCTTGTGGTTATTCTGGGTGTATACATATATACACACACACATATATGTGTGTGTGAGTGTCTGCACACGGTACTGAAGCTGTGTGAGCAGAAAACTGCGGCAGTGTGGAGATGCACCTTTCTGAACAGGTGCTAGAGGATGTGTGTTAATCGTGTGTACGTGGACTTGTTTAAAGGCAACGAGGTCGTTTAAACAGGAGTCGCTCGAGGGGGATTAACTACATCAACGCGTATTCCTGATGTGTGTTTTTGCATGTGTATGTGTGTGTGTGTGTGTGTGTGTGTGTGTGTGTGTGTACCTCTGCCACTTTGAGGAACTCTGACAGCTTCGTCATCCTGCAAAGGAATTTCTTGTAGATGTCCAGAGCGTCCTTGCACTGGGTCTTCTTCATGTCGAAGTATTTCTCTACAGATACAGAGAAGAGACATTTAGATTTAAAAACACCTACTCTGCTGCTGTGTGTGTGTGTGTGTGTGTGTGTGTGTGTGTGTGTGTTACCCAATAGGTTGATGACCCCTTCATTGTAAGCAGCAAACAGCCTTATGGAGTCTTTGAAGAGCAGCATGAAGGCCGAGTTTATCACTCCGTTGGTCAGCTCATTAGGGTTAGCCTGAGAGAGAGAGAGAGAGAGAGAGAGAGAGAGAGAGAGAGAGAGAGAGAGAGAGAGAGAGAGAGAGACACACACACACACACAGAGGAAGAAAGAGAGAGATAGAGGTAGACAGAGCAGGTCAAAGAGACATCTCCATCACATCTTTCTAAAGCATTTCAGAAAAAGGAAAACATTGCATTCAGACATCTCCTTCCCCTGAGGACTACCACCTCTCTCTCCCTCTCTTTCTTTCTTTCTCTCTCTCTCCCTCCCTCTCTCATGAAGCGAACACATCTCCACACTCTCAGAGCAACTGTCAATTTAGTTTAGGTGGGGAAACGATCATCTGCATCTCTCTTTGAAGCTCGCTGGCACAAACCACAATGCACCCACCAACTTCTGCAAATCCCCTTCTCTCATCTGCACACACACACACACACACACACACACACACACACACACACTAAAAATGTGCCGCCATGATCTGCTTCTTATACTGCATCAATAACGAGGTTTCACACTTTGCAAACTGTTTCAATTTACATTTTGATTGGAAAGTGAATCGATCACAACTTTGACACACACACACACACACACACACACAGTGTACCTGGAAATCCAGCAGAGCATCCAGCTGGTTCTGGATGATGGGCAGCGTCTTGATCAGCTTCTCCGTGTTCATGGTGCGCATCACGCCGTCAATCCTGGAGAAGCACGACAACAACACAAACGCACACAGTTGCAGCGGGCGCCTTGGTGAGCGACACTGTTGTGCAAATGTTGGAATGCAAATGAGGATGAACGCATTAAAAATGGAGCGATGAAATGATGGGGGGGGGGGGGGGGCGGGGAAGAAATGGGACAAGAAAGAAGGTTTTTCTCAGTAATGCAAAGCAGCGGCTCCTGGCGGTGAGTTCAGTGTCCTCCCACGACCGTGGGGACTTTCAGAACCGAAGCCTCCAGCGAGGCAGTGGCTTTTATATGTTGTATGAGGAACTCCACGGTGTTTTACCAACAGTAGAGTTTGTTTGTACGAAAAACTTATTTTGAATAAGATCCATTTCAGTTTACAGAATATTCAAAACATCCTCACAGCTGACGGGGAACTGAAGCCGTTATCGCTCTTCAAAGCCACAGGACTCCATTGACAAACTAATTTAACCTCCCAGAATATATACATGAAGTTTTTTTATTGTTGCTTTTAACGCACTGGTACGGTCCATCTCTAGTATTTGTATTTCTATTCTCTATGCTCCTACTTCTAGTTATTATTCAACTGCTAAAGAGGAATACTAAATAATAAAAAAGCCACACAAAGAGTGCGTTACGGGGCAGATATCATTTCAGCTTCAGTCTTTATTAGCGTGGTTTAGAGACAATACTCTACTGTAACACATACTGAGTGTATACTGTCATCAAGATAAGAGTTGTGTTGCTTTCTTTATAAAAATCTGTCAGTTTCTGTCTTTCGCCATTCTCGAATTTAAGTGCTAAAAGCAAAACACAGTCTGGTGTATGACAGGATGAGTGGGCTTGTTAGTGTGTGTGTGTGTGTGTGTGTGTGTCTGTGTGTGTGTGCTCCCTTACCCCCTCTTCATCTTGGTGAAGTCCACCGCCACCAGCCTGTAGGACATGGCCTTCTCGTTCAGATAGCGGCTGTATCGTCTGATGAAGGTCGACATGTCGTAACCTGGGAGAGGAGGAGGAGGAGGAGGAGGAGGAAGAGGAAGAGGAGGAGGGAAACACAGCGAGTGTGTAACGTGAGACAAGAGATTCCTACCATTTGTGCTTTAAACCATCCATTTGTTGTGCGATGTCTTTGAGGCCAATGCTGCCCGTCTGCTTCATTAAAACTAATTAAAAACACACCGATAGAGCTCATAGAGAGTGTGTGTGTGTGTGTGTGTGTGTGTGTGTTACCTTGCAGCGCTCCCTTATCCAGGAAGTTGTTGAGGTTGAACAGAGTGTTTCTGGAGGCCAGGTACTGGATCAGACGCTGAGGAGAGAAAGACAAAAAGGGAACGCATTAAACTTCAAAAACATACGAGACACGACAATTCACCAAATTAAATACTTTACATATGACAGGGGAAATACTTTTAGCGACAGGTTTGAGTCCATCTTCTCTCATTTCTCAGATCGTATGGAGGTAATTGCGAGGGACCGATCAACCGGAACACATTCACACTCTCTGACAGACGGCGATAGCTCGCGCTCGTTAGCCGGCGGCTAATAACGAGGACCGATACGATTCTATTAACACGCAGCGCACGTCTTCCGCTCAAGCGCTTAAACCTCTCGAGAGGTTTTCTTGTGACGATTAAATAATAAATGTAGGTTCTGAGAAGGTCTTTTCTTGTGGTTCCCATCTGGAGAGGTCAGAGGTCGGCAGGAGGAACGGCAAACTACAAAAGAGCGTAACCTCAGACTGGGCCGTCTATGCCCCGCCCCCTCCCAGGCATTTATTAGGACTCCTTTTATTAGGACGTAATAAGCCCGTGGAGATCAAATCTGAAGCCTTTACAGACTTTTTGACACCTCTTCTTTTTCCACCGCAAACAGAAACTGGGTCCTCCTCTTACTTTCCCTCAACACCGCTCACTTGTTCGTGTCGACCGATCCGGTGTCAGCGAGCGAGGTGCTGGAAGCTCTCCGCTTCCCATTTTCCACGGAAGGGTTTGCTCTTTTTCCAACAACACCTCGCTTCACTTTCTGCCTGCTTTTGTTCCAGAGAACCTCGATGTTGAGATATTAGAAGAGAGCTTCGCTCGCTGTTCACGCCACCTCTATAAGGAGCATCCAAGAAACCGGGACGTCAACCGCCGGTTTCTGGACGGACGTTTTTGAAGCCTCGAGTTCGGTATTTCGGCCGTCGCCATCTTGGTTTTTTTTTTAAACCAGAAGTGACACAACAGGGTGGAGCTTAAGAACAACGGAACATTAAATACGACCAAAACTTTACACTTAACTTTCATGAACCGAGAAGACAAAAACGGACTGTCAATCACCGTTTAGCCCCGCCCCTAAAGCGTCCCCTGCTTTATGGTCTGTTTGACTCTAACAGACCATAATTTCCTAAATGAACATCATGCTGTATTGAAGAAGACTTGAAACTAGAGATTGAGACATAAACTCATGTTTACAATGTTTACTGAGGGAATACATCAAGAGAGAAGTAGAGTCATTTATATAGACTTCTATACAACCAGAGGAGTCGCCCCCTGGTGGTCAGGAGAGAGAATGCAGCTTTAACACATGAAGCATATACTTCTATACAACCAGAGGAGTCACCCCCTGGTGGTCAGGAGAGAGAATGCAACTTTAACACATGAAGCATATACTTCTATACAACCAGAGGAGTCACCCCCTGGTGGTCAGGAGAGAGAATGCAACTTTAACACATGAAGCATATACTTCTATACAACCAGAGGAGTCACCCCCTGGTGGTCAGGAGAGAGAATGCAACTTTAGCACATGGAGCATAGACTTCTATACAACCAGAGGAGTCACCCCCTGGTGGTCAGGAGAGAGAATGCAGCTTTAACACATGAAGCATATACTTCTATACAACCAGAGGAGTCGCCCCCTGGTGGTCAGGAGAGAGAATGCAGATTTAAGACATGAAGCATAGACTTCTATACAACCAGAGGAGTCGGCCCCTGGTGGACACTAGATTTAAGGTTTAAGACACCTCAGCATTGGCTTTCTTTTTCCAGATCCTTATTAAACAGCTGTATCCTTTGAAGTGTAGGACTTCAAAGAACCTTGGGTGAGGGAGAATAACTGTATTGTGTTCAGAATGTGCACAGAAAGAACTGAACAAGCACCTGGAGAACACATCTGCACAGGTGTCAGACGGTAACAACGTCTTGTGCAGGACTTCTGACAGATGGTGTTTGCAAAGTAGTGGGGCAGGTTATGAAAACAGGCTCGCTCGCTTTATTACTCAAATGATGCTACCCTGCTTTCACTTGCTGCATTAAACGTACTGAACTGGAGTTGTGTTTATTTATTACAATGCTGGCCATTAGTAATTCAGATTTTATCGCCGTTATATATAATTGAGATGGAAGAAGCTGAGCATTATCTTAAATCTATAAGTGGCAATACTGTAATTCTCCATCTGCCACTAATTACTGCCATACACACTCCAGCTAATACGTTTGGCCTCTGAATCTATACTGTATATATATATATATATATATATATATATATATATATATATATATATATATATATCTTCTTAATGGTTTCTATATTTATCTGCAGGTGCAAAGAATGCAACACAAGATTTTTCCCTTGAAAAATAGAATTAAAACCTGAAGCTTCGCTACGAGGTAGTCAGAATTGCTTTCTACATATGCTTACTAATTACAGAATAAGAAATAATATTTCCAGAAACTGCCAAGCCAAGCAGGACTTTTAACTGAGTCCCTCTCTCTTAAGACTAGACTCAAACTTGCTTTGTGTCCCTCGTGTCTAGCGCAGTGGAATAAGTCTTGACCACCAGTCATAGTTTTGGGAACTCGGGCCTCAGGCTCCCCTAAAAGCATCTTAACGTTAAAGGCCGTCTCCGTCCGACTGACTTAAAATGATCTGAGATTTGCCAGTTTGCCAATTCCCCGGATCTGGCAGAGAACCAGCCCTCGCTGGCTGGTTGCAGCATCTGAGAGTGTGTGTGCGTGCATTTGTGAGCACAAATATGCTTGCGGGCATGTGCGTTGGACACGTTTCCAAGGGCTCTGGGACTGTTTAAAAAGGCATGAAGAATTTGATTTGGTTCTCCTTTTGTGTGTGTGTGTCTGTGTGTGTGTGTGTGTGTGTGTGCTCTCGCTGTGGGAACGAACAAAACTTTGACCGCGCCGTCACATGTGGGGACTCTCCTCCCATCTGTGGGCAGAAATGCCCCAAAAAGGCAAACATTCATTTAAGACGTTTTACAACCAAGACATTTTTTTTTAAAGGTGATAAAAAGGCTTCATTAGCACCAAAATCAGAGACGATGGCAGAGCTCCCATGGATGTCAATGTGCGCCCAAGCATTTAGGCTTTCGGCGGTGGGAAGTCCAGGCGGTGCCAAGAAACAACTTTGGTAGAAAGACCACCCAACGTCATGCTGCGACGGCAAAATAACGTAACCGGCAACCAGACCGCGAGACGGCCACAGGAAGATGGAGAGGTAAAATCAAATTCAGACGTCGTGGACAAAGCCAGCGTACGCATTTAGTCCCGTTACATCCTTGTCGGGGACGCATTAGCATCTACACTTCAGAAAATATGTCACCAAACGCGTCCCAAACCACCTCGGCAGGTTGTTCGAGTCGAGTCACAATGCGTCTTGGTGGCCGTTTACACTTCTATTTCAATTCAATTCAATTCAGTTTATTTTATATAGCCCAACATCACAAATACAAGTTTGCCTCGGAGGGCTTTACAATCTGTACACATAACATCCCTGTCCCGGGACCTCACGTCGGATCAGGAAAAACTCCCCTAGAAAGATAGTAAAAACCCTTTCACAGGGAAAAAAGGGAAGAAACCTGAGGGAGAGCAACAGAGGAGGATCCCTCTCCCCGGATGGACAGAAGCAATAGATGTCATGTGGCCAGAATGAATAACGTAGTTACAGCACATTCAATGAATATGACATAAATTATTCATATAATGAGTATTAGGCATGGTCCATGATCCTGATAATCCATGAAGCAGAAGGCGGTAGAGAGGAGGGGGGCATCAGGAGGGCCATGGCAGCAGGTAGGACCGGTTCCAGGTCGGTTCCATCAGCAGGGCCATGGCAGCAGGCAGGACCAGTTCCAGGCAGCCATGGATCCATGGCAGGACCATGGTATTTAGAGACGTCCACTTGGGATCAAACCGCCTGAGATGCACGTTAACGGGGGGAAACCACTCGTAGGACCCGGCATACCACAAGCAGCACGGCGTCACACAAATGGGCTTCCCATAGCGTTGCACTACTCGATACGACGTGAAGGTCAGGACTTTAAAGTTTGATCCCAGACGAGGTCCGGCATGTTGTGTTTTCATGTCAACGACTATCGGATAGATTGGCCCAGACTACGGGGGGTTGGTTGAAGGACAGAAACCAAGGGTTTGATTGGCAGATGGTTCATCCAATCACCTGCCGTGTGTGTGCCTGTCCTTTTCCCCAAACGGTTTCCAAACGACGGCTTCTCACAAACTATTTTGCATCCCTGATTCTTTCAGCTCGGTCAGTGAAACGCCCTCAGGCGGCGTAAGAGGTCAGATGAGATGCCGTCTTGATGACTAAGAGCTCAAGTTCTAGCGTGAAAAAGAAAAAGCTTTACAGATTGAGAACTACGTGATGACTTTAGCAATCAACCCAGGCTAAGAACGTAGAGATGGTCACGGATAGCGTGAGGGGAAAGGAGAGACACAGCAAGAGGAGCAGCTCATAGACTCCATAAGCTCTTTCTCTGCTTCATCTCGTGTGCCGACTGCTCTCTTCCTCATCAAAAGCCCGTCTGACGGGAGCCTGCGCCGCTCCCTCAGACTGGGATACAAAGGCGGAGGCTGAGAGAACCCACACAAAACGCATTGGGTATAGTTAAAAAGGAGAAAATCTATAAAGGGGCAGAAGCACTCGGCACAGAGGGAGACTCAGAAACCCGTCGAGCTCTGGATTATTCGGCAAAGACAACTCCCGAGAAAGAAAAGACTCTGATTGTGAGAATAGTTGTAATAATAGAGACGAGAGCGTATAGAAATAGGGAGGAGGGGAAGACGGAGAAGCAGGTCGGCTTGTCAAATAATTCATGTTAGCATATCGGAGGACAACCTCATGTTTTATGGATCCATGTAGATCCTGGCTACTCCCTTCCTCTTTCATCCTCAACATAGCTATACATAGCTACCAGAAAGTACTCCCTCTCTTACCCGCTTCTTCTCCACCTCCTCGCTCTCCTTCCACGTCCTTCGCTCAAAAGTGGACAAGCTGGTGGTTTCCCTAGTAACCGAACACCATGGCCTCAGCGCTGACCTGAAGTGGTTCTCTTTCTTTCTTTCTTTCTTTCTTTCTTTCACATCGTGTAGTCGTGTTATGTTGAGGAGAAGCCGAGGCTGGAGCTCTCATTTTGAAGACAACTTGTGTCTGGATGAAGATCGAATTAAGACCCGTTTGACAAAAAAAATTAAATGTTTAAAATGGAATGCTTAAACTCTGCTGTGTTTATTACATTGGGACAGGAATGCTAAAATAGATTTAAGTTCCACGATATGACCAATAGAACGCGTCTCCATATACCTTTAGTCAGGGGCCATTTCTTTTTAATGGTTCAACCTACCTCGGCCCGTTTGTGCCCAAAAAAAAAAAACATTCTTGCATTAGTGGGCGTGTCTTTTTAGGTACAGGTGAGATGATGAACTCTGGTTCTAAAAAATGAAGTCAATGCTGAAGTGTCTTAAACGTGTCTCTGTTTAATGTCCACCAGGGGACAACTACTCTGGTTGTATAGAAGTATATGCTTCATGTGTTAAAGCTGCATTCTCTCTCCTGACCACCAGGGGGCGACTCCTCTGGTTGTATAGAAGTCTATGCTTCATGTGTTAAAGCTGCATTCTCTCTCCTGACCACCAGGGGTGACTCCTCTGGTTGTATAGAAGTCTATGATTCATGTGTTAAAGCTGCATTCTCTCTCCTGACCACCAGGGGGCAGCTCCTCTGGTTGTATAGAAGTATATGCTTCATGTGTTAAAGCTGCATTCTCTGACCACCAGGGGGCGACTACTCTGGTTGTATAGAAGTCTATGCTTCATGTGTTAAAGCTGCATTCTCTCTCCTGACCACCAGGGGGCTGCTCCTCTGGTTGTATAGAAGTCTATGCTTCATGTGTTAAAGCTGCATTCTCTCTCCTGACCACCAGGGGTGACTCCTCTGGTTGTATAGAAGTCGTTGCTTCATGTGTTAAAGCTGCATTCTCTCTCCTGACCACCAGGGGGCTGCTCCTCTGGTTGTATAGAAGTCTATGCTTCATGTGTTAAAGCTGCATTCTCTCTCCTGACCGCCAGGGGGCGACTCCTCTGGTTGTATAGAAGTCTATGCTTCATGTGTTAAAGCTGCATTCTCTCTCCTGACCACCAGGGGGCGACTCCTCTGGTTGTATAGAAGTATATGCTTCATGTGTTAAAGCTGCATTCTCTCTCCTGACCACCAGGGGGTGACTCCTCTGGTTGTATAGAAGTATATGCTTCATGTGTTAAAGCTGCATTCTCTCTAGCGACCACCAGGGGGCGACTTCTCTGGTTGTATAGAAGTATATGCTTCATGTGTTGAAGCTGCATTCTCTCTCCTGACCACCAGGGGGTGACTCCTCTGGTTGTATAGAAGTATATGCTTCATGTGTTAAAGCTGCATTCTCTCTAGCGACCACCAGGGGGCGACTCCTCTGGTTGTATAGAAGTCTATGCTTCATGTGTTGAAGCTGCATTCTCTCTCCTGACCACCAGGGGGCGACTCCTCTGGTTGTATAGAAGTCTATGCTTCATGTGTTAAAGCTGCATTCTCTCTCCTGACCACCAGGGGGCGACTCCTCTGGTTGTATAGAAGTATATGCTTCTTGTGTTAAACCTGCATTCTCTCTCCTGACCACCAGGGGGCGACTCCTCTGGTTGTATAGAAGTATATGCTTCTTGTGTTAAACCTGCATTCTCTCTCCTGACCACCAGGGGGTGACTCCTTTGGTTGTATAGAAGTCTATATAAATGACTACTTCTCTCTTGATTTATTCCCTCAGTAAACATTGTAAACATGAGTTTATGTCTCAATCTCTAGTTTCAAGTCTTCTTCAATACAGCATGATGTTCATTTAGTAAATTATGGTCATTTAGAGTCAAACTGACCATAAAGCAGGGGACGCTTTAGGGCGGGGCTACAAGGTGATTGACAGGTCGACACCAGAGCCGTATACTGCGTCTCAAAGTCACTACTCTGCGTTCCAAATGTGGTCACTTCTGTTCACTGGGTGCAAAAAGCCAAGACGGCAACAAACGTAATCCAAATTGAAAGTCTGGGTATCCGTGGTTGCCGTGGCTACTGTCATTTACTAGAAATTGCGATGCGATAACTCCGACGCGTCTTATCCGTCGACCTAAAAAGGAGGTAATGAATTCAACTCTAGGCCAGACGCAGAAGTGCGTACTCTACCCAGAGAAGGCTGCACTCGCCGACTTCACATCCTTTTCGTTTTAAGAAGCATCTGAACTGCCGTTCACAGGGACTACAGGCGGGTTTCGGTTGCCGAGCGCACACGGGATTCTGCTTCCGGCCGCGGCGCTCGACTTCGCTTCACGCGCAGAACATTCGACAGAACATTCGACAGAACATTCGACAGAACATTCGACAGAACCGACCGCGGGATGACTCACGCCCGAGGAATGAGTCGTGATGGAGCCGCGATGAATGAAAGCTGCTCTTATGCAAGCGGAGGAAGGACCGGACCGATACACACATGTTCACACACACACACAAGCCTGGGAGTCTCTCCCTTCATCTTTTCTCCTCCTCCTCCTCCTCCTCCTCCTCTCTTACGCAATCGACCATTTAGCCTCGGAATCCAATCTAAGTGTGAAAGCCACAAAGAGAAGCTAAGTGGGTGACTGAGAGTGACGGCATTAAAGACACGTCTATGTTTAAACATTTTGTGTGTGTGTGTGTGTGTGTGACACGTGTGTGTGTGTGTGTGTGTGTGCATGCCCACAAGGTGACAGGGCTGATAGTGTGTGGGCTCCGGCTCTCATTGGAGCCGTTGTGTCTTGCTGGTGGATGAGTGGGAGGTCAATGAGGCTGCTACAGCAACATGAGTCATCATTTAAAACACTAATGCACGCACACACACACACACACACACAGTTTTTCTCCTGACATGTACACTATTGAAAGGAACACGGCGTGCAAAGAGTCAGGCGGTGCATCCAACACTGTTCTATAACGCTACACGATGTAAAGAGTCATTTCATGTCATATGAAGTTCTGAAACTATGATTATATTTGTCACAATGTTGAATAAATGAACACAACCTCCGAGGCTCGGATGGGCGTGGAAGGAAGTAAAAGATTCAAAACTAAAATGACGAGAACCATTAAAGCTCACTTTGTAGAAACGTACAAAACAACAACATGAAAACACTTTTGAATTTAGTCAGTGTGTGAGTGTGTGTGTGTGTGTGTGTGTGTGTGTGTGTGTGTACTCAGGCAGGAAATAACCAAACTGGTGACCAGAACATAAAAGCTCTGATATTATTAATGTGCTTCTACGTGGAGTCAACTAAAGGAAACTTTAAAACAAGCAGACCTGAGGAGTCACCCGATCCTCCCAGTTTGATTGGCTATAATCCGCCGAGTCTATTTTTACCTCTCGAGCCAATCACAAATCACATTCCTGCAGAGCGCCCGTCCTCTTGTGTACACGCGGGTGTTACCTGATAAAGAGCCGTGAGCAAACACACCGTGCGTTACAGAAACTTATTCTGTTCATCGTTATTTAGTCTGGGGAATGAATTACTTTTAGACGACTAAACCACATTTAACTGGGAGGTCAAATGCAGAGAAACAGCTAATTACAGTGTTTTTAAACGGAGGGGCTAATTACAGGACTGCTGATTAAACTTGGCACTCGAAGAGCGACTCGTGGAAGGAAGGAGGAAGACTTCTCTCGAGGAAGAAGTGTGCGACGCTAAGGAGGGAAAGACGAGATTACCTCATGACGGCGAAACTGAAAATAGTACGCTGCCCTGCGAGAGAGAGAGAGAGAGAGAGAGAGAGAGAGAGAGAGAGAGAGAGAGAGAGAGAGAGAGAGAGAGAGAGAGAGAGAGGCTTTCTCTCCATTTCATGGAGCATTAGGAGCAGCACTAAAGTCACGTGGTCGGATCCCCGTCTTCTCAAAGTATGAGGACAAACGGTTGGTTTTGGCGAGGTGGTTGCGTAAAACGTGATGCGAGCGCTTCTAGTTCAGGCTCAAGGAACAACGCCGCCGCGCTGCGATTGGACGATGGCTGCTCAGAGGCGGGGTTTAAGCACGAATCAGATCGATGACGTGTCGGCAGAAACGAAGAAAAATCGATAACCTGAGTTAGGATTTAAAGGAAGAAAAAAAGAAAAGAAAAAGATCACTGAACTGGGAGAATCTCCAGTGCGCTAGTTTTACCCTGCAGGTTTCTGGTTGGCTGAGTCTACACACACACACACACACACACACACACACACACCTCATCTATTGATCTCACAATTTACAGCCAATTTACTGGAGTTGGGAGAACTTGTTTATCTGCCTGAAGCAGCATAAGGAAGTATGTGGTGAGGCTGTCACCCGGGGGCTTTTTACTTTTTAGTGATCGGTTGTTTGGATCTGTCTGGAACACACACACACACACACACACACACACACACACACACACACACACACACTGCAATCTGCCTCTACACTAATAATCTTTATGTCCGCCACACCAGCAGCAGATGGGAAGCACGTGTGTGATGACCTTGTGTGTCTCTCGGTGTGTGTGTGTGTGTGTTCAAACCCTTCAGATTATCACAAGTGACCCCTATTAGAGTCAGCGTGACTTCTCACACACACACACACACACACACACACACACACAAATAACATCCTCTGTGTCCCTGCTCCCTTTGACTCAGTGCTTGAGTCAGCAGATCTCGACACCCTCTTTTCTCCGTCTTCCTTTCCTCCCCCCCAACTTCCTTCATTCCTTCCAACTTCCTTCATTCCTTCCTTCCTCCTTCCTTCTCCTTCCAGGTCAAAAACCCATCTTTCATAATATCTCACACAGCCGTATCTTTGCATAAATCTCTTGCCTCCGTCTGCGTCCTGGCTCTCGCAGAGGGAGCGTAGAGATGAGAGTGCTTTAGCTGACGTCACTGTGTGTGTGTGTGTGTGTGTGTGTGTGTGTGTGTGTGTGTGTGTGTGTCTCGACTCACACCGCAACTTTACACTGCCGTAAATTTAAAAAAAAGAAACACAAACATCATCTCACATACACACACCTTACTGTACCCTCCCTCCTTCCCATCACACACACACACACACACACACACACAGTGTCCCGCCACCATCAGCACTTTCAGCGCCGTCCTCGCCAGACCGTCCCCTCTCATGTCCTTAATGACTCTCACACTGTCTCCTTCCTACCACCTTTCCTCCCTCTTTTAATGCACTCCATGCTATGCCTGCATTCGCGTTGATGTACAGAGTCGCAGCTCTCCGTCCCGATGCACTTAGGTGCAATCAATCAGACTGTAATTCCCCCCCCCCACTGACACTTATATCCCGTCTTGAGGAATAAAGTATGATTGGTAGTATTTCTGAGGTCTTGACGTCCTTGAAAACAAACTCCCAAAAAAAAAAAAGGGGTTTTCGTCGCAGCGTTGTGAGATATCGTACCTCTGGACGATCTTTGTGCTGTGACATTCCTCGGAGTCACGGAGGGAAAACTACGAGGGCTGTTATGACTATTCATCATAAAAAATAAATAGCAACGTTAGGCTCGCGGGGGTTTGATTTTCTGCCGCGGTCAAGTGGCAAAAGCAATAAAGAATTCTTTAGAAAACTAGTGTAGTGCTCGTTCAAAGAATGTCTATTCAGGAGGGAGCGCTGGGCCGGTTCTTTTCTCCAGAACCGCACAAACAAACGACAATAACCGCCACTAAAAGGGCCCCTAATAACTAAAGCTCATTAGGATGTTTATGCATGAAATCATGCCACTAATCCAACTCATAGAACCCTGAAAGAAATTCCAAAAGGCCCCAAAAGCATTTAAAACATGCAACTCAGCTGTATACTCTTTGTGTACTTGTACTTCACTGGAAAACATTGTAGAACTAAGTTTACCCGACAAACGCTACAGGATTGGCCAGAGTTCAAGGGCGGGAATTAGCGAAGGGTCCGTTGTTAAAATAGCTTTAACCTCATTTATCCCTCTATCAGGAACAGATCTCTCCCAGCCATTGTTTGGGGTTTCCTGCAGGATTGGTGCATGTCGGCCGATCACACAGAGGCACGAGCGGGACGGCAGCCGGACGGGGGAGGCGGGACGGCAGCCGGACGTGGGAGGCGGGACGGCAGCCGGACGGGGGAGGCGGGACGAAAGCCGGACGGGGGAGGCGGGACGAAAGCCGGACGGGGGAGGCGGGACGAAAGCCGGACGGGGGAGGCGGGACGAAAGCCGGACGGGGGAGGCGGGACGAAAGCCGGACGGGGGAGGCGGGACGAAAGCCGGACGGGGGAGGCGGGACGAAAGCCGGACGGGGGAGGCGGGACGAAAGCCGGACGGGGGAGGCGGGACGAAAGCCGGACGGGGGAGGCGGGACGAAAGCCGGACGGGGGAGGCGGGACGAAAGCCGGACGGGGGAGGCGGGACGAAAGCCGGACGGGGAGGCGGGACGAAAGCCGGACGGGGGAGGCGGGACGAAAGCCGGACGGGGGAGGCGGGACGAAAGCCGGACGGGGGAGGCGGGACGAAAGCCGGACGGGGGAGGCGGGACGAAAGCCGGACGGGGGAGGCGGGACGAAAGCCGGACGGGGGAGGCGGGACGGCAGCCGGACGGGGGAGGCGGGACGAAAGCCGGACGGGGGAGGCGGGACGAAAGCCGGACGGGGGAGGCGGGACGAAAGCCGGACGGGGGAGGCGGGACGAAAGCCGGACGGGGAGGCGGGACGAAAGCCGGACGGGGGAGGCGGCACGAAAGCCGGACGGGGGAGGCGGGACGAAAGCCGGACGGGGGAGGCGGGACGAAAGCCGGACGGGGGAGGCGGGACGAAAGCCGGACGGGGGAGGCGGGACGAAAGCGCTCGACGCGTCGCTGCCAAATGGAAAACTTTACACATTTGTTCATCTGTAAAGTTTCTGTGAACGTGCGGGGCCGGGCCCGGCGGTTTCTTTGGAGACGTGGCGTCGTGCCAGCGCCCAAAAAAGTGAAGTCGTGATCACAAAAGATATCGACCGACTCTCAATCGCTCAGAAGATTCAGAGTGCCGCCGGGGAGGGAGCCAGGACTGCTTCTCTTGGCGGGGAGGAAAACTGGAGGTGAAGAATTTAATGCGTATCAATATAGTCCCGTGTCTCACACACACACACACACACACACACACACACACACACAGGACTATTTATCTATTCACCCACCCGAGCCTGTCGAGATTTTGAAACTCAAGTCACCTCCTGTTTGCTCTGAATGGAGAGGCGTCTCATTGGGTTTGAAAGCGCTGGCTGAATATATTACAATAAAATGAGCTTCATTTCAAACGGCTGCTGACATCCAGACACATACTCAATATAAATATGAGATATTATAATCTGTGGATTCACATTCAGCTTTTGATCACAAACTGTTGTCATCTGCATACATACACTGTTAACTCTCTTCCTTTCCTTCTGTAACTTATCTTTCTTTAAGTCCTTCCTTCTTGTCTAATATGCTACGTAGTTCTTTATTATTAGTAAATAATAGGATGTTATAAATGTAGATTTCTTCTCTCTCCTCATGATGGATGGCTGACCTCATCCTTAACTTCTCCTTCACATCTATACCTCCTATTCTTTCCCTCTTCCTCTCCTCTAACTTCTTCCCTCACATACATCATGCTCTCATTCCCTACTTCCTCTTTGTCCTTCTGTAACTCCTCTCCTTCTCCACTTCCTCTTTTTCCTTCTCAACCTCCTACATGTCCTTTCTTCCCTTCTTCCTGTTCTCTTCTTCCTTCTCAAATACCTGAATATATACATAACATAGATTTCCATGTCCAGCGTATTTCTACATTCTTATCAGACTCAGAGCACATCACATATTCCTGGGGAGACACTGTCCCAGACAAATTTAATTATTTGTGGCTTAGCAGATCTTTAGGGCAGGGTGAAAACAACATCTCAGGGTGGAGCGATCATCATATGAGAAGTGGGACAATTCTTAATATGCAAAGTGACACAAATCAGCTCTGAGTCAGAAACGTGAACGCTCATTTCCATCATTGCATTATCAAACTCCGCGGCAGCCCTTCAAAAATCTGATTATGCTTCCACGTGAAAAAGCCTCAAGAAAGCCGCGTCACTTCGGTCACTGTGAATGTTCTTCGCTGTCGACGGACAATGAACAAATGAACGAGGCCGAGCCGGAGCCGTGTTGATCTGGAGAGGAATGTACATTCTGTTGACCCCGATTCCGTGGGGCTGTGCTTTCTAATTTTACGGCCAGATTTCTCTCTGCTGACGGGAACGGATGGCCCGGCCCCGGGGGAGCGGGGGCCACCTGGCCGCCGAGCCTCCGTCAGCACCGCTGTCCTGACGGGCCTGATGAATGCAGCCTGATGAGCACACGCACACACACTGACACACACTCGCTCTACTCGGCCGGGCTCCTCGCGCTGTGATGTGCTGCAGGTGTTGTGTGGTGGTGGTGGAACAGACCGCAGATGATCGGGGGTCCCAAACGCACGTGAAACGCCGATTAACGACGCAGTGTGAAATTAAGTTAGTCCTAGTAACGCGTTAGCCGCGCTAGTAACGCGTTAGCCGCGCTAGTAACGCGTTTCTAGTAACGCGTTAGCAGCCCTAGTAACGCGTTAGCAGCGCTAGTAACGCGTTAGCAGCCCTAGTAACGCGTTAGCAGCCCTAGTAACGCGTTAGCAGCCCTAGTAACGCGTTAGCAGCCCTAGTAACGCGTTAGCCGCGGTAGTAACGCGTTAGCAGCGCTAGTAATGTGTTAGCAGCGCTAGAAATATGTAGCAGCGCTAGAAATATGTAGCAGCGCTAGTAACGCGTTGCTAGTAACGCGTTGCTAGTAACGCGTTGCTAGTAACGCGTTTCTAGTAACGCGTTAGCAGCCCTAGTAACGCGTAGCAGCGCTAGTAATGTTAGCAGCAGCGCTAACGGCTCGCGTCCGGAGGTTCCATTCAGTTACATTATGATGCGTTCAGGCTCTGTTCGGTAAAAAGAAAAAAGGAGTGGACGAAGGTCAATTACAACGGCATCATACTGTGTGCATCTATATAATCTACTAAAATGTAGTTTTTGGTGATAAACTTGAATAGATCCAGTAGTTTGAAGGAGATTAAATAAATAGATATTAGAGGTGAACTATAACCTGTTTAACGTCTTAACACTAAGCAGCTAATAATAAATCATTAAAAATACTAATGACAAGATATTTTTTATTTAAAAAAAACAAAACAATCTATTAGTTCTTTATCATTAAATATGTGAGTTTGTGGTAAAACTCAATAATCTGGAGCCCATGACTATGGGAACCGTGGGTTTTATGACCCCCTTTACAGCAGGTGTTTGAATAAGGGCTTTTAAATTACTGTAGATTATATTAGCGGTTCCCATTTCCATATCCACAGCTTCACTTATGTACTCACAATTTAATAACAGGTATTCATATTGATTCTGCTCTAAATGGACCAAATGATGCTTTTTATTATTTAAATATCACTTCACAATGGATTGAAACAATACAATGATACTATATAATAACAAAGCTGTATTGATATTTAAAATATAAATCCCTCTCTCTTAACGTAGTTATTGTTGACCAGCTTCAGAATAATAGAGTTACACCACAGTGGTTGTGATCTCATATGTTGTGCAGACATTAGGGATTAACGAGGTTTGCTGCCGAGACATCGACATCAAAAAGGTTCGGTATGAAAGTTACAGCTCGGAGATAAATCAGCCTGCAGCTCGGGAATACCTCTCCACCACTTCCTGTTGCTCTGCAGTGACCTACTTATGATTTGGAAGAAACGTTGCGGGTATTTCCACATCTTGAGCAAACATTTTAGCGGCGCTCGCCGGTCTCGGCTTGTGTCGAGTCCGTCGTGCGCACGCAGTAGGATGTCAACCCCCGAGCACCCGGGAGATCCTTTCAGCGGCAGTGGAGCCAGCGAGGCTGCTGGGAGTTCAGAAGCTGGTTCTCGTGCAGCGACACACACACACAAAGCTCTCACACCCCCCGAGTCTTCCTCTTTTCAGAGGAAGTTTAGATTGATGTAGTAAAGACGGAACCCACAGGAGGAAGCGTTGCGTAACTTCACTAAACAAGGAAGCGGTGCTTCCCCGTTTCACTGGAAACTGAATGGAATGCGGTGCAGGGTGTGTCTGCACAAGAAGGTACAGCGCATTAAGACGAGTGTATTAAATATGAATAATGTGCACATGAGCGTAATTACCCCCTTTTGGTTACAGGGGCCAGAAAAGTTCTACAAAAGACGTTCATCAAATATGGATACGGTCTGCAGAATAGGAGTCGCCTCTTTTTTTTTTTTTTTTTTAAAGGAATAGCTCAACGCTTCGGGAAATACAGTTATTTTTAGGTTAGAGGATCCGACCCGTTCTGGTATCTGTACGCTTAATATGCCAGTTAGCTTAGCATAGTTTAGCTTAACGCAAAGACAGGAAACCTGGCAATAAAACACACTTGCACAAAACGGAAACAATAGCAACACCTTATGCTAAGCTAACTGTCAATAGCTACGCATTTACAGATTCCCCCAAAAGTACTTTCAAACAAGTGGGAAAAAAAAAACTGCATTGAACATAAATGTGCCACTACATAGAGAACAAAAGGGACCAAAAAGTGAC
Source organism: Myoxocephalus aenaeus (assembly GCA_038501785.1). Lineage (NCBI taxonomy): Eukaryota > Metazoa > Chordata > Actinopteri > Perciformes > Cottidae > Myoxocephalus > Myoxocephalus aenaeus. Next base: position 26,394 of record JBAMJR010000101.1, read on the forward strand.
ATGAAAATGCATAAAAGTAGGTTTGTGAAGGCACATCATCTATGGATCACACATTTTTTTAATGTTGTGATCAATGGAAATATATCACAACAAAGCAACATTGGCCTCCTGTTTTCATAAAATATACATTAAACACACCAGTGAGCTCCAAAGGGCAGCAGTCCATCTGAATATCAAAGTGTATTCTGATGGTGTTCTGAATTATTAACAGTCTGCCCGCTGGAGGATTAGTGCATGTGCAAACTGCAATAGTTTATTTGAAGAACAAAACACTCTATTTCCATCTGGTTAGTAATTAATAAAACCACAACTCTCGCTGTAGAACTAATCTCTCCTCTCCCTTTCAAAAGCTGCACTGTTGCATATGAATTGAGACGTGTTATTGACTTGGGGTTTGATCTGGCCTCTTCATGCTAAAACAGCACAAAACTAGTTCTCCCAAACGTAGCAGGGATTGGTTGATTTTTAACTCCCAATTATTGTGTCTGAACGTATGCAACTCCGTGGAGGGACTGTTATTCTTCCAGCTTTCAACTGTGGGGTTTTTCCTTTTTTTAATAAAGTTCATTCATTTGATTATTCATTTGCTTTTATCCTCATCCCTCATCTCGCTTCCAGCTCACAGAGCTAATTAATTTTCTCCGCACTCCACAGATATTTCTATTATTCACTCCAGGCGTCCAATGTGTACGTTTCTCAGTGGCTGCACACGTCGTTTGTGTTCAAATCCCCAACTCCCCCCTGTTGGTCCTAAATGATCCAAATGAGCATGTATGTTGATATTTATGAATGCGTGGTATAGACCTGATTACCGTAAAATTCGGTTTAAAAGCTGCTACTATTTATTTATTTATTTATTTCACAACTTTGACTCATGCGGCTTAAATATCGGTGCGGCTAATTTGTGGATTTTTCCGATTCTAAATTTAGCAGCAGTTGCAGAGACACACGGTACAAAACAGGTATGATGGCAGGGGTCCTAACCCAGCGAGCTAGCGGGCGGGGAGCTAGCCTAGCTCTAGCTAGCGAGCGGGGAGCTAGCCTAGCTCTAGCTGGCGGGAGGGGAGCTAGCAGGCGGGGAGCTAGCAGGCAGGGAGCTAGCAGGCGGGGAGCTAGCCTAGCTCTAGCTAGCGAGCAGGGAGCTAGCCTAGCTCTAGCTAGCGAGCGGGGAGCTAGCCTAGCTCTAGCTAGCGAGCGGGGAGCTAGCCTAGCTCTAGCTAGCGAGCTGGGAGCTAGCGAGCGGGGAGCTAGCCTAGCTCTAGCTAGCGAGCGGGGAGCTAGCCTAGCTCTAGCTAGCGAGCGGGGAGCCACATATTCTTGTGGCTGCACTATTTGAGCTCAAGTAAACAACAGCGTTGTCAGCGCTAGCTGCAGCAGCTAGCTCCCCGACAACAACCGAAGGTAGCGGGACCAGCCCCGGCTCGGGCAGCGGGGCAGCAGCAGCAGCAGCAGCAGCAGCGGTTTGTTTATGATTAAATACAACTTTTGTATTTTTATTTAGTAGATGCGGCTTATAGGTGCGCCCACATTTTACGGTAATATGGTGTAAATAAAGGTGTTCCTACCTCGTTGCCGTACATCATGAGGTGGTGGGTGGTGATCAGGGATTTGAACACCACCACCCAGCTGGAGTTGGCCGTGCGCTCAAACAGCGTGTCGGCCAGCTGGGGGATGCTCACGTTCATCTCGTTGGTGCAGTGGATCAGATCTGGGAGGAACATAAAAATATATATATAACAAAATATAAAAGACGCACAGACAACAGCGATAAGACAAGATAGAAAATACAAGTAAAAAGGTTTGATAAGCCTGATCACGAAGTAAAAATGCTGACGAACGGGTCCGAGCTGCTGAACCTTTCCTCCTCGGCTGACTTGCCCTCTCGCTTTTCTTGTTCTTAAAAATGCGTCAGCTGAGGAAGGCCTTCGGAGTTCCTTAACTTCATAATGACCTCATTGCTAAATTCATTTGAAGAATTCAAGCTTCTGAAATGTGAATATATTCTGGTTTTCTTCGACGTCCATGATAATAAACTAAATAAAAAAAAAGGCATTTTGGACAGCGGATCGACTACGAACAACATTTTCATTGCTATTTAATATGGCTTACATTTGACATTTACATCAATTATCAGACAAATTATCATAAAATGGACCCGAAAAGAAAGAAAGAAATGAATGAATGAATGAATGAATGTATATATATTTTAACTTCCATCAGTGCTTCCTGGCAACTACTACTCTGTATTCTTATTGGCTTAAAGATAATATCGCTTTATATTAAAGTATTAGTATGTAGTATTAGAGACACAAAGCAGAAGCATGTGACTAAACGATGACCGGGTGATTTTTTTTTTCGGGGGTTTGAGAGAAGCTTTTACCAAATGCACCGACGTGAGAAAAATATAAATATATATAATATACATTTCCATGTTGAGAAAACCTCACATATACAGACGTTTGAGTCCCAAGATGTTATCTTAGCTTAGCTATCGGTACATTTTAATTTACTACGAGGCTCCGCCTCCTCGCTTTAGAGGAGATCGATCTGAACGGATTCTTGTTCAGCTCCTCCGGCGTATTAGAAAGATTCAACAGGTGACACACAACAGGTGACACACAACGCTCTCACGCATCAATACGGACACACGCGGCTAGAATGGATCCTTCACACCACATCTCGGTGGTGGTTGTTGTTGTTGTTGTTGTTGTTGTTCCCCTCGGCGCTCTCCTCCCCTTCATTCCTTTACTTCCCCGCCCGTCTCTCCATCCTTTGTTCCTCACCGCGGGACCTCGTGAGCCGCCGGCTCGAGCACCTGGTAACTAAGGAAACGGGCCTCTCATCCGACTACTGGAAGGCGAGGGGAGCGTCCCGTCGGGGAGGCTTCTTCTTCATCATCATCATCATCATCATCATGACCACAATCAAGGCGCGCGTGCACACAAAGCGCTCATTCAATAACAACAACGTCCCATCGGTGCTCTCAACCTGCCGGAGGCGTCGACTCCCTCGAGCGCTTGCTCACACACACACTCACACACACACACACACACACACACACACACACACACACACACACACACGGCTATGTATTCAATACAAATGAGTGTCATGTACAAGGTGCATTACAGCACAATGCATCTTTGAGCCGTATTTAGCGGCGTGAACGACAGAGTGGAAGGATTTCACGGCTTTATGGAAACAGCTGTATGAATGAATGAATGAATGAATTAATGATATAGATAAAATATGAACGCATCAGAATGTTGAAGGAGTCTTTTCAATAACCGCTCTGGACGTCATCCTCACGAGAGACGCCCCAATGCCAATGTACTCACATCCATTCAAATATATATTTAGCTAGAGCGGTCCTTTTTTTTTTTTTTTTTTTTTTTACAAGATTGCATTTGAACACATCACGATAGTGTTAGGTTAACATTTACAAAAGAATAGAGCTTGAACGCATCACGACGCAACTCCAATGAAAACCTCCGTTAACGTTGGCGCCGAGCGGGTCAGCTAACTAGCTAACGAGCTAACGAGCTAACTAGCCGTCCCCGCTGCCGACTTTAAAACACACATCTGTTGTCCACACTCTTTCGTAGTCATCAGGGAACAAACGAGGTGTTTTACTAGTTCACGCGTGTGGAGGAGGACGGGTCCGAGAGGCGGCAGTTCGATTCCCCCGCGTTCCCTGGTTTTCAATTCATCCCTTACATTTTCTGCGGCTAACTCGGCCGTCCATCTCGCCTTCTTTTTTTAAAAACAGAGCTCATGTTTTTTTCATTAGGTCTAGAAGTGGAGAGAGAGAGAGAACTAAGAGGAGGACTGATTAGGTCTGTAGGGACGTACGTGTGTGTGTGTGTGTGTGTGATAATGTAAAGAGGGTACATGTGCCGACTTAAATCAGGCAGAGTGGAAAGCATTAGATGCCACTGATCCCAGACCAGGGTGAGGCGACGAAGGCAAACGTATGGCACAGACAACAAAAAAAAGAGGGTGGGTGGAGAGAGAGAAAACCACGGGACGAGTACGACTAGAGGGAAAGAAGAGGAGAAAAGATAACGAGACATGAGAGACATGAGCGTCTCTTCATCGGGTCAATTTGCAGGAATCCACACACGGCTCGACAAGCGTCCTCGTCTCGCTTCGTCGCTCTCGACGCGGAACGCAGCAGAAACCCGTCTGAGGAAGTGTGCGTTTGTTCTTCCTCTCAAGCAAAACCCCCGACACAATATTCTGACCACAGATGAGGAGAAAACACACGAGAGTCAGTCAGTCGTCAGTCGCACGAAGAGATGCTTAAAAGCTGCGGCTGAAGCTGGATTTTAATTGGTCCTCACTGAGGAAACGGTGGAGCTGTGTGGTTGTTAGGAGTCTAGTTTACGAGAAATGCTCCCAAAAAGAACAATTACAACGTTACACATCATCTACTTTCTCATTTTTCTAAATGTTTTAAAAGCTCATAAATTGTGGATTATGATTCCCACGTTTCATACGTTCTTATATACAGTTTGTTTATGGTGTGAATAAATCACATAATTGTGATGCGATTGGACTTTAAAAAGAGAATAGATGAAACTATTTTAGGTGATTCTCTTATTTCAGCGCCTCTCAAGCTCACTGATTATAAGGTTTTTTTTCCCCCCCCCCCATCTCATTTTGTTTAATCCGTAATCAAATACAAATGTAAAAGCGCTTCCAGTTTGTATGCCAAGGGGTTAATTAATTAAAAAAAAAATAATAGAATATTGAGAGCAGAGCGATTTATTGATCGATTACGAGAAAGAAAACACCGACCATCCCCCTTGATTTAGCTTCTCAAACGTAATGCATGTCTATGTCACACACACACACACACACACACGTGGGTTTTGGGACTGACTACAAAGCTCTTTGCGCTATATCCTGACATATTATAGACAGTTATTGATTGATTAATTAATCTAGAAACTTAGTAATTAAATGCTCTTCCTTTCTTCTGTCGGCCTTCTGTCTCTGACAGACACTCAAGTTTGTCCTCATCTGTTAATCTTAGTCGATTGTTGCCGCCTGGTACAAGAAATTAGCATCGTGACAACACACACACACACACACTTGTGGGAGGAATGGCTGCTGAGTAAATGTGATCTCATTCCCAACAGGGACCTTCTCTGTTCCTCTCTGATCTGAGGTCCATTGTTGTCGGTCATCTGTTGACCTCTGCGATCTTTCCTGGTACTGAGGGAACCAGTGTGAGAGCTCAGGGATCTCGTGAGGGTGTGTGTGTGTGTGTGTGTGTGTGTGTGTGTGTGTGTGTGTCACTTCGATGCAATAAACCGGGAGAAATCGATCACTATTGTGTATGTCGGCATCAAACTGCCCGTTTGTGTGTGAGAGAGAAAGCAGGTGGTCAGATCAAGAGGAGGAAGAGGAGGAGGAGGAAGAGGAGGATGCAGATCACATCTGTCAGCTGGCTACCTGCCGGCTACCTGCCCTCCTCTCGTCTCTCCCTCCACCTTTAAATCCCTCGCGTCCACACAAACGCACGTCTTTCATCTCCCCTCCCGACTCCATTTCCATTTCCTCGTCCGGCTGGTGGGAAGATAGAACTAATTAACCCCGAACAAAACCCTATTTTCCCTTTCTGATTGTCACTTCAAAACCTCTCCCTTCTCTTTTGCTTCGTACATTTCCGCCACATGGGACCAACCGCCGTGCTAGGAGATGACAAAAGATGCCGAAAAGGACTAAAGAATCCATAGAAATCTGGACAAATTCAAAAACGTGAGTTTTTACAGCAGTCCTCTCTCAAATCTAAACCACAGACGTCATGAGAAATGTCACGTCTTTAAATATTCATTCTGCAGACAATCAAAAGGTATTCTACAGTTGGATTAGGGGCGATCATGATGAATTAACCGCCGTAAATTAAAACAAAATCAATCAGAATTGCTGATTATCTGTTGTTTAAATATGTTTTAATAATAAAAGAGCTGCACCATGTTTGAAACTAATTGGATTACAATGTAAAAAGCACATCCATTGTTTGAAAGAAGCGTCTACAGAGAAACGCTTGTTCTTTTTTTTTTCCATTTGAAATGTTTTTATTCATTAATTGATTTTTTTCCTTTCATTAACAAGAGCAACACCTGATTAAATTCAAACCTTAAATAACCATTGCCACCAGTCCCGCATTGGGAAAAGCTGTTAGCACAACAAATAATATTATTTATTTTTAAGCAGATGACTAATGCAGATGACTTATTAGCAAACAGTTGCCACGCAGCAGCATCAGCGCTCACTTGGAGTCGTGTTTCTCTCAGATGTGCGTCTGATATTCGCTCTCTCGACATCTGAGGAGATTATCTGTCTCTGGAGCTGCTAACCGCTCCGCTAAACTCACCAGCTAGTCACAAAAGGTATTTAGAGCTTAGTCACCATAGGAAGCTGCCTGCTGCAGCGCAAAACAAAACAAAAAAAATACTATAACTACCGCCTTTCTGCTGTTCCGCCAACCAGTCATGTTGCATGTCTGAACACAATGTCATCATTTAACCCTTATTATTCCTCACAATCTGCATATTCATTCACAAAGCATTCGCAGCTACGCCTACGACAATGAATGCGCTGTAATACGTAGATATACCCACTAATTAATGTCCTCATGTAATCATGAACCAGGAAGTGTAACGGCCGCAAAAACCCACGTAGGTCGGGCGGGTCAAACAAAAACCCAGTAGAGAGTATTTTCGTGGCCCGAAACCCTAACTCGGTTGTTTCCTGTAAAAGATGGAAGTTTATTTTGAAAAGATTTTCCCTAGGAAAACGAGATATCGTATGACATGTGATGCACGCCAAAATAAATCCCCTCTAAAAAACATAATGCCAAAGAAAGCCTAGAAACCGGCCTGGCGTTGACGTTCCTTTTTTAAAAGCTGGCCTCAGTAAAAAAGTATAAACCCCGACGTTGCGGTGGACTTCACATTTAGTCTCAACAGCAGGATTTGGAAAGTGGGATCTGGACCATTCCACAAGCCTCCTGGGGGGGGGGGGATAAAAGTGGATTAACCCGTGTGCCCAGACCTGCGATCAGCGTCTCAATCCTATCTCGGCATCTTTTTTTAAAACCAGAGTCTGGGCCTGACGGGACATCAGTGCTTTGCTTTGTGTTCCAGCCCCTCCAGAGACCACCGAAGGGAGTTCAGGCTCACATAGCTGGAATTCCTAAAGAGACGGCTCTGTACTGGAGGACATAATCAGGTCAAATCTCAAAGACTTTACGCGTTTAAAAGGAGACGTTTCTTTATGGGAAGGGAAGACAGTGTGTTGACACAGTTCTGTCAACACACTTTGAAGGGACACTGCCGATGCAATCGCTGAACTTGTGGCCTTCCTACCGTCCTACGCAGCCCGTTGCTGTCTCCATTGCACAACCGCATTGCCCAAAAGAAACGGTGATTTCACCACCAAAGGCCGTGCAGAATATCACTGCGATGAGGCTCAGACGAGCTCATGGCACGCAGTCATCAAACCGGGGAAATGAATACCATATCTGGAGATGTAAAAACATCGGACTGGTCATATTTCTGCCTTATTCTTTGTTTTACAAAAGGATACTTTTACAATTGGCTGAATTTTAATATTTGTGGACAGCCTATGCAGACTGGGAACGCCTGTTAGCTATAGGCCCTGTTGGCTATAGGCCCTGTGGCCCCGATGGCCATATGGCCCCGTTGGCTATAGGCCCCGTTGGCCCCGATGGCCATATGGCCCCGTTGGCTATAGGCCCCGTTGGCTATAGGCCCCGTTGGCCCCGATGGCCATATGGCCCCGTTGGCTATAGGCCCCGTTGGCCCCGATGGCCATATGGCCCCGTTGGCTATAGGCCCCGTTGGCCCCGATGGCCATATGGCCCCGTGGCCCCGTTGGCTATAGGCCCAGTTGGCCCCGTTGGCTATAGGCCCAGTTGGCTATAGGCCCCGTTGGCCCCGTTGGCCCCGATGGCCATATGGCCCCGTTGGCTATAGGCCCCGTTGGCCCCGTTGGCTATAGGCTCCGTTGGCCCCGATGGCCATATGGCCCCGTTGGCCCCGATGGCCCTAGGCCCCGTTGGCCATATGGCCCCGTTGGCCATATGGCCCCGTTGGCCCCGTTGGCCATATGGCCCCGTTGGCCATATGGCCCCGTTGGCCCCGTTGGCCCCGTTGGCCATATGGCCCCGTTGGCCCCGTTGGCCCCGTTGGCCATATGGCCCCGTTGGCCCCGTTGGCCCCGTTGGCCCCGTTGGCCATATGGCCCCGTTGGCCCCGTTGGCCATATGGCCCCGTTGGCCCCGTTGGCCATATGGCCCCGTTGGCCATATGGCCCCGTTGGCCCCGTTGGCCATAGGCCCGTTGGCCCCGTTGGCCATATGGCCCCGTTGGCCCCGTTGGCCATAGGCCCGTTGGCCCCGTTGGCCATATGGCCCCGTTGGCCCCGTTGGCTATAGGCCCCGTTGGCTATAGGCCCCGTTGGCTATAGGCCCCGTTGGCTATAGGCCCCGTTGGCCCCGTTGGCCATAGGCCCCGTTGGCCCCGTTGGCCATATGGCCCCGTTGGCCCCGTTGGCCATATGGCCCCGTTGGCCCCGTTGGCCCCGTTGGCCATATGGCCCCGTTGGCCCCGTTGGCCATATGGCCCCGTTGGCCATATGGCCCCGTTGGCCATATGGCCCCGTTGGCCCCGTTGGCCATATGGCCCCGTTGGCCCCGTTGGCCCCGTTGGCCATATGGCCCCGTTGGCCATATGGCCCCGTTGGCCATATGGCCCCGTTGGCCATAGGCCCCGTTGGCCCCGTTGGCCCCGTTGGCCCCGTTGGCTATAGGCCCCGTTGGCTATAGGCCCCGTTGGCTATAGGCCCCGTTGGCCATATGGCCCCGTTGGCCCCGTTGGCCATATGGCCCCGTTGGCCCCAGGTCCCGTTGGCCCCGTTGGCCATAGGTCCCGTTGGCCCCGTTGGCCATATGGCCCCGTTGGCCCCGTTGGCCCCGTTGGCCCCGTTGGCTATAGGCCCCGTTGGCTATAGGCCCCGTTGGCTATAGGCCCCGTTGGCTATAGGCCCCGTTGGCCCCGTTGGCTATAGGCCCCGTTGGCTATAGGCCCCACAACGCTACAGCTTAAGTCAGGAAATATGAGGTCATATGTTTGGTATATTGCCACAGAAAAGATTTCATCTGATTGACTTTTTTTCGTTATATTGCTAAACTTTCCCAGAGCTAAAGATCTCTGCACGACGTCCGACTCCGGGTGGACGCTTGCCAACGAGAGGGCTCGAATGTTGGGGGGAGGACGGCCACCCTGCCCGTCCGACCCCTCCGCGGGGAATCGAGATCACGGAGGTTTAATAACGCTGCCGCTCGGCGAGGCGACTGACCTTCGCTCAGAGCCCGAGTATCAAGAGGAGCCAGCAGACACCACACAGATGAAAAGCCAGACGCGGGAGTGCAGCCTCAATCTGTTAAAGATTAACGCCCCGCAGTATCAGCACCTCGTCTGGCGTGTAGCAGTAATCTCCTTCTCTGCGCCGTCTGTTTCCGTGTTCGGGGGCCGCAGACCGGGTTCGCCTCCAAAGAGGATTCCCCCCCCCCCTCCCTCTTTCTTCCCCTCTCAAATCCTTCTGATCGGAGGTGGAGAGAGCCGTGAAGAATTGTAAGCCTGCTGAATTTGAAAAGGCATCTTTTCCCTTTTCTTTCATGGCTTCTACAATCACACTAAGTCCTGAATAACGGTGCAAGTAAAAAGGAGTTATGAATAAGAGAATTCTTGTTTTGTAGTCGGGGGGGGAAACAAAGCTTTTCCTCCACGACGCAGAGCGTCTCTGATCATCGCACCTTTCTGCCAATATGTTCAAAGACTCAACAAAACTGACAGTCTCAGGGCAGCCGCACAGATCAACGAGCCCAAAAAAAAAAAAAAAGATGATTATTTCATTCTCATGCAGTCGTTTGATATCAGAAACCAAAATATGTCAACGACGACTGAGAGATTGGGTTTTCAGCCGTGGTAAAAAGACACAATAAGTGATCGGGGAGAGGCAGCAACGACTAAATGTCACCAGGAGTTGGTCGGCTAATGGACTCGAGCTTTAATTCTGCCCTTGAGGTCTCAAATAAGAGTGGTTCTCATAGTCTCACACACACACACACAGATATATATATATATATATATATATATATATATATATATATATATATATATAGAGAGAGAGAGAGGGAGAGATTTGAGGACAGACGAACTCTCTCGTCTCCGTCTGCCATGTTTTCATGGAGGGGGATTCGGGAAAATCTTGTCAAATGAATGAATCGGATGGAAATCTCTGCGTGTACATCTCTGCACAAATGTCTCGGGGGAACGTCTATCGGTTTCTGTCGGAGGAAATAAATAAATAAATTTAAAAGGAGGAGGAGGAGAGTGACGCAGACGGAGACAGGCAGACTGACGTACGGGCTCACAGGTAGACGACGGGAATAAAAACCAAGCAGTGAACGCAGCCAGAGGCTCCTGAGAGAACACGGCTAAAAATAACCAGACGTCAGAATGGGAACAGGAGTACTGAATGTTCCCACACACACACACACACACACACACACACAAAGCCGAGTATACCAGTACTCAATGAAAAATGAGCATGTAGTGTTCATTTTAAATTTAGTTCATTCTTCCTGACCTCTGACAAGCAGATGGCGAAGTATGCAGGCCATTGGCGCCAAGTAGTCGTATAAGACACACACACACACACACACACACACACACACACACACACACACAATACATACAATCGAGCAAAAAAACTAAATGTAACTCACAAAGCCATCTCCCCGCGTAGCAGCGACCGAGTGGCGGCGATGTAGCTGGTAGCTTCGTTAGCTTTTTAGCCATTTTTCTCTGTCGACCAATTAAAATAAACGCATGTACCGTAAACGTCGGGTTACGCGCCGCTACTACCTTCGGTCAGTGTCCCCGTTAGCTCCCCGCTGTAGCCAGCCGGGGCTCCTGCTAGCGCTCCGTTACTTCCCCCGCTAACTTCCGCTAGCTCCCCGAAAACCACCGAAAGGTAGCGGGACCAGGCTCGACACCCGACTTGGGCAGAGGGGACGCGGGCAGTAGTAGCAGCAGCGCTAGCTAGCGCTACTAGCTGCTAGCTTGCTACAGCGGGGACACTGACCGGCCGTAGGAGCGGCTTGTAACCCCGACTTTTACGGTAATTAAGGATTTCTCAGGAGGAATGATTTAAAGACGACTTATCGCCGATAATGTAATTATTCAAATCAACCTTTACTGAAGTGGTTACGGTGAACGTGGAAGCAAATAATTGCACAAATCCACACCTCCGTCAGCATTCATTCAAGCTTACCGAGCGCGAACAGGAGAGACTGAAACAATGAGCCAAAAAGATGTGTGGGGGAAAACCTGATCGTTATCTGGGATTTTATTCTACAAATATTGGGATGTGGGGCAATAATGCGACTTGATTATATTTCATGAAGGGGAACCGGCTAAAGAACGCGAACGACATTTGGGCTTTTTCTAGCGGCGCCATGCGAGATAGGAGCAAAGCGGGACAACATGGCTTCTCCTCCTGAGCGCGCTTCAGCTTCAGCTTCAGCTGTGCCGCGGCGTTTGTTCCATCGATCGCTCCTCGGGCGCAGCGGTAAGTGTTACATATTCACCGGCTGTGTAGCGCGATCGCAGTTGATCCCGTACACGCTCGGAGACGCTGAAGCGCTCTCACGGGAGGCGCTGTAATTCATCCATCTTCCCACAAACACACACACACACACACACTTCACGGGCAATCCCTCGGGCTTCACTTGAAACAGACAGTCAGCAGTAAGCCTTTCTTCCTGCCTGGTAGTCTAAACTGGGCCCTATCTCCGCGGTGCAGCCGGGGAGGGGCGGCCCCCGCTCCGTTTAGATTGCATTTAAACTCCCCCGACAATCGCTGGAGACACGGGCGTCCCCCGCCATGTCAGCGCCCAGCTACACCCTGCTGCCCACCTATCAGGGCTGGAATCAATGCGGCACAAAGAGCAGGAGGCGAGCAGCCGTTTGTATTCTTTAATGTCCTGAAATCACATGGAGCCTCTTCAGTTCCACCAATACTTTTTTTTTTTCCACTTTTTTTTTTTTTTTTCAGTGGATGAAAATAACCACTCACATGTGATGAAAAAGAAAAAAAGGAAAACACTAAAATACGAGGAGGAATCAAGATTCAACAGAATAAATATTGATCTTTAAAAAGTGGATCTGAAATTTGGATTCTAACAATCTATGAAAATGCCGCAGCTATTGTGTATATTTTTCCACTTTTTCCAAAAGAAAATATTGTGGAAACGGTGTCTAAACGTCAGGCTTTTTTTTTTTTTTTTTTTTTATAAATTGTAGTTCATTTTGTTTGATTGACATTTAAGGGCCGGTGGTTGTGACGCGAGAACGCTAAGCTAACTAGTTAGCACCGATTCCCTGCAGGACGTTCCTTTTTTTTTTTGTGGACATTTCAGTGGTTTGTTTCATCCGACGTTACAGGAAAGAGTCGAGCTTCGTGGCTTCGTGGGGTCCAGCTGCGGCGGTGATGAATACCAGACGGTCAAACCTCACGGCAACAGGAGCCGCCGACATGCAGAACCTCAGAGTCCTGAAGCTAGTTAGCGTCGCGCTAAAGCCTGTGATTAACACAAGCTGAAGAGATTTTAACGTTTTGCCCTACATTATAATTTACGTTGGAAAACAACCCTATTGTGTGTTCTTAAAAGACGCTAAACGTTAGCTTATAAGTCATTATAAGCATTATTAGTGTTATAAGACTGCAAATTGTTTATGAGTGATGACTAACAGGCGGTGGGAAAGCCCCTTTGCTTTCTCTCAGATGCATTCAGAGGCTTATTGCTGCGGGATCTTCTTAATGGACTTAATGAACTGCCAAAGCACAGAGAGTCGGATACAAGCGCAGCACTTTAAAAAAAAAAAAAAAAAAAAAAGCTTTTGACCTATTAATCAGGGAAAACACGCCAGACAGATGATGATGATGATGATGATTGAGGGAGCGCCTCCTGAACCGATTTCTCCAAATCGGCGGATGGATTTCTCTCGCGGTAGCTTTTGAAAACGAGCGCTAAAACGAATCACTTATGTTGCTTTTCTTTGCTTTCACGCCACAAACAAAAAACACACACACACACACACACACACACCAGAGAATCCACCTGAAAAAGACTTTTTCAGCAGCGTCAAACTGCTGAGCTTTTAAAGCCGCGGCTACGGTTCCCGGTCAGAATAGCATGTAGGTCGGTAGAAAACCGCCTGAGCCGGGGGGGGGGGGGGCGGGGCCACAGACAAAACGGTCATTCTGACTCCGGCTGGCGGGCCGGACCTTTCTGCAAGGCGTCAGCAGCTTTCAGAGATCCCGTTTTAGTATGAAAAACAAAGTCTCCTAGTAAATTGCTGGGAGTTTTTGGCGGCACAATCCTGTACCGACCCTTTTAAACTTCCTGGATAGACGCATTTGGTCATGCGTCTACGTCTGCACACATGAGGAAACGTGGAATAAAGAGTCCAACCGGCAACGCGGGCGGATAGAAGCAGGAGCAACAGATTGAGACATACCATCCATCATCCGTTGCTAATATCATTCATATTATTAAATTTAAAAAGGAGCAATTACGCAAGAGGTTCTGCCTGAAGTCGATTCCTCTCATTCAGCCCTTTGCCGACGACGAACGCCACTTTTTCCCCGACAGACGAGGCGTGAAGGAGGCCGTCAGCAGCACACGGAGCTGAAAGCACCACCTCTGAACAAAGCCGGGGCTTAACTGCAGCATCATTTACGTCACTCCGTTGTGTGTGTGTGTGTGTGTGTGTGTGTGTGTGTGTGTGTGTGGTGACTCACATCATAACTAGCAAGTGCCTCTCATGTGATGTCAAAGTGTGAAACGCGCCCCACCGGTCCTTCAGCAGAACAGATTAGCGGCGAGAGGACTAAGCTGAAATCTTTTTCGGTGCTTAATGAGAAATTGGGAGCATTTTTTTTTTTTTTTTTTTTCATTGCCTCCCGATGGCTCTCAACATGGCGACAGCAGATCGGCAAAGTGACAGACGGCGTTTACCTGAGCGGGGACCGGAGGGCGGGTGCTACGCTTCAGAGACGACGCAGTCGTGTTTTCCCCCCCCGACACACACACACACACACACACACACACACACACACACACACACACACACACACACACACGAGACTCGCATCACAGCAGACAGAGATCCAAAGTGATTCCGATTCGGTCGTACAGAGCAGGCGACTCACAGACGGCTAATTGCTAACGGCTAATGAAGTCGATTTGTTTAGATAATGACAGAACAATAAAGCAGTGTGGATTCTTTTCTTAATTAATTGTATTTCTTCTCACAATATAATTAAAAAGAAGCGATAAGAGTATCGACAAGGAGCCGATACACAGGATACTAGTATCACAAACACGGGTAGACGCACCAAGATCTTTAAATAACAAATAATAATAATAATATTAATACTCTGAATATGGTATCCTCCCCTTTGGGATGAGTAGACGCTCCATCAGCTGGAGCTTCATTAGTCTCGTTCACTACCACCAAGCGTAAACAAGGCTTGGTAAAAAAACACCGGCATCGCCCACCGGCAGACTTCCCCTCCGCCGGCCAAAGTCCATTTAAGCGCCCGCCAGTTGGCCGGTTAGCTGCCATGACAACAGAGTACCCGGTGACGAAAAGGGGGAAACTACACAACTTCTCCCTCAACAGCCGTAAGAGGGAGAAACGTTCCAATGACGCCAAAGGGGAAAGAAGTGGCCTCCTAAAGAGAGTGTGTGTGTGTGTGTGTGTGTGTGTGTGTGTGTGTGTGGATTAAACAAACAGTAACCCTCACCTGGACAACCTAAAACCAGGTGTGCCAGCAGACGGCCACATTCCAACACAACGTTCACTTGAACACAAACAGCTGATGGGAGGGGCTCTACGGCCGAGTCCTGACACTAAACGGCTTTAAAAGCCACTTAGTTGTTTTCCCCCCGCCAGCGGTGCATGAATGTCACGGCTGCTCCAGCTGACGGCGGACCTCCTCTACTCCCACACACACACACACACACACACACACACACACACACACACACACGCTCGCTGCTGGCGGCGCTGAAAGGATTCTGCCGGGGGTTTATTTGGTTATCGGGTCTAGATGCAAATATGCCGGTGAGATCATTCACAGCTTGCTGTCAGACGGTCACAGCTGCTGGTGGGGAGAGCGGTGAGTGTGTGAGAGAGTGTGTGTGTGTGTGTGTGTGTGTGTGTGTGTGTGTGTGTGTGTGTGTGTGTGTGAGAGAGTGTGTGTGGTCTCCGACTGAACGATAGAGTTAGCAACAACTCAAACTAACCTAACTGAGGTTGTTTGGTTCAGTGTGACAACATTTGAATCCAATAGTTTCCTCTCAATATGCATTCTCCTTCTCCTTCTTCTCCTGTCTCTGTCTCCGTCTTCTCCTCCGTCTTCTTCTCCTCAGTCTTCTCCTCCTCCTCCTCCTCCGTCTCCGTCTCCTCCGTCTCCGTCTCCTCCGTCTCCTTCTTCTCCTCCTTCTCCGTCTCCTCCTTCTCCTTCTTCTCCTTCTCCTTCTCCGTCTCCTCCTTCTCCTTCTTCTCCTTCTCCTTCTCCGTCTCCTCCTTCTCCGTCTCCTCCGTCTCCTTCTTCTCCTCCTTCTCCGTCTCCTCCTTCTCCTTCTTCTCCTTCTCCTTCTCCGTCTCCTCCTTCTCCGTCTCCTCCGTCTCCTTCTTCTCCTCCTTCTCCGTCTCCTCCTTCTCCTTCTTCTCCTTCTCCTTCTCCGTCTCCTCCTTCTCCGTCTCCTCCGTCTCCTTCTTCTCCTCCTTCTCCGTCTCCTCCTTCGTCTCCTTCTTCTCCTCCTTCTCCGTCTCCTCCTTCTCCTTCTCCTTCTTGTCCTGTCTCTGTCTCCGTCTTCTCCTCCGTCTTCTTCTCCTCAGTCTTCTCCTCCTCCTCCTCCTCCGTCTCCGTCTCCTCCTTCTCCGTCTCCTCCGTCTCCTTCTTCTCCTCCTTCTCCGTCTCCTCCTTCTCCTTCTTCTCCTTCTCCTTCTCCTCCTTCTCCGTCTCCTCCGTCTCCTTCTTCTCCTCCTTCTCCGTCTCCTCCTTCGTCTCCTTCTTCTCCTCCTTCTCCTCCTTCTCCGTCTCCTCCGTCTCCTCCTCCTCCTCCGTCTCCTCCGTCTCCTTCTTCTCCTCCTTCTCCGTCTCCTCCTTCTCCTTCTCCTTCTTCTCCTTCTCCTTCTCCGTCTCCTCCGTCTCCTTCTTCTCCTCCTTCTCCGTCTCCTCCTTCTCCTTCTCCTTCTTCTCCTTCTCCTTCTCCGTCTCCTCCTTCTCCGTCTCCTCCGTCTCCTTCTTCTCCTCCTTCTCCGTCTCCTCCTTCGTCTCCTTCTTCTCCTCCTTCTCCGTCTCCTCCTTCTCCTTCTCCTTCTTGTCCTGTCTCTGTCTCCGTCTTCTCCTCCTTCTCCGTCTCCTCCGTCTCCTCCTCCTCCTCCTCCTCCGTCTCCTCCGTCTCCTCCGTCTCCTTCTTCTCCTCCTTCTCCGTCTCCTCCTTCTCCTTCTCCTTCTTCTCCTTCTCCTTCTCCGTCTCCTCCTTCTCCGTCTCCTCCGTCTCCTTCTTCTCCTCCTTCTCCGTCTCCTCCTTCGTCTCCTTCTTCTCCTCCTTCTCCTCCTTCTCCGTCTCCTCCGTCTCCTCCTCCTCCTCCTCCTCCGTCTCCTCCGTCTCCTCCGTCTCCTTCTTCTCCTCCTTCTCCGTCTCCTCCTTCTCCTTCTCCTTCTTCTCCTTCTCCTTCTCCGTCTCCTCCGTCTCCTTCTTCTCCTCCTTCTCCGTCTCCTCCTTCTCCTTCTCCTTCTTCTCCGTCTCCTCCTTCTCCGTCTCCTCCTTCTCCGTCTCCTCCGTCTCCTTCTTCTCCTCCTTCTCCGTCTCCTCCGTCTCCTTCTTCTCCTCCTTCTCCGTCTCCTCCTTCGTCTCCTTCTTCTCCTCCTTCTCCTCCTTCTCCGTCTCCTCCGTCTCCTCCTCCTCCGTCTCCTCCGTCTCCTCCTCCTCCTTCTCCTTCTTCTCCTTCTCCGTCTCCTCCGTCTCCTTCTTCTCCTCCTTCTCCGTCTCCTCCTTCGTCTCCTTCGTCTCCGTCTCCTCCTTCTCCTCCTCCTCCTCCTCCTCCTCCTCCTCCTTCTTCGTCTCCGTCTCCTCCTTCTCCTCCTCCTCCTCCTCCTCCGTCTCCTCCGTCTCCTCCTTCTCTTCCTCCGTCTTCTCCTCCTCCTCCGTCTTCTTCTTAGTCTCCTCCTTCTCTTCCTTCTCCTTCTCCTCCTCCTTCTCCTTCGTCTCCTCCTCCTCCTCCTCCTCCTCCTCCTTCTCCTTCTCCTCCGTCTCCTCCTCCTCTATAAATGACACAGAAACTTGAGGGTGCGACACGTTGGCCGTTGAGTCGTAGACGCCGTGAATCGTGACGATCACACCTCTAACAAGTCAACTTGCTGCTGGATACTTCACACCGACGCCCGGTCACACACCTGTCCGCCGGTGGTCACCTGAGCAGCTGGCTGGCTAGTTGACCGAGTAATGATGGAAAACGCGCCGCCGCCCGCCGGCCGGCCTCGCTAACCGACCCGCCGCCCGAGGGAACGACGACCTCGCCGATAACGCGCCGTCGCGGCCGCCCGTCCTCGCGAGCGGCGGCACGTTGAACTCGACGGCCTCCCCCGATGTTACCGTCACGGGGAAGGAAATCAACCGCACACACACACACACACACACACACACAGAGGTCGTCGCTCCCAGAGGAATCAATACCCTACAATGATTAAGCTCCACGCGGCGGATTGGCTCCGAGGGTCTGGCCAAGTTCACAAAGGGGAGCGCAGACAATGCGTGACTTTTGCTGAACGTCAGCAGCCGAGTGGAGGAGGAGGAGGAGGAGGAGGAGGAAGAGGAGTTGACGGATGTGAGGCAGCTGAGCATCGATCAAACACAAGCTGGTTCCCGGAAAGCAGAACTTCAGCACATTCCGCCGAAACCCAAGCTCCAAAAACATCGAACACATGACTCACTCTCATGTGTGACACATGTACTTCTTCTGCATTCATTCATTCATTTCCTCTTCAGCCGCCTCGACTCTTCATCAGCGAAGCAAACTGGGAGTCTCAAAACACAAAAAGTCAGCAACTGAGAGGAATCTGCGGTATGTGAGAGACCCCCCCCCCCCCCCACTCAAAAACAACATGGCGCCCCACCAGGAAAGTAAATATGATGTTGCCTCGCCAGTCACAGCGTGTGCTCTCCTGGCCCGTCTGATGAAAGAGCCGTGTTCTGTTGCTTCTGTCACGAGTGTTGTTATCTCTGTGTGTGTGTGTGTGTGTGTGTGTTTGATGTCCGTCCAACAATAACCTGTTAGAGGAGGTTTTCTCTCACCGAAGCACGAGATGCGTTTAGGGTCGGTTTGTTTTTCCTGCTTTCCGTTTGAACGGAAGCTGGAATTAGTCGATAAATTAAAAATAAACTGCGGCGGACGAGACGTTTTTTTTTTTGGTTCCCCTCGACAAAAGAGACGACGATAAATCATCTTTTGGTTTATTTGCAGGAAATTAACGATAACGTTGAAGCCTCAAAACTCGACTTTGATCAAACAAATTTGTCGAAATGATGTCTTATATAGTTAAATAACGTACATTATATTTAGGTTTTGGGCAGTTTCCCCGCAAATATAAGCAAATTTGAAGCAATTGGCCACAAATTATCTACCTTTTCCTTCACTATTGTGTGGATTGACGTCATATATGATTGACGGTAGTTAAAATAAAGCATTTTGGATGAGTCACGTCGAGCTCAGAGAGTCTGACGAGTATTTCTGACGTCTTACAGATGAAGCCGTTCATTTCAATGGATGATAAAGTGAGTAATCGTTGGTTGCAGCCTTTTGTTTTGAAGAAGACTACGGCCTTCACTCTGGAACATTTCAGTTCCTAACGTTTTAAAAAGTACGACGACTGCAGAAGGCAGCCGTCGGCTCGATCGGCTTTAAACCCTACATTCGGCTGTTGGTCGAGACATTTCGGGACATTTTGGCGCTGGTCATCGTATGTGGCACTTGAATGCTCAAGGATGGATCAAATATATTGAAGAGAAATGGACTCCATCACCATCTCAGCTACTGATGCTCTCGCCTTACTATGACAGTGAAGGTTAAAACTCCTTATTCTACTAAACCCAGCCTGTATAATATGTTAGTATAGTGTGTGTGAGCATATATGTGTGTGTGTATATATATATATATATATATATATATATATATATGTGTGTATGTGTGTGTGTGTACGTGTCAGAGTTTCAGGTGAAGTGTGTTGCTGCTGCTGTCTGCATTTGACAGCCTCTTAAAAAATAAAAATAAATAAAAAGGGAAGGAAGGAAGGAAGGAAGGAAGGAAGGAGGGAAGGAAGGAAGGAGGATATACTCACAGTCCAGGTGTTTCTTCTTGGGTCCGCTGACTTCGTGAGTGGTGGCTTTGCACACGGCCTTGCTGATGGCAGACCCGGTCATGCTGTGCTGCGCCGCCGCGATCCGATCCGTGATGGATTGTCCCGACATCTCTCCGATTTTATATATATATTTATTTATATATATATTTATATTTTCTCCCACAATCAGCTAGAACAGCACAATAACGATCCAATCAAATGGACCAACACAACTCAACGTGACTTCACTGTCAAGTGGAGGTAAAAGGGTTCGCTATCAGACACCCCGCTGGTGTGTTCAGGTGCGCGGAAAAACCTGTGCAGCCTGCAGTAATGTCAATCACTGCTGGTGGGGGAGCGTGGGAGTATATATATATATATATATATATATACACAGGTTGGTTTAACTATGAAACCCACAATCAACAGCTGTTTTGCAATGTTTTTTTTTTTGTGTGTTAAAAATGTTTGGCAACAGTTAATTCCGACTATCTATCTAGCTAAGTGAACACAACACGACGACACTAATCCGAGCTAGTCTGTGTTAGCTAACGTTCCCGTCGCAGCACTCGAACCAGGAAAGAGTCCCGACACTGTGGAAGTTGTAAACACTGTGAATTACTTTCTGGCCGCAAATAAACATAATTAACTGGCTGGTTTTGTAACCTTGGACGATGGTGAGGCAACACACACAAACACACACGCACACACACGCAGACACACACAAAAAGTAATCCGTGTGAAATCACAGCTTGGAGAAGCTCAACAATCTGCCCCCAAAAAAAAAAAAAAAAAAAAGAGAAGAAGAAAATTCTTGAGTTCGTCCTCCACGTCGACTTGTTCGCTTGGACCCGTTTCGGTTAGCTGGTCGCTCGGCGAAGTGTTGCGTTCAAACACCCCTCGGGTGTGAAAAAGTCCCCCGGGGTCGAGCGGCACATCGTCTTGAGTTTACAGCCGGAGGGTGGAGGGTGTGTGTGTGGGGGGGGGTAACGTGTCGATGACAGCCGGGGACAGGTGCCGCTTTCCTCCCGGTGCGGGGAAGCGGCTAGCGGCGGCTAGCGGCGGCTAGCTAACCCGGGTGTCTGCGAGCCGGAGCCGCCGGCGGAGAGCCGTTAAGTTCGACAACAACCCAAAAAAAGACGGTTGGTTCCGTTTTAACGGTCCTTCGGCTGCCGAGTCCACCTCACCGGCTCGTTTTGGGGGTTGTTGTTTTTTTTGGGAGGAGGGAGGGTGTTTTTTTTTTCTGTTCCTGTCCTGTGCTGCCGTCTGAAAAGTCTCGCCAGTGGTTTCTCTTTACGGACTGACTGGCTGCTGCTGCTCCGCCGGACAAAATGGCAGCGTAAAAAATCAGCTGATCCCACAACTGTGCTGCGTTCAGGGGCCCCCCTGCTTGGCTGGGAATCTAGACTGCTAGAATTCTACGTGAATTCTTCATGTTTTTTTGTTTGCTTTTATGTTTTTTGAGGGGGGTTTTATTTGTATTTTTTGCTACTCATCTACTCAATACATTTGCACTTGAACACATCATCATACAATGTCAGGAACCACTAACATGTTTTTTTAGTTGTTTTTTTAATTGTCTTTTTTTGTAGTTATATTGGTATTTTTTGCTACTTATTTTCTATTTAACAACTTTGCACTTCAACACACCACACAGTGTCAGAAACAAAACCCATATTTATTCCCTGGAACTAACATGTTTTTTAATTTTTGTATGTATTGTTTTATTTGTATTTTTTGCTGCTCATTATCTACTTAACAACTTTGCACTTGAACACATCATCACACAGTGTCAGAAACAATACCTATATAATAACCCTGGAACTAACGTGTTTGTTTTTAGTTTTTTTTTATTGTGTCTTTTTTGTAGTTTTATTTGTATTTTTTTGCTACTTCTTTTCTACTTAACAACTTTGCACTTGAACCCATCATCACACAGTGTCAGAAACAATACCTATAATAACCCTATAACAGTAACATCCACTATACCTGTAATTATATATTGTAGTAGTGTACACTGCACACACACACACACATACATATATATATATATATATAATTAGTGACAAAAATACATCCATGCACGCTCTATATATTGTCATATCCCCTTACCTCATCTATATTAAGCAACCGGCTTTTGAACTATATATAACGAGAGCAAAAAATTCAAAGTCAAATTCCCTACATGTGCAGCATACTTGGCCAAATGAGCTGATTCTCATTCTGTGGTTTCAAAGGTTGATAACTCAGTGAGTAAAGTGACAGAAAACTAAATGACAACAGTTATGATTGTTGAATAAGCAAAAATGCACAATTGCTTGCCGATTTTAAACTCTCAAATATGACAATTTCCTGCGTTTGTTTTCATCAAATGCAATACTTTTGGGTCTTGGACCGTGTGTTTGACGACAACAAGCACTTTGAAGACGACACCATGTATTCTGGGAAATCTAAATATTATTTTTTTTCTGACAAAATAGCTAATCTATTATTTTCCACAAACGTAATCAATAATGAAAATAATCAAGTGTGTCTTGTATGAACTTGGAAAACGCGACAATCAGCAAACCTTGTTGACATTTTTATTATCCTGTGTGTCAGCCCCAGTTTGCAAATTACTAATTATATCTTTAAACTGAATTATCAGCAAAACTGTAACCAAAGAGGGATAAAGCAGTGCAACACGTTAATACAACATATCAAATGGTAGCTAAAGTAAAAGTAAGATGTTTTAATACATTTAATACAAAATATTGAAGTACTCTAGAGCAAAAGAACAAAAGGAAAATAAAAATCCAGTGTTTTTTCGACTTCTTTACATTGTTCATGTGGTCTTCATGCTTAATCTAATATATCCGACAGCTCCTGAACGCCTCCTCGGTCTATTGGGCGAGACATGAGGAGTGAGTGTTGCCTTTAAGGTGCCACTGTTTAAATTGTAGCGGAATTTATGAAACAAACGTCTCAAATTTCAATTTTTTTCACATCATAAAACCCTTTTCTGCAACAACAACAACAACAAAACCACAACATCAAAGTGACATTTGAACCTCTTCTTCTTCTCTCTCTCTCACGAGCGCACCTCTCGCGCAGACTTAAGGTCGTATGAAAGGATCCCTCAGACGGCGTGTCCTTGTTTGACTCCAGACGGTATGGAACACGGTGTGCCCACCGAGCAGCGGGGAAACCGCTCGTGCTGCACCGCGCGCGGCCCAGCTGGTGCCACACCGAATGAGTCAAGTGTGTGTGTGTGTGCGTGTGTGTGTTTCACACACTTTGCAGGTTATGAAACGTCATCAGAAAGCCCGTGCAGGAGATAAGTGCTCTGCATTGATTACAGCCGCGTGTCATGATGCAATAAACCACATATCACATCTGATTTCTGTGTGTGTGTGTGTGTGTGTGTGTGTGTGTGTGTGTGTGTTGCAGTATTTCCCACCCGGGTGAGAAATACTGCAAACTGCCTCCAGCAGCAGGTGACTTCGTGGAAGCTGGACCGCTTCTTCCGACCTCCAATGACCTCCCCTAGCGGCGGTGATTGATATGACGACCTGTCATGAGGGTGTGTGTGTGTGTGTGTGTGTGTGTGTGTGTGTGTGTGTGTGTGTGTGATTGATCCACCAATAAGCAGCTGACGACCTCACTGTGCTCGTCTGGTTTCCTTTAAAAAAAAAATTTTTACACGTTTTTGCCAAATCTATTGAGGTGTGTGTGTGTGTGTGTGTGTGTGTGTGTGTGTGTGTGTGTGTGTGTGTGTGTGTGTGTGTGTGTTGGGGAGAGAGAAAAAAAAACATGCATGCAGCAGAAATAAAAGGAAGCAAGAAATGCAACCACAGAGGATGGAAACGGGGTCACCTAAGAGTGTTCAGTTCAGCTGAAGGTGCATGCCAACGTGCACGCCTTTCACGTGCACGTCTTTCCACGTGCACGTGGAAAGACGGCTGCGACTAAATCCACTGTTTTTCATTATTAACACGCGCAAAAAGAGGAAAAAAACTGCGGTTATGTTTCTGACATGTTTTCAAATCTCATGATAGAATCATCCAACAACAAAAAAAATCATGATCCGATTTTGCAACAAATAGAATGATAAATCTGCGCTGCACATGAAGAATTGAAACCCCCCCAAAAAACATCGTCTTGACAGACTCTCTGAAAGGAAGCGCGGCACCCAGAGGCGCTCCAGGTGAACTCTGGGTGAGCGAGGCGTGACATCACCGACATCCTCTTCACGAGGCATCAGCACCCAACGCTGATCCCCACGTCCCTCTCCTCTCCACTCGGGGTGCTGTGTCTCCACCTGCAGGCGAGGGGGGGAAAAGGGCGCACTCCCCCTATTTCCATGGCAACTGCGTGGATGCGGGAGGCACCCATCCACCCCTGTAGCCCCTGGCAACAGGCTCCCTCGGCCTGGATGGGAGTCGTATTAGCAGCTGTCAATCACGGGATGAGCTGCTGCGGCCCGAAGCCAATGTGCTGGGAGAGATATAGGGATGAATCCATCGCCACACAATGGACCGGGTCGGAGACAAAGAGCACCCAGAGGTGCCCGCCGTGTGTCCACCATCTTTAAATTAGCTGCAGCTAATCGATGGAGTCCAACACCAGGCGAGGAGCGCGATATCATGACGTCTCTCCGACCTCTAAGCTACACTTATATGACACGTGTTCCTATGCAATGTCATGCACTTGTATTCTTTCCATGTAGTACTCCTTCTGTAGTATGTAGTACTGTCTGTAGTACTCCTTCTACCTTGTACATACATACTGTAAATACTAGCTGTGATGTGTAAACGTTCAGAGTTTAGAATCAACCGCGATAAAACAAAGTTTTGCTTCTATAAATCACACGAAGAAACTTATCAGCTTAAATTTATAATAGCAATGTATGAAACGACGATGTGAGATTAGATAATATAAAATAATCCTTTATTAGTCCCAAGTAATATAAATAAACAGTAAAATAGTAATAAAAAACTGTAAAGAATCCACAATAGCAGTATTATATATACAGACAGAATAAAAAGTATTTATATCGCTCCAGTTGAAGTGATTGAAGTGTTTTAGTGGTCAGCTGGTTGTGCAGCCTGACAGCAGCAGGAAGGAAGGACAACAAATCTGACAACAAAGCAACAATATGAAAAGAGTCCATGATGATGATGATGATGAAGCTCCTCTCTGCGCTAAGCCAAGCCGGCCCTTGGTATACAGGAATATAAGTGAAGGAAGGATGGCGTCTCTTTATTGGATAAAATGTATAACTCTAACTGTTTTTTACTAATACTATTTTAATACTATTATTAAAAAAATATTACGACCCCCTAAAAAAAGCCGACCACATCAAACACGTGGCCTATTTAAAGGTGCAGTGTGTAGGATTCGGCCCCATTTAGCAGTGAGGTTGCAGATCTATAGTTTAAATATGAAGAGATATAACAAATATGTCGTGTTCACAACTTGTTTCCGCTGCCCCCTAGTGGACAAAAAAGGTTTATTATGAACCGTAAGGACATTTCGTTTGCAGCCAGGGATTAAACACACAGGTGTAATAAATACTGATAACTATGAACATAAACACGGACAAAAAAAAAAGCTATATTTTGTATGTTATATATTATAAGTCTGGGACTTTTAAAACGTCTGCTAACACTGATGGTTAATCTCTAGATTTATACATTTTTAATAAACTAGAGATAGAGAGCCAGTTATATTCTTAGAGGATTTCTCTTACTCCACAATCAATAAAAGGTCAATATAATAACTATTATTGTCCACGAGCAGTGAAGAAAGTCTATACTTTCAGATCAGTCTGGGCAATAAATGTTGAAAACTGCATAATCCAAAAACTAATTCAAAAAGCTGCTTGTCATGTATGTCAGAAACATCCTTCGTGATGATTCCAGGCTGAAATATTCAACGCCGCCGCTGCAAAATAAAACCTTCTGCCTGCTTGAGATTCCCTCAGATGACTTATTCATTCACGGATCTGATGGGAGACGCCGAGCTGTTGAATTATGAGACTGATCACATTTAATTGGACGCGTTTGGATGTGAACTCGCCGTCTGGCAGTCCATTATTCCGACTCATCTTCCATCAGAAATGTTCTTTTCTTATTTATTTGAAGACAGACACGGAGAGCTCAGGGGCTCAGATGGGGGGGCCGTTTAGTTTATAGAGGCTTTCTGTTAAAAACCAAATGAAAGAGGAAGACCAGAACACTCTCAGGTTTGTTTAAAGATTCGTTTGTTGAACTATAGGAAAATAAAATGACGTTTTCTTTATTCGGTGTTATGAAAAGGTCCATGTGTGAAACCAAACGTCTGGTGGAACCAACACACGGCTCAGGTTGATCATAAATGGACTTCTTAAAGGGCGAGTGAGAAAAAACCTGCAGGAATTAGTAAAGCAGGGCTTCTTAAATTGCTTAAATATAATAATAATAATAATAATAATAATAATAATAATAATGAATTTCTAACGCACTTTTCTTTCAAAAGAATCTCAGAGTGCCACAGAGCCAATATATAGTAAAAAATAATAATAACTAATAAAAACATAGTTAAAACAAACCATAATGAAAAATAAATAGCTGACAATGATTTAACACAAAGTAAAAAACGCCTTCCTGAATAAAAAGGTTTTTAGGCCAGTCTTAAATATCAGTTTATGTATCGCTGGAAGGATTATTAATTTGTGATTTCAAATCAAGAAACACATAGTAAAATAAAAAACAAGTAATATAAATAAACAGTAAAAACAGTAAAAAAAAAACTGTAAAGAATAAAAGAATCCACAATAGCAATATTATATATATACAGACGGAATAAAAAGTATTCATATTGCACCAGTTAAAGTGACAACACAGTTCGTAATATAGTTTAATCAAAGCCATTTTTGTGAGTTGTTGTCATTTACCTCCTTTTTCGTATTCTTAATTTGAAATTTAATTTAAAATTTGTACCGTAAGCCTTAAGTTTATTAAGTTATTGTAACTCTGTGTGGAAGTGTTTCATTGTACAGAGTAACTGTCTGTTAACTGTGCATATGACAATACAAATATCTTATATCTTGAATCTTGAATCATATTTATTTCCCCATCGTATAGAGCCACTAGGTGGCACTATAAGTGTTTTTAAAGCACATATTTAGTTCTATTTACCTGTGTCTTTGTTCATTATCTAGGTTACACCTGGCTTCCTCACCTTACACTATTGTATATATGGTACTATTTGAAGTTTTAAAATAATGCAAATCTGCTTTTTTATTGGGGATTTATTGGACATGGTTTTGTGTAGACAATCTGCTAAAAGTAAAACAACTGCAGCTATTCAACTAAATGTACTTGATTTGGAGGATTAATTAGTTAAGGAGTGACAAATAAAACACTATTATGATTAGGTTTATTATAATGTGTCTTGACAAAATGACCTTAATAATTGTTTTTACAGAACCAGCTCCTGTCGTTAACCTAAAGAAAAACATCTTTTATAACGTTGATCATTTTATTGATCAGCTTCAGTTTATAACACCTTAAACAGATCAATACTTCTTTATCGTCACCATCATGTCATAATATGTATTAATACTGTATATGTTCTAGTCTAATGCATGGATAGATGTAGTTGTATACATCATGTATTTAAGAGTGAGCATGTGTTGTTCACAAAGCTATAAATAATGACAATTGCAAAATAAAAAGATAGTTTATTGGTGTTAAGCAGCCTTCAGTGGAGTCATATTTTACCCTCATTACTATAACATCACTGTTCCTGTCATAATCTATCTTTTCCCCTCTGACATCATCATAGTGATGAGGACGTTAACAACCGTATTGAATCATATTTACTTTTGTGCGGTGGAAACTGCGACCGTAATCCAAGAGGGAAAAACATGTCCTCGAAATGTAATTGCAGATCTTGGAATGTGACAGAGAGACGTCATCATCTTGAAATACAATATTAGTTTCCTCTTTTCGTTGTACATTTGATTCATTTGTGTTCAATGTTTGCATGTGCAAATTCACCCTGTGTTATGAGATATAAGAAAGCAACAAAACTACATTATGGCTCCAACGTTATACAAACATAAGTATCTAGGATCCCTCATAGCTGTGTTAATAGCACTGTGCCAAACAGAGATAGACAACATAATAAATATATCTTGAAAATAGTTCTGTATATGGAACTGTATTCATTTAGCTTTATTAATTTAAACATTTTTCTTGATTTCAAATCAAATCAAACATCTATTATGTACCACAAAAAGCTTCAACGTCCCCCCAAAAGACCTTAGAAATGGTCGAAGAAAATGTGTGATCAGTTAATATAATAATAATAATAATAATAATAATAATAATAATAATATAATGTATTTTTGTTTAAATTCTTTTTAATATAAGAAATTGCTGTGCTGGAAACTAAATATTTAAATATCTTCATATAAACCTTCTTTTGTCTTTCAATGCCATAAAACTTTAAGTTAAAAAATGTTTGTTTTTTTGAAAAAAAAACTACATTATAATTTTAAGAATTTTTCAGAATAACCATAAACTGAAATAGTTTCCTCAAACCTCTCTGAAGAAGTGCATCAGGAAAGGATAAAAGCGAGGCAACATATTAATCTTTCAACAAAGCTCCGGGTTCAGACCCGTCCCGCCCTCCTTCAGTCGCGGTCCCGGTCCCGGGGTTGAAGCGAGGGGCACCCTGAGCACCCACCGAGTCTCTGCTCCTTGGCGCTGGAGTCGATGCGAGGCAGAACCAGAACGCCGCCTTCCGCTTTGGTTTCGGCGGCGGTGGACGTGGCGTCACTCGAGGCTCTCTCGTCCTCCGCGGTCAGGATGCTCTTCACCAAGCAGGTGATGGCGGCATCGATGTTGGTGTCGTCCTGGAGCGAGAGAGAGAGAGGGAGAGAGAGAGGGAGAGAGAGAGAGGGAGAAGGTGAAGGGTTATGCTGTGTTCACACCTAAAAGCGTTGCAAATTTATTAGAATAACGCAGCGCGAATAACGTAGCGCAAATGACACGAATAACGTAGTGCTGATAACGTAGCGCAAATTAAACGAATAACGTAGCGCTAATAACGTAGCGCTAATAACGTAGCGCTAATAACGTAGCGCGAATAACGTAGCACGAATGACACGAATAACGTAGCGCGAATAACGTAGAGCGAATGACACGAATAACGTAGCGCTATAAACGTAGCGCTAATAACGTAGCGCTAATAACGTAGCGCTAATAACGTAGGGCTAATAACGTAGAGCGAATAACGTAGCGCGAATAACGTAGCGCGAATAACGTAGCGCGAATGACACAAATAACGTAGCGCGAAAAACGTAGCGCTAATAACGTAGCACTAATAACGTATGGCTAATGACGTAGCGCGAATAACGTAGCGCGAATGACACGAATAACGTAGCGCGAAAAACGTAGCGCTAATAACGTAGCGCGAATAACGTAGCGCGAATAACGTAGCGCGAATGACACGAATAACATAGCACTAATAATGTAGGGCTAATAACGTAGTGCGAATAATGTAGCGTGAATAACGTAGCGCAAATGACACGAATAACGTAGCGCGAAAAACGTAGCGCTAATAACGTAGCACTAATAACGTAGCACTAATAACGTAGCACTAATAACGTAGGGCTAATGACGTAGCGCGAATAACGTAGCGTGAATGACACGAATAACGTAGCGCGAAAAACGTAGCGCTAATAACGTAGCGCTAATAACGTAGCACTAATAACGTAGTGCGAATAATGTAGCGTGAATAACGTAGCGCAAATGACACGATTAACGTAGCGCGAATAACGTAGGGCGAATAACGTAGCGCGAATAACGTAGCGCGAATAACGTAGGGCGAATAACGTAGTGCGAATAACGTAGCGCGAATAACGTAGCGCGAATAACGTAGCGCGAATAACGTAGGGCGAATAACGTAGCGCGAATAACGTAGCGCGAATAACGTAGCGCGAATAACGTAGCGCAAATAACGTAGCGCAAATGACGCGAATAACGTAGCGTGAATAACTTAGCGTGAATAACTTAGCGTGAATAACTTAGCGTGAATAACTTAGCGTGAATAACATAGCGTGAATAACGTAGCGTGAATAACGTAGCGCGAATAACGTAGCACGAATAACGTAGCACGAATGACACGAATAACGTAGCGTGAATAACTTAGCGTGAATAACGTAGGGCTAACGTAGGGCTAATAAAGTAGCGCGAATAAAGTAGCGCGAATAACATAGCGTGAATAACATAGCGCGAATAACGTAGCGCGAATGACACAAATAACGTAGCGCTATTAATGTAGCGCGAATAACGTAGCGCGAATAACGTAGCGCGAATAACGTAGCGCGAATGACACGAATAAAGTACCGTGAATAACTTAGCGTGAATAACTTAGCGTGAATAACTTAGCGTGAATAACGTTTTCATAACAAAAAGGTTTTTACGGAGATAAGCCACGGAGATAAGCTGCACCCCCTTTCCGCTGCAAAAAAGTGAATGAAGCGAATTAACCACATAAAGTTGAGTGAGTATATGCTTTTTCGCTCGACTTTTTGTGGTTAATTTGCGTCATTCGCTTTTGGTGTGAATGTAGCATTAGAGAAGGGGGACGGACAAGCAAGATGAATCTGATAATGCAGATTTCTGCGGCTCAACTTTTTTAGGGTTGGAAAGCAAAAAAAGACAGCCAACATCATCAGTACTCTGTTTTCTTCGTCCACAATACAACGTACAGCCAGATGTTTTCAGATTCATCCACGCTGGAGAGCGTCTTAGAAAAGCTCTAATTGTGTAAAAAAAAAAAAAAGGACTGAAACAATGAGTTAGAAAAGGAGAAAGACAGAAGCAGATCCCTGGTCAGTTTGCAGCATTAACAAACTCGTGCCCTACCTTGGCGGAGGTTTCGTACCAGCCGACGAATCCGGACTGTCTGGAGAAGCTCTCCAGTTTGGGCAGCTTGGGGCACAAGCCGTGACTCCGCTGGTCGCACTTGTTGGCCAATAGAACGGCTGGAACCGGCGTCCCGTTGTTTAGCGCCACCTGACAGGAGTGGACCGCTGACAGTCACACAACGACTCACACAACGACATTCAACGGAGAGACATGTACTTTCTGCTGCTACTGCACGGCTTTTTTCTTCAACATCAACGGACTCGGCTCAAATATTTGTACTTTTACTTATGTGAGAGTTTGAATGCAGCACTTTTACTTGTAAGAGTATTTAATCATACACTGTGGTATTGCTACTTTTACTTTAAGCTACTACAAGGAACTTTCATTTTGTGTTGATTTAGCACCGATAACAAGAATACAATAAATAATAATAAAATATAGAAATAGCAAATATTTCTAGATTTTATTATTAAACTGAGAGTTTCATAACCAGTTAAAAGTTTATCACAGTAACATTAACTAAGAGTTTGAATGCAGCATTCACTTGAAAGTATTGAGTATACTTGAGTATTTATGTGTTTACTGTGGTATTGCTACTTTTACCTGTAACAGAGTATTTATGTATTTACTGTGGTATTGCTACTTTTACTTGTAACAGAGTATTTATGTATTTACTGTGGTATTGCTACTTTTACTTGAAACAGAGTATTTATGTATTTACTGTGGTATTGCTACTTTTACTTGTAACAGAGTATTTATGTATTTACTGTGGTATTGCTACTTTTACTTGAAACAGAATATTTATGTATTTACTGTGGTATTGCTACTTTTACTTGTACCAGAGTATTTATGTATTTACTGTGGTATTGCTACTTTTACCACCAACAACATGAACCTTGTTTGTCATATTCAAATCTTCACGAGTGGAACTGTAAACGCATGAAGGGCGGCTTTCTGATGACGGACCTGGAGGTTTTCCTTTACGAGTTGATTGACGAGTACCTGAATGCACCATTGGAGTTGGTCTTTGTGAGGCTGTACTTTTTCAATTGAGATTTCATTTCTATGTTCCTGTTTTTTGACACATTTATTTACGTCGTGAACCTTTTTTCCTGTTGCATTTCTTAAGGGATAAGGTTTCTTTTTTAAGAGACAATAAAGTCTTTTAAAAACTGCAGTAAATACTGTGGAAGAATATCCAACGCAAGCTCACTTCACTCTGTCGAGGTTATTAAAAGACTTTCTGGGTAATGTGGCTCGTCATGACTGAAGCAGAAGTGCTGATAAAATAACTACTTTAACATTTCTCAGAAACAAAGTGCATGTGTGTCTCTCCTGTAGTCGTCTATAATGCTATATTCCCTGAATGACGTTTCATAGCATCCCAGTGGGTGTTGTCCTGATTTTAAACTAAAAACAACCCCAGACACACATTGCTGACCTCGGGCCTTCCCTCTGACATCATCGCATTCACCTTGGAGTCCAGGTCTCCCTTCCACTTGAGGACGGCCTGGAACGTGGACAGCCGGGTCATGTCGAAGACCACGAGCGCTCCCACCGCCTCTCTGTAGTACACGCGGGTCATGTTGCCATAGCGCTCCTGCCCTTTTATAGAAGAAGAAGAAGAAGAAGGATGACCACGTCATACAACTAAATAATAATGTTATATTCTTAGCTCGAAAACCAAATTAAAATAGAGACTAAAAGGAGACTTCTTCTAACTTAACTACCGTAAAAGTTGGGTTACAAGCCGCTACTACCTTCCGTGGCTAGTTCCCCGCTGTAACCAGCTAGCGCTGCTGCTAGTTCCCCGCTAACTTCCGCTAGCTCCCCGACAACCACCGAAGGTAGCGGGACCACCCCCGGCTCGACGCCCGACTCGGGCAGAGGGGACGCGGGCAGTAGCAGCAGCAGCGGGGAGCTAGCAGCAGCGCTAGCTAGCTACAGCGGGGAGCTAGCAGCAGCGCTAGCTTGCTACAGCGGGGACACCCACCGAAGGTAGTAGCGGCTTGTAACCCGACTTTTTACGGTAGAAGTAAGTTGATTAAGAGTTTAAAATCTAACTGAAAGGAACATTGTTGTAATTATTTAACTCTTTATGTTTCATCTGAAGAACTTTGCGGCGTTGGAACTGAGGATTTAGGGCGTTAACAATTAACTTTAATTATTGATTAATCTGGTGATTATTTCATTCAAAAGATATTATTTTTATATCTAAGAAAGTGAAAATAAATACCCATTTTAAAATGAGTATTCAACAGCTTTTTTTATTTGAACCAACCGCAGAAAGATATTCAAATATAACCAAAAAGAAAGCATCAAACACATATTTTTCTTTACATTTGAGAAGATTTGCTTGTTACCTTTCTATCGATTAACTAGCTAACTAAATTAAATTAAAACATTCCTGAACCACGTGTGTGTGAAGAAGAAGAAGAAGAAGAAGAAGAAGAAGAAGAAGAAGAAGAAGAAGAAGAAGAAGAAGAAGAAGAAGAAGAATGCATCTTCTGTTTGCATTGCGAGTGCAGGACCGTGTGTGTGAATGAATACTGGACGCTAACTTCCTCCACATGATCCTAATATAGTGAGCAGTGAGAACACACACACACACGCACACGCACGTGCACGCACACGCGCACACACACACACACACACACACACACACACACACACACACACACACTGAGCACAAACATACGATCTGTTTCCTAACAGCTGATGTTATCTTTGTCTTTCTTAACACCATCTGATAGACCTCCTTCCACTCAGAACCTTTCAAAATAAAAGCTCCCAAAAGGTCAGGCTGTCAAACGTATCACATCTAAAATATGAACTCTATTTCATCAGCTTACAGGTGAGTTTACTTAATAAAATATCCCAAATGCTTTGATGCAAAACAGCCTTGACTTGACAACATTCCAGAGCTAATGGATAATCTGTCTGTCAACATTAAACCAGTTTAGCAGCCTCCCAGTGTGAAGTCATCACTGGTCACTGAGCTAAAGCCCGTCAGCCGGACGTCTCCATGCAAATGACGGCTCTTATCGGCGACCGTGCCATTCAAACAGCAGGCGTGTGAGAAGAAAGACCATCGGTATTGCATGCAGCAATGGAGACATGATGGCTTTTATACGCTCAGCAGACTTCTTTCTTTTTTAAA
Organism: Myoxocephalus aenaeus; assembly: GCA_038501785.1. NCBI lineage: Eukaryota > Metazoa > Chordata > Actinopteri > Perciformes > Cottidae > Myoxocephalus > Myoxocephalus aenaeus. The sequence continues at coordinate 59,976 of JBAMJR010000101.1, forward strand.
TGGAGGGTGAAACCAACATGTCACTGCAGAAACAGAAGTTAACCACATTTTTGGGCGGCGGTAACTTCCCATATCGTGCACCATCGACGTTGGATGAAGTCAGCAAGATGCAGCCAACGAGTGAGAAGCGGCAGATTACCGTAATGTGCATTAGTTGCATTGAGTCCGACGTTGATACTTGATCAGGTAGAAGCACTTGTGATGAGTGAAAGCTTTCATTTAAGAAAGCCGTCATTGCATTCTGACGAGTAAATAACAACTTATTAGATGTTCAAAGTGCTTCATTAACAAGTTTTCTAAACAATAAAGTATGAATAAACTTAACGGATTCTCTTAAATTATTAAATGAGATGAGAGAATGCAGCTTTAACACATGAAGCATAGACTTCTATACAACTAGAGGAGTCGCCCCCTGGTGGTCATTAGAGAGAATGCAGCTTTAACACATGAAGCATATACTTCTATACAACCAGAGGAGTCGCCCCCTGGTGGTCAGGAGAGAGAATGCAGCTTTAACACATGAAGCATAGACTTCTATACAACCAGGAGAGTCACCCCCATGGTGGTCAGGAGAGAGAATGCAGCTTCAACACATGAAGTATATACTTCTATACAACCAGAGGAGTCGCCCCCTGGTGGTCAGTAGAGAGAATGCAGCTTTAACACATGAAGCATAGACTTCTATACAACCAGAGGAGTCGCCCCCTGGTGGTCAGGAGAGAGAATGCAGCTTTAACACATGAAGCATAGACTTCTATACAACTAGAGGAGTCGCCCCCTGGTGGTCAGGAGAGAGAATGCAGCTTTAACACATGAAGCATATACTTCTATACAACCAGACGAGTCGCCCCCTGGTGGTCAGGAGAGAGAATGCAGCTTTAACACATGAAGCATAGACTTCTATACAACTAGAGGAGTCGCCCCCTGGTGGTCAGTAAGGAGAATGCAGCTTTAACACATGAAGCATATACTTCTATACAACCAGACGAGTCGCCCCCTGGTGGTCAGTAGAGAGAATGCAGCTTTAACACATGAAGCATAGACTTCTATACAACCAGAGGAGTCGCCCCCTGGTGGTCAGGAGAGAGAATGCAGCTTTAACACATGAATCATATACTTCTATACAACCAGACGAGTCGCCTCAAATGATAAGGACTTTTTATTAAATGTGCATTTCATCTGATTATCTTGAATCCAGTATTATGGCGTTTTCCAGAAACCTATAACCTATGTTTGTGGACTAGTTGCCCTTATAAAAAGGGAAGTAAAGTCACACTACAAGACAAATAATATGCAAATCACGTGGGAACGTAAACTGCTGTGTTTTTCTTTCCCCTAACACACAAGCTGGTGGAGACATTCTCGTGGTCCAAACACACTTTTACGCACCGGCGATGTCCCACAGCTGCAGCCGCACCACCGTGCGCTGGTCCCAGTTCAGCAGCTTGAGGGCGAAGTCCACCCCGATGGTGGCGCGGTAGTGCTGGGAGAAGACCTGGTGCACGTAGCGCTTGATCACGGACGTTTTGCCCACTCCGAGATCTCCGATGACCAAGACTTTGAGCAGCCGCTCGCGCTGCATTTCGCCGCTCTCGGGTCGAGGGCGCGCGCGGTGATGTCTCCAATTATGGGTTCCGCGAGAAATGGAGGGCTTGGCCAGTCCTGCGAGGAGGCTGAAACACCGACTTGTAAGTAGTGACACTTAAATAAACAAGTAAGCTCTGTAAATAACTCTTCAAGCAGAGTTTATAGTGTCACTGTTGAGTCCCGCGGGTGCAAAAACGGGGAAAGCCTGTAAAAAGAGTGTCGCTCAGGTCGTTGTTGTATCATCCCTGCAAGTGCTCATGGGACATTGAGTCTCCGTCAGCAAAACAAAAGTGTCTAACAATAAAAAAAAGTAACTTGCGGGATGTGAAGCGCCGTCGTGTCCAAGTTGAAGACTTTTGGAGTTGTTGTGTGTGTGTGTGTGTGTGTGTGTGTGCACAACGTCTCCTCTTGACACCGCGGGGAGAGGAGCGTCATCAGCCTGGAGGACCACGCCCACATGCCGTCTGTGCGCGTGTGTGACCGCTTTATTAGGTACACCTGCATTTTAATGAACGCATTACTGCATCACGTGGCTTCAGTTTAAATGTTTTACGAGTTGTTTGTGTCTTATGTTATAACGTTGAGAAGAGGAATTTAAAATAAAATGTATTAAGTGTAATGCATTTATTTTATTGATTTATTTGAGTAATATTATTATCCCAAATCCCTATTTTGTTTTTTTAATAAACTGTATTAAATGTAATACATTTATTTTATTGATTCATTTGAGTAATATTATTATCCAAAATCCCTATTTTGTTTTAAAATAAACTGTATTAAATGTAATACATTTATTTTTTTGATTTATTTGTGTAATATTATTACCCAAAATATTAATTGGATTTCTTAGCTTAGTTTATTTTATTTTTAACATAGTACAACTGCATACATGTGATCCAAGTGACGAGAATGATAACTCGTTAGTGTTTTCTTTTTACGTATATGTTTTTAATAAACAACCTGGTAAGTATCTTACGCTATAATATGAATTTCAGAAAGGTTATGTTCCATGAAACTGTCTCAGAAAGTCTTCCTCCTCGGCGTGAAGACAGCTGTCCCCCCCACGAGTGTAGAAAACACAACAAACACACAAAGTTCAGAGCTGCGTGAAAAAAAACTACACCTCCCACACGTTGCAGCTCGTCCATTTCCGTGTCTGCGCACTGACGAGTGCGCACAAGGACAGCGCACTGGCGCAGTGAATGTGCAGCTTCCTCTTGCACTGAATAAACCAACATGTTATAGTAAATATAATATACAATATTTCCCTAAACTAAAGCTTCTATTTTTCTAATATATGATCTTTAATCACATGTACTCATACTGCAGGTTTTTGTATTTTTGCTTTCCATAATTAACTAAATCTAATAATAATAATAATAATAATAATGATAATAATAATAAAACCATGGTATTCCTATTATCTCTTTAGAGTAATAAGTCTGCTCTTTTCTCCACTATCTCCCCGAGAGGTTGCCGGTGGAGGTTTTCCTTCAGTGTTGCGCCACTCCGCGGTGCTTTACGGCAGTGGTGCTGATGCGGGATGAGTCAGGATGTGATGCTTCTGCTGCCGCTGCCATTTCACCAGCGGCGAAACCCTACAAACACACCGCAAAACACACGAGTGGCGCGGCGGGGTTCCCCTCCGTCTAACAGAGAGCCCACCTGCCCGCAGAAAGACACACACACACCCACACACACTCGCGCGCGCGGAGACGTGGGTACGTGGGACGTGGGGGAACGCGCAGGATCCGGGTTTCTTCTTCATTGTATTGCACCTGCTCTGGATCGGGCCCTGACATCAACACGGATCCCTCCCTCTTCCTGACTCCAGGACCCCGCTGGTCTCCGGGCTTCTTCGACACCAAACACCGAGGATCCATCCCGCCATGGAGCCCGCGCCGGCCCGGTCCTGAAGGGCGCGAGGAAAACAGCGTGAACAGAGAAAAGAGAGCAACCATTCCGGCCTGAACTCCACTCCTGCTCCAAGTAGGCTGCTTTCCTTGTTAACCATGTAAGATCATGTCATCATGTTCATTAACATCAGCGTCGGGACTATTTTCCCCCGTCATGCATGTGTGCACTGGTCTAATAATAGCATGCAAGAACAATCTCTGCTATGTTCTGGAAGTCCAAAGCTTCTGGAGTCCATCTTGATTCAGACTCAGCATCATTTGCAAAATAAGCAGAAACTCAAAAATAACCATGTAGGAACGCCTCGGCTCAGAAAGCCTCACGTGCAGATGTGTGTTTGTGTGTAAATGCACGTGATATGTGAAAGATCCGTGCACGTGCATCCGGCGTGAGCGCGCACACAAAGCTGCTATTCACCGGGGATTCGATCACTAATGTTTTTTTGCATCATTATGCCGACCGAGCTGCAACCCGACGCCCAGACGGGTGATGGGAGGCTGCGCGTGTCTGCTGCCTGCCGCCTGGTCACGTGGGAGTGATGCGACACATGCATGTCCTCTCGTCGCGTGCACGCATGCAAACATCATCATAAGGAAATGTAACAATAACAATGGAAAATTAGCCACATTCTTACATTTCTGTTAATGTTGTTTTCTTCTGTTATTTTGAAAAGCAGCGGTGATTTACTTTGAAGTTAAAGGAGATGTAGAAGTCTAAATTAAAAATGTTTCTCAAGTAAAAGAGAAATATTATCAGCTAAATGTACTTGAAGTATCTAAAGTATCCATTACACAGAACCGCTCTTTTCCCAGTTATAGAATATTATATTAAAGCTCAGTTTCACTTTGACTAATTTCACCAAACTGTTTCATTTTAACATTCTAAGTGGTGCAAGAAGTATTCAGAGTATTTACTTTTATGAGCGTATACTCAAAGTATGAAGTAGTATTATGCAGAATGAGCCCATTCACGTTGCTTTATTACGATATTTAAAGATCAGTCTCGCTTGTTTCACTGTCCAACCTAAATGTTGAGGCTTTAGGTGTAAATATAACTTATTTTAGAGCTTCGTGTGGTATTCAGAGCCTTTTTTATTTAAATAAAAGTACAAAAAGTATTAGCAAAATGTAGTATCAAAAGTAGAAGTATCATGCAGAATGGACCCTTTAAGATTGTTTAGTTATTATATGCATTACATTCATAATGCTTTTTAGCATGTCAACATTATTTGCAGTAGCAGCTACAATAATAATCTCAAATGTGTTGTAAATAGTGCAAAAGTAAAAGTAATAGTTTGCTGTCAATGAAATGAACAATCAAGTGAAAGTCATATACAAAAAGGCACTAAAGAAACAAACCAGCTGCATATGAAGGGTTTGTAAGGTCACATTTAAATGCTAAAAGCCTCGCATCAAAGGGAATTATAATAATCCAAAAAGCTGAGTCATTAAAACTGCCATTGAATCCACGTGGAGCGACGAGGAAAACGTAAGAGGATTTCTCTCATATCTCGTGGTTTCACTTGAACACAATGAACTGAATGATGTCGTGTTCCAGTCTCTGAATCACCGGAGAGAGAGGAACCCGTCTTACTGTTTTAGAATGAAAAGGTTCTTCATGTCACGGAAAGATTGAAGTTATTCACGGTGGACTTTTACAAAGAATACAAGCGATGAAGCCTGGAGACAACAGAGAAGATGACAAACAGGTTTTCATTTAAGGCCCAACAACGACCCGTCTCCCAGAGGGGTTTTCCTGAAGGACCGAGGTTCCACACAGAACCTCTTGTTTCTTAAGAACCCCCTTTCAAAGGGTCTTTGAGGGTTCCATTTTTTTCAGAAAGAGTTCTTCAAGGATCGTTAAAAGCATGGGTGTTAAAAATGTCCCCATCGGACCCCCAAACGTGTGATTGTGCACCCTGGTTGTTGTGGGATGAGCAGAAACACGTTAGTCCTGCATGGTCCTATATGATGCCCATGAGGAACCCTGGTTCTAGAATGAACTATTGAAGTATGAAAGGGTTCTTGATGGGAACCTTTCCCATCAAGAACCAGAGCAGAGCCACCTGGGTGGGTAGATGAAACCCTTGGAATAGGGTTCTCCGTAGAACTCCCTGTGGGTTCTAGATAAAACCATAGGGATAGAAAAGGGTTCTCCGTAGAACTCCCTGGGTGGGTTCTAGATAAAACCATAGGGATAGAAAAGGGTTCTCCGTAGAACTCCCTGGGTGGGTTCTAGATAAAACCATAGGGATAGAAAAGGGTTCTCCGTAGAACTCCCTGGGTGGGTTCGAGATAAAACCATAGGATATAAAAGGGTTCTCCTTAGAACTCCCTGGGTGGGTTCTATATAAAACCATAGGGATAGAATAGGGTTCTCCGTAGAACTCCCTGTGGGTTCTAGATAAAACCATAGGGATAGAAAAGGGTTCTCCGTATAACTCCCGGGGTGGGTTCTAGATAAAACCATAGGGATATAAAAGTGTAGAACTCCCTGTGGGTTCTAAACCATAGGGATATAAAAGGGTTCTCCTTAGAACTCCCTGAGGGTTCTAGATAAAACCATAGGATATAAAAGGGTTCTCAGTAGAACTCCCTGAGGGTTCTAGATAAAACCATAGGATATAAAAGGGTTCTCAGTAGAACTCCCTGAGGGTTCTAGATAAAACCATAGGATATAAAAGGGTTCTCAGTAGAACTCCCTGAGGGTTCTAGATAAAACCACAGGGATATAAAAGGGTTCTCCGTATAACTTCCTGGGCGGGTTCTAGATAAAACCATAGGATATAAAAGGGTTCTCATTAGAACTCCCTGAGGGTTCTAGATAAAACCATAGGGATATAAAAGTGTATAACTCCCTGTGGGTTCTAGATAAAACCATAGGGATATAAAAGTGTTCTCAGTAGAACTCCCTGAGGGTTCTAGATAAAACCATAGGGATATAAAAGGGTTCTCAGTAGAACTCCCTGAGGGTTCTAGATAAAACCATAGGGATATAAAAGGGTTCTCATTAGAACTCCCTGAGGGTTCTAGATAAAACCCTTGAAAAATGAACAGGTTCTCGGTAGAACTCCCTGGGTGGGTTCTTGTTAGCACAGTAGAAAGTAATGGTTCTGGATGTAACATCCAGAGAGGGTTCTGGGTGGAACCATTTAATGGGTTCTCTGTATAGTCTGGTGTTTTGGGTGATGCATCTATACATCTTAAATTGGGTTCTAGGTTTCAGGTGGAACCTTTATAAAAGTTTACCAGCAACCAAAAACAGTTTTTAGTGGTCGAGCAGAAGAACCCACGTGGTTCTAGTTGCATCTTTATTTCTCAAAAAGTACTGCAGTAAAATTAGTAGAGGTTTATAATATATAGTTATAGTTGTATTATATTGAAGAAACACTTGTATAAATCAATATACATTAGTCAATGTATATTTTGAGGGATATCCTAATGCTCTCTCTCTCTCTCTCTCTCTCTCTCTGTCTCTCTCTCTCTCTCTCTCTCTCTCTCTCTCTCTCTCTCTCTCTCTCTCTCACGCGCACGCCCCCACAGACAGACAGACAGGCAGGCAGACAGACAGACGCCCCGTGAGAGCGACAGCCAGGCGGCGGCCATGGAGGCGATCTGGCTCTACCAGTTCCGGCTGATCGTCATCGGGGACTCCACGGTGGGGAAGTCGTGCCTCATCCGGCGCTTCACGGAGGGCCGCTTCGCCCAGGTGTCCGACCCCACGGTGGGCGTGGACTTCTTCTCCCGCCTCGTGGAGATCGAGCCGGGCAAGAGGATCAAGCTGCAGATCTGGGACACGGCGGGCCAGGAGCGCTTCAGGTGAGAGCAGCTGGAACAGAACATGTGCTAAAATATGACACGCAACATGGACATATGGGATATGTGTTAGAAACGGTGGAAGAAGTCATTGCATGATAAAAGTATAGCAATCACCTTCAAAAATACAAAACAACTCGACTTTAAGTTTAACAAAATAAGGCAATTATTGTTGAATGACCCTGTTCAGTATTATTATATATAACAATACCATACTATTACATATTATATATAATAATACTGCATAGTGAGCAAACTATGTGACATATTGTTGGGTAGTTTAATCCATAGAAATGTCTCATATTTAATGAGACACTGAATAAAAAGTATGGAGTATGACCTACAATGTTTTCCTCTGGTTTGCAAGTATATATATATATATATGGAAAGTACCTCAAAGTATTTAGTTACATTCCACCGCTGTCCACAGACTCATTCATGTGAAATATGTTGTCATATTATATATAAACATATAGTGACGACGGGAGAAAGACAAAGACAAATGATTATGTATTGTTTATTAAATATTGTTCATGTAATATTATGTATTATTAGGCTTTTAAATCACAGACTGATGTGCAATGTAACGTATCTTGTGGACATTTAATTGGATAAGAGTTTTTTTTAAATCACACAATTGTATTAAGACCTAACACCAGACAATTGTGTGAAAGAAATACATACTATCAATGTCTATCAATTACAAAATATAATTTATATCTCTGTATTGTTTGTCAGGGTCTAACAGTGTTCTGTTAATAATTAATGTTCATGTCAGGGAAACCTTCAGAGTTTAGCGACGCAGCCTGGAGGTCTCAAAACTGGAATTTCTACCTGTCACTAACTTGTTTGCCTTCACGAAAAGGCAGAGCGGTTATTTAAATGAGTGTGAGGTTCATGCAAGCCGAGAAAATGACCAGAGGGTTTCTAAAAACACAAACACACGAAAGTGCACTTTAGGAGCAGAAATGTCGAGTACATTAAAATGACGCAGCGCAGTAAAAATAAACCAGCTTTGATTGGTTTCACTGCTAAAATAACATTTAAAATGGTGTCGGTGCAGAAGAATGTGAAATGCTGAATCTTTTTCCAAAAATGAGATAATAATATAATAATATTCAGAAATTCATTCACGGTTGTGCAGTTAGTGACAGTGTGGGCTCCATAGCTGTGACAGCTTTACAGGTGGGGCTGAGCGAAAGGTCAATTAGTTCATGATCTTTCAAAGATAAGACATGTAATCATAACTGTTTTCTAAAAAGAACGTGGTACATTTTTACATCTATCTATCGAGGAATTTAAATACATTTTTAGTAAATCTGATCAACTCAGACGACTTCTTCCTTCTTCAAGCTGCATGATATTTGCACTGTTTGAGTTATATTAAATAAAAACTGCAGTGCGCAGACGTTTTAGGAAATGTGCTCAGCCTATTTTTAATACATTACACTACACTACAGTTTAACCAAAAAAAAAAAGTATGAACCTCAGACAAAGTCGGAAAGTATTGAGCGAAAGACCACATTTGTGGACAAAAAATAGAAATAACTTATTTCCCACACAAGGATTCTATCTTAGTGTAGTGTTAATCTCCCACACAATATCCTTTGATGATTCAACCATTTTGACTCATGTTCTGGAGCCATTTTGGGAAAGTATTTAAGATCCACCAGTACTGACATTTCTACATATTTTGGGACTGGGGTGCTGAAACCGCCTCCTATTCCTTGTTGGAAGCGCAGATCTCCTCTTAGTCATTGTTGTCTCGTCTGTGTCATCCTAACTTCCATAAATATAAACATAAACATGTGTTGGTCTCCCTCGCCAGCTACTTCCTCCTCTCTCGCTGCATCATAATCCTCCTCTTCCTCGTTCCCGACACGTCTCTCTTTCCGTCTCAAGTCTGTAATTCCCCCTCGTCCTCTCTGTGAAGACACCGTGGGAAGACGAGACGCGTCGTTGAGGGAGGCTGGTGTGCGTTTGTGTGCGTTTGTGTGCGTTTGTGTCACATTGTGTCACACTCTGTCGCAGCAGTCCTCCTCCCAGTTGAGGCTGCAGTGTTTGTTTTGTAAAATCAAACGTCACAGTTTGAGCTTTTCGAGGCTGATAATGATACTCAACGTTTAGCAGAGTAGAGACGTGGCATGTTATTAGTGCCGATATGTTCCATTTCCTATTTGGGATTAATTACCGATGAGAAAAAAATGCATTAAAAAGGGCAAATTAATTAAAATTGAAAACTCACGACTTGAACTCACTTTTTTTAAAGTGAATGATACAAAAGTACTCACAATTTAACATGCATTTACAATTATCTTTCGATTAAACAAACGAGTATTAAATATAAATTCGTTTAAATCACACGTTCCTTGTTCTGTCCTGTTAGACTATATATACAATGAATGGAAAATGATTTCCAGCATGAATGAAATCCATATACTTTGCTATTTATCATCAAAATAACAAAAACTGGTCACACTAGCTGACAGAATGATCTAGATGATCATTTAGAAACTCAGCCGTCTTAAAACATCGTCTCTCCATCTAATTAGTTCCCTCACACAACACCTCCATCACTTCTTCTTCTTCTTCTTCTTCTTCTTCTTCTTCTTCTTCTTCTTCTTCTTCTTCACGTCTTGTCACCAGATTCTTCCTCTGAATATCTTTCCCTCTGGATTTGTCTCGTTATACCTTTCACTGAATGTGTCATATCTATCAGTCTCTATATCCTGAACAGAGATAATGGTCTTCCCAAAAAAAAAACTAAAGCAAAAGTGTAAAGAACTTATATTACTAGAACATGTTTACATGCTTTATTCAAGTGTTCTACAATACAGCATGACGTCCATTTAGTAAACTATGGTTCATTTAGATTCAAATAGACCGTAAAGCAGGGGATGCTTTAGGGCGGGGCTACACTGGTTTAGTTCAAAATTCATTGATTTTAACCATTTTGTTAGAATTTTGTTCGGGCAACACAATTCTAACAAAATGGTCCATGCTGAATTTTTATTGAAATAACTTTTTGTGACTCCTCCATCCGTGCTTTTTCAAATAATAGAACAAAGAAAATTGAAATCCCTTTCAGGTAAACCAGATCGCTCCATCAGACAAAAACTAACGTGCAATCACTTTGTTAGAACAATGCAAATAAAGTTCTATCTGTGCAAAAAATTACTAATATTGGGCAAACAAATTGCCTATTGTGGCTGCAAATAACCTGTTTTGCATTAAATATAAAGATCATAACAATAACGTTCAACAATAACGTTCAACTAACGTCAAACAAAATGAGTGCAGATGTGTGTGAGGATGGGTCAAATGCAGAGAATAATTTCCCCATAAAGGATTATCCCCCAAAAAATAAGAAATCAAATCTTCCCCCCGCGCCCCACCTGTAATACCTCCGCACCCCACTAGAGGGGCGCGCCCCACAGTTTGAGAACCACTGGGCTACAAGGTGATTAACACGTCGTCAACAGTGAAATCATGGTCACTTCCGTTGAGAATGAAAAGCTCGACACGTGTAACGTCAGTATAGTACCCTATCGTAAAATTTGGGTTATAAGCCGCTACTTTTGTCCTCAACTTTGATAAATATCGGTGCGGCTAATTTGTGGATTTTTCCGATTCTAAATTTAGCAGCAGTTGCAGAGACATTGCAAGGAGGTGCGATGGAAAACAGCTCTGACAGCAGGGGTCCTAGAGGCAGGGTCTTAACCCAGCTGGCAACCGCTAGCTGGCGAGCGCTAGCTGGCAACCGCTAGCTGGCGAGCGGGGAGCTAGCGCTGACAACACTGTTGTTTACTTGTACTCAAACAGTGCAGCCACAAATTCTTGTGGCAGCTGCTGCTAGCACTCGCAGAGTTGCAGCAGTTAGCTGCCCGACAACCAGCAAAGGTAGCGGGACCAGCCCCGGCTCGACGCCCGACTCGGGCAGCGGGGACGCGGGCAGTAGTAGCAGCAACAGCGGCTTATAAACCGCCGCGGCTTGTTTATGATTAAATACACCTTTTTTCATTTATTTAGTAGATGCGGCTTATAAAAGGGTGCGCCTTATAACCCACATTTTACGGTACTCAATCCCTTGACAAATGAATTTCCCCTGGCTCCAATCATGACCTTCCCCTCCATTCTCTGCAGGTCCATCACCAGGGCTTACTACCGCAACTCCGTGGGCGGGCTCCTCCTGTTCGACATCACCAACCGCCGCTCTTTCCAGAACGTCCACGACTGGCTGGAGGAGGCTCGCAGCCACGTCCAGCCCCACAGCATCGTCTTCCTATTGGTGGGCCACAAGTGTGACCTGGAGGCCCAGCGCCAGGTGTGTGAAGTAGAAAGAAGTGAACACGACAATGTTAATAATCAGGCTTTGTTGAGTGTAAATGAGTTGCTGGGGCTAGAGGCTGTTTTATGAATATGTAAAACGCAACTTAAAAAAAGTCTGCAGCTTTAAAAATAACCTTGTGTTCACATTTAGATCAGAACACCTTGGATCAGAGGCAAGTCGACATTGCTTGTTCAATTCTCGTGAGGAAAGCTGGCAGGCGTGAAGCAAAAATATCACTATCGAAAATGTAGAATCTAGAGGACGACGCTGCAAAACAGTGTGTCCACACCCATTTAATACAAAGTCGTATAGGAGCTGGATTCAAATGAAATGAAAGGTGGGTGTTAAAAATGGTGGACCTTTAGGAGCTTTGAGAATGTCGGTTTGCTGCAAAAAGAAAGAGAATATGAAAGATCCAAACGTCTCCTCGTCTTGATTTCATGTCGGCTCACATTCATGCAAACCGTCCTCGCTTATAAGTATTTAACCGAGGCTTTAGCCTCTTCGTTCTGATCCTGAAAGGGACATGCAGATGAACAATATCAATGGCAGCTAGGCGGAGAATTAATCACCTTGAGAAGCCGATATCGTCTACAAAACTCTTGACCGTTCCAGCTCCCACATGAGAAAGTTACATCTCATTTTGATCTTCTAGGTGAGCCGCCAGGAAGCAGAGAAGCTCGCGGTGGCTTACGGGATGCGCTACGTGGAGACGTCGGCCCGCGACGCCATCAACGTGGAGCACGCCTTCACCGAGCTGACCAGAGACATCTTCGCTCTGGTGCGCACCGGCGACATCACGATCCAGGACGGCTGGGAAGGCGTGAAGAGCGGGTTCGTCCCCAACGTCGTTCACTCCTCGGAGGAAGTGACCAAGAGTGACCGCCGCTGTCTGTGTTGATCTGGGAAGAGTTTTGGGATTGAAGGCGAAAAAGGCGGGAGGGATCCAGGAAAGGATTCAGAGGAGAGGAGCTGACGGACTGCCGTTGTCAGCCCTCTGATTGAAACTGCTGCTCCCTCTGTTGCTCAGACTGGATACAGAAGGGTATGCTTGAAGACTTTCAATGAAGGAAGACCTTGAACGAGAGCTGAAGGGTTGTGCCCACTTCTGTATACGTTTTATTTCTTGGAGAGGAAGAGTCACAGATGCTCATCTACTTGTGAGGGCTCCCGTGATAGCTTTGGCTTCCTGCTTGGAAATCCCTCCCTCGACGTCTTAGAAAAGGCCTTAGGAAGACGATCCATTTTGGTTTCTTGCCAATCATGTTTTGGTTGCCAAAAAACAATGAAACTCGAGAGTAATCCGTCTTTCTTCACCTCCCCTCCCACTACTTCTTAATCTTCTCCTCCAATATGCAATTACATGATCACATACCAAACGATCACTTTTTACGTTGGCGTCCAACATCTTCCGAGCACATACCATTTGAATAAAGTAATGTAGAGTCGCGGTTCTCTTGTGCCGACATTACACTATGAGAGGTCAATGGAGGAGTCCTGGAGGTCCTAAGTTTAAGTTTAATGAGGGAAGATTTCAATGAAATTGACAAACATGGTTAAATCCTCTATCATTCTGCTAGATGCCACACTATAACAAAACATTGTCACTCATCCAGTTCCTAATAGACTCTTTAAGCAGGAAGAGACCACGTGTACAGCTTCACTGACCGAGGTGGACTTGTTGGACTAGTTTAACAACACCTCACAGTCCGCTTTCAACTGAGGACTTGTTAAGGTGGACTAACAGGAGGGTTGGAGCCAGAAAGCACCTTAATAGCCACGTCCACCTTAACTGTGGAGCCTCATTTTGGGACTTTTGAAGAAATAAGAGATAAACAGTGGAGGTTCTTGAAAGCAAAGCAAACATAGAGGGACCAGACCACCATGGACTCCACACAAGAACAATTATTATTATTATTATTATTATTATTATTATTATTATTATTATTATTATTATCCACAATGCACGGACGATATGTAATCATGCAAAGAAAGTCCAATTGGCAGGAATCAAATCAACCCAACACAGATACAGGCACGGGGATACAGATGTCCAAGTTCGTCCTGAGCAAGTGGTTTACATGCCTTTTTATTTATTTTTGTGTGCACTATCTCATCAAACCTTTATTTTCATTTTGATATACTGCAGTGCTACAGGTTGATGTACCCGGCATAGTTACACACACTTTGAAACTACACATTTTGAATGGATCGGGTAGCTTCCTGATACTAAACAAAGCCAACTGTAACTAAGACGTAACGAAATATGAATTGGAAGGCAGTTTTGGATGCGTCATCGCCCAAGATGTGTAAATGGTGTAAATGTGTCTGTCTTGGAGAGACAGACACTCAGTTTCTGGGGTACTAGGTCCACTAGATCAATGTCATGTTCAGTTTCTGTTGAAACTGGTTTAAAGCTTCAACTGTATGATCATTTTGGAAGCTGTATTTTGTGTTGCTGTCGAGTTGTATTACATCATACTGTGAGGTGTTTCTGTTTCTATACTCTTAGAAAGAGAAGTTAGAGAGGAAGCCTTTCTTAAAGAAAGTGGTTTTCAAGGATTCTTCGTGAGACTAAGGGTTCGATTAAGAACCCTTTTTTGAAGAAAACATTCTTCAAGAATTGTGGATGTATGAACCATGATTGTTGTGGGTTGCACTGCATCAACCGCGGCCCTTTTCCATTCCAGATGAAGCTCTTCGATTATAAAAGAGATCTTGGTAGAACCCCATGAGAACTTTTTAGATGTTACCCTTCCTGGTAGTGGATTCTAGATAAAACCCTTAGATAATAAAAGTGTCCTTGGCACAATCCCCTGGGTGGGTTCTAGATTAAATTTGGAATATGAAAGGATTCCGGGTATAACCTCCTGGATGGGTTCAAGATAAAAACCCTTGTACTACCCTTGTATCTTGATAGCACCGTTAGAAAGGGTGGTGGTCACAGTTTGACTTATCCAGAGAGCATTCTGGGAGTAAGCTTTTATAGATGGTAGGTAGAACATTGTTGTTCTATCTAGAACCCAACATTAAGCAACAAAAAGGGTTATCCTATGCCCTTTATGGTTCTAGATACCTTCATTTCTCAGAGTTTGTCTTCATTGATATAAATGGTTTGGACGTAATGTTAGAAACACCTCTCACTGTGATGCAACATCATTCCCCGGCACCACAAACGGCAGCCAAGCAACACCTCTTTAATTAGAACGACTCCGAACTAAATCTGAACATTAGAACCGTTACGAAAGCCAACGGAGACGAGCGAAACCTTCGTCTCGCCAATGGAGATGCACGCAAACTAAACTGTATCAAGGTTTCAAACTCCATTTTCCTTTGTGGTTGTGTGTGAATTCATCTTTTCAGTGGGTTTTTTATTCTACTGATACATTCTTCACTCAAGATGTCAGGCCAGTTGCTGACGTCTCTTTCAATGCCAAGGAAATTCAGTGAATCACACTGTTACATGAAAAATGTTATATAAAAGGTGTTCAAGAGGCATCGAACTTCATGTGCGTTGGCAGATGATTCATCTGCTGTACTGATTACACCAGTACTCTATATTCCCATTCAAACTACATGTATGAGATTAGCACTGGACCAAATATAATCATGTGTTTTATGTCTTTATGGACCACATCAACCTACATACTTGGCAGTACTTTATTACTTCATAATTATCATTTAAACACTGACAACGAACAGAGGCTTTTAGCATGGTAAGCAATTAAATGTACCTTATCTACCTTAAGCACCTGGATGGCTTGGTGTAGATCTGAATTTCTATACATTTTGTTTTGCCATTTTATTCTTTAACTTCTTTAATCTGATGCACACTCCCAAATGAATGCTCAATCCTTGCTGTAATCTCTGTTATATTTCATATTTTTTAATCAATTCATCCAATGCCTTTCACCCTGCAGTCCATAATTATAGTGAGAAACCTGCAAGTGCTTCATTTTTTCACACGGTTTGCCTTCTTTGTCTCCAAAGAGTTCTGCTTGTGTTATCTTATTTTCACATGAATGTATCAGCAAGGGAAAAAAGGTGAGATTTTTACACACGAGTTAATGAGTGAAAGAAACACGCTCTGATCGAAAAAGGTGATTTAGATGTCACTTGACTGGAAAATTAATCAAATTATAGTCCAATCCCTCAGTTTTTAAGATGCATTATTCCTTATCGGAATAGGAGGAATGCTTTCAGATGGATCGGCTCTGTTCAGCACCCAGTTGGGACTCTTCAGCTTTGTCATATCGAACTTCTACTTTGGTTATTTTCTGTCTTGCTGAGCGCTGGATGAAACGATTAATACATCTCATGTTGAACGTAAAGCTACAGCTGGTTAGCGTAGCTTAGCATAAAGACTAGAAACAATGGCTCTGTTAAAAATAGTAACAAAATCCACCTTCCAGTACCTCTGAAGCTCACTAATTAACCATTTTAAATATTGTTTGCATGACACAACTCGTTTAATTAAACAGAGGACCATTTTTGGGCCGGGGGAAGTAAGATTAAACACAAAAAGATGTGTTAATTATTAAGCTTTAGGGGGCCTGCTAGGCAAATGTTGTTACCTGACGTCTCATTAGGGAATGCAAAATATATTTTCAAACAACACTATCCCATCATGGTGTTTTGGGGGCTCTGTAGTGGAGAAATGCTTGATTGAGACACATTTCTAAATCAAATCTGCAAAAAAAGCGTCCATGATGTTGACTTGAAACATGAGAAAGAAAGATTGTCCGATCTAAAAACATTGGTTCACCATTTAAACAAAGATAAATTACAGATTTGTATTGTTTTCTGGTTAGAAGAGGCAATATATTGTATGTTAAAAATCTGAAATGTGTCATGTTGACTGCATTCAGGACCAAAAGTCCGGTCTAATCCTGAAGCTTCCATCATGTGATTCCAGTAAAACACAATTCGATCAGTGTGTGAAATACGCAGCCAGCAATTGACCACTAAAGACCTCCTTCATTTGAGAGTCTGTAATCAGCTGCTAACGATCTGCAAGTGGCTGTTAATGTTTTTTTCGGCCTCACTGGACGCTGCAGTCTGAAAGCCGATTTGTTTCCTTCCAGTAAGTCACATGATGTTACTTCTGGACTTGAAAGCAGCATTTTTGTCCGAACTGAGCCGCTTCAGATTATTATCGACCTGAGGTTTTTAGTTTGGCGCAAACGAAAAAGATGTGAACGTTAAACGTTGCTGGCAAAAGTCACCTCAAGGGATCAAGGAAGGGACGCGCTCGAACGAGGGAGAGCCAGTTCATGTTTGAAAGCAAAGGAATCTGCTTTTTTTTTGGCTCGTTTCCATCTAAACGTATTACGCAGAGTGATTTACTGTCGTCAGCCGGGATCCTACAGAGGCTGCTTTCATGCTCAGAACGCATTAGACTGCAGGACTCATTACCGTCAGATATACCTTTACAAAAAACACATGATAGGATTATTATTATAGGATTATTTTCTGGATTATTTCTTGGTCAAGAGCATTTCCGGTTGCCTTGACATATATACATACCGTAAATGTTGGGTTACAAGCCGCTACTACCTTCGGTGGTTCTCCCCGCTGTAGCCAGCTAGCGCTACTGCTGCTGCTAGCTCCCCGCTGTAGCCAACTAGCGCTGCTGCTAGCTCCCTGCTGTAGCCAACTAGCGCTGCTGCTACTGCCCGCGTCCCCTCTGCCCGAGTCGGGTGTCGAGCCGGGGCTGGTCCCGCTACCTTCGGTGGTTGTTGGGGAGCTAGCAGCAGCGCTAGCTATCTACAGCGGGGAGCTAGTGGGGACAATCACCGAAGGTAGTAGCGGCTTTTAACCTGACTTTTACGGTAGTGCATTCCAAAATGTATACTTTACTATTACATATGCCAGAAAAAAATATTTAGTATGCCCCAATACATAATATGTCAAATGCAGTATGCCAAAAATACCAGGATGTCCGACTGCATCTGGTCGCATTTTTCTGCAATCCTCTGAGGGTCAAGCTGCAATGTTTTACGAGGAAGTAGTGTGTCCCAACTGAATGCATACTGCATGCAACAGTGTGTACTTTGTAAGCGCAACTGCAGTATAAGTACAAATAAAAAGTATGTTTGATTTTGTACTATTTGTACAAACATAAAAAGGCCATTTCCCTTTGTTTGCAGTCATATTAAACTAAGATAACCAGAACCTGTAGCTTCATATTTATCGTACAGATTAGCCTCAGTTTGTGCAGTTTATGTTTCATTGTTATAGATCCGGTTCGGGAATCTCGGGATCGCATCTCTGCTGTTCGCGGATGATGTGGTCCTGTTTGCTTCCTCGGACCGTGACCTCCAGCATTCACTGGGGCGTTTTGCAGCCGAGTGTGAAGCGGCAGGGATGAGAGTTAGCACCTCCAAATCTGAGGCCATGGTGCTCTGCCGGAAACCGGTGGACTGCTCCCTCCAGGTGGGGACAAACTGCCTACCCCAAGCGAAGGAGTTCAAGTATCTCGGGGTCTTGTTCACGAGTGAGGGTAAGGTGGAGCGTGAGATCGATAGGCGGATCGGTGCGGCTGCAGCAGTAAAACAGGCGCTGTACCGGTCCGTCTTGGTGAAGAGGGAGCTGAGCCGGAAGGCGAAGCTCTCCATTTACTGGTCGGTCTACGTTCCAACCCTCACCTATGGTCACGAACTCTGGGTCGTGACCGAAAGAACGAGGTCTCGGATACAAGCGGCCGAAATGAGCTTCCTCCGTAGAGTGGCCGGGCTCAGCCTTAGAGATAGGGTAAGGAGCTCGGACATCAGGAGGGAGCTTGGAGTCGAGTCGCTGCTCCTTCGTGTCGAAAGGAGTCAGCTGAGGTGGTTCGGGCATCTAGTCAGGATGCCTCCTGGACGCCTCCCATTAGAGGTTTTCCAGGCACGTCCAACTGGTAGGAGGCCCCGGGGAAGACCGAGGACACGCTGGAGGGATTATATCTCCCGGCTGGCCTTGGAACGCCTCGGGGTCCCCCAGGATGAGCTGGAAAGTGTTGCGGGTGAGAGGGAAGCCTGGGTCGGCCTGCTGGACCTGCTGCCACCGCGACCCGACCCCGGATAAGCGGTCGAAAATGGATGGATGGATGGATGGATGTTATATTTTAGTCGAGCGATACCATTTTTTATTTTTTTTATTGTGTTTCCTGTCCAGGTAGCCACCGGCTAGCATCTTTATTTTTTGGGTTGGAAACCGAGTTGCAACATAGGAACCGAGTTAAACATTTTATTTATCTAACAAGGATGGACTTGTTTTTCCTCCAGATGGTTGGAAGAGTCTTTGAGGATTCTGGTTATGGCGTCAGAGTCTTGTTAAACCAAACTATTTTTCAGCATGTGAAGCCCTGTGGCTTGAATATAATGTGACTGCTTTCACACAAAAGACAAACTCGGGCTAATCTGCACCATAAATAAGCTAATAAACTATATGCAGCAACCTTTTTGCTTATCTTAGCTTAGCATAAAGACGTAAAAGACAACAAAATCCATCAACCAGCATCTCTAAAACTCACCATGTAAGACCAAGAAGTAAATGCTTGTGGCCTAAAAAATGTCCAGCACTTTTTTTTTTTTTTTTTAACAGATTCAACAAACAAGATACAGCTACAAGCTAGCAAGTCTTTATGCTAAGCTAATCACACGGACTGCTGGTTATGGCTTATGGGGTGTCAAATGTCTCGTCTAAATCTCGCCAAGAAAGCATATAAGCTTATTTCCCAAAATTGTTGGACTATCAAATGTCCGTTTTCTACATTTTTTGTGCAGTGAAGCCTCAGGCAAATGTGAAATGAGTCTCCATATTTTCGTGGAATAACGAGCTTTACTGCCTGCCAAAAATAATTTGGAGCCCCAATTTCATTCTGGTAATCTGATGATAATATAAAAACGGGCTAAGCGGTTCTTTTTTTTTTTGTGGGTAGCAACAGAAATTATTAGTTTGAATATTGAAAAAAAAATTGCACGTGACACCTCATGACCCCATCTTTGATTTTGCACACAGACTATTGTTTCTAGTGGATGAAGTTTGACCTGTACGCTGTGTTTTCTACCCGGCAACACATCTTCAATGTGTCAGCCAGCAGAAGCATGCATCTGTTGGGTGACGACAGCTATTTCCTGCCCTCACAGGAGCCGTGGCACAACAACAACAACAACAACAACAACGATGTTTCACTTCTTTTCAACCCTGCTCTGTACAGACAAAACTGTCTTTAATCCTGCTGGGTTCAATCCAACAGTCTCTCTCCCTCTGCTAGTTATCTCTAAACAAACTGAAATGTACTAAAAAATAAATAAAACGTGACTGGAAAAATAAACATATTCTCACTGTTATCGTTTTTGTTTTTTTTACACAACGGTGTTGCTGGGAAGTAGTTGAGAGGAAGGATGTTGGGAAAGAAACTAAGAATATTACTACGAAATGTATTTACATGTTTAATGCTATTACATCTTCCTCTAAAAGTGTCGGTGTGTTTATTTTGAAAATAAACTATGCACGTCCATCACTGACACGTCCAAAACGGACGCTATATATATATATATATATATATATATATCCAATATTTCAGTTTTGACCAGCTAAAACAGTAGAAGTATCAGGATTAACAATCTAATGTGATATAACAGTCATTTTACTGCAAAGTATTTATTGAGTATTTTACACTGTTGAATTGGTACTTTTACTTCAGTGCAGGATCACGCATCAAATGGCAAAGTGTATGTATATAAATATATATTTTATTTTAATCTATACACATATACAGCGGGTAAAATAAGTAATGAACACGTCACAATTTTTCTCTGTAAATACATTTCTAAAGGTGCTATTGACATGAAATGCTGATGTTAGTAACAACCCAAGTAATCCAGACATACAAATAAAAAAATAAGTTCATAAATTAAGTTCTGTGTAATAAAAAGGCTTTTGTATTAAGTATTAAATACATATGTCAGCGTATTCAATACTTTTTTGCTGTCATTCCATTGTATTACACGTAACTTAATTTCTGAACTTATGTTTGGTTTTCTTTGTATGTCTGGATCACTTGGGTTGTTACCAACATCTGGTGAAAATGTCATATCAATAGCTCCTTTAAAAATATATTTAGTGAGAAAAATGGTGACGCGTTCAATACTTATCAGACCTCACTGCACAAACTACCGAGTTATGTATCGTAAGATGGTAAAAGAAGCACAAACCGTGTCTCGTGAAGCTGCTGCAGGCGGAGGCGGCTCAGTGGTTCCCAGTGGCCTCACACACTCCCATTATGGGCAATAAGTATGTTGAAATGCAGATGGGAACTTCTTAAATTACAGTTATGAAGCAGACCGTGTTGAGCTGACATGAGGTTATTTACATCCTCATCAAGGCCTGGAAACTAGAACTCAAAAAGAAAAGGCTGAAATAAAACCTGAAGACTGGTAAAGAAGAAACAAAAGTCAGACTACCCTACACGATTCATCACGCACTCGGCAATTATTTTTCTGTAATTTATTCAGTTTAAAACGCTATGGTAAGAGTTCTCCATGCGATCGTTCAGATTTTTTATTAAAATGTCTTCCAGGTGAAGAGGAAAAGCCTATTTTGTGATCTTGACTGAACACATTTGGTTGTAAAACACATCAAATCCTATAACTTATTAAATATTTAAGATAGAATGTTCCCAAAAACAATATATACAATTATAATACATAAAAACCGACAAAAGGGCTGAGAAAAGGTCGTTTTCTCTCGATCACCGTGACGTGGTGGAAATTAGTATCAACGGTCACATCTGCATTGTGCTGCAGTTCCTCACGTCACCACTGGGTGGCAGCACCGAGGACAGCGTTTAAGATGCTTATTCTTCTCGGCCCGAAGTTTGAAGCTAGCAGAGGACGAGGAGAAGAGAGAAAGGTCCTTTTTAAAAATGGGAGAAGTTAAAAGATAAAACTCCAGAACTGAAAAAGGACCACAAAGTGTCACAGAAATAATCATAATGCATTTTATTAATTGATGTCTAATTAGAGAATAAAAACTGGTGTTTAAAAATTAATGGAGTCATCAATAAATAGAACAAATTAAAAAGGCGATAAAAACGTAAATTGTCAGGAATTTATTACTTTTTTTATGGAATAATTCATTAATTAGAAAATATAAATATTGTATTGTTCTACTGAATGCTTTATAATGATTTGCATGACACTTGTAGTCCCTCGTACGTCTTCAAATGTAGTTCCTTTAAATAAGTGTTATGTATTGTTTACTCTCGACAGTCACTATTAATAAACAAAGTTTAAATTGAATCCTCAGCAGAAGAATAAAACACACAGCACCACGTCAAGGTCTCGTCTCAAATGTTCGTTTACTTCTTTCATTGTTTAATGAAAACAGTGAGAGACAAATAAATACAGACAGATCAGCGGCGAGGAAGAGGAGGAGGAGGAGGAAGAATCGTATCTCGGACCATATATGAGAACGTTGTGGTCGAGAACAAACAAGTGCCGGTGGGTAAGAAGGGAAAGAACCTTCATGAATCTGAAGATAAACGGCAACTTACTGAAATCATTCAAAAGAATAAAAAACAAACAAACGGCCTCGTTGCTTTCGGTTTAGTTCATTTTTACTTGAAAAAATACTTTTAAACAAAAACAGAAAAACAGAGTGGTGGAAGCTCGGCTTCACGCGTTATGAAGTGCGTTTGATTTAACCACCTGGAGGGGTTAAAGCAAACGCACTTCTAACGCGCCCTCGCACGTCTGCCGAGCTCCGGGGTGAAACACACGCATGACTTAGGTTTGCTTTTTTTATTGGATAAAGGAGAAGATAGTGAGCAGAAAGAGGTGTGTGTGTGTGTGTGTGTGTGTGTGTGTGTGTGTGTGTGTGTGTGTGTGTGTGTGTGTGTGTGTGTGTGTGTGGATGCCGCTCTGATGATATTAAGACTTGTCTGCTAATTTGAGGACGCTCTCTTTGCTCCGTCTCTTCACGTCCCAGTTGTAGACTCGTGCCATGTCTGAGGAGCAGGGAGTGAAGGAACAACAACAGAGGAGCAGCAACACAATAATAATAATAATAACAATAATAATAATAAAAAAAGGTTCTTCACACTTTTATATTCTGATTTACTGGAGCATCTTTTCTCAGATGTATAAGAAGTGGCTTCAAACACTTTGAGCTGAAGGAGGGGCTTAAAAATAATTGCCTTTGATTGCTTTTAAAAGACGTAAAAAGCGGTGTGTTAAAGGCCCCAGTAGAGCGTGGTAAAAAGCGGCGTTTTGTTAAAAAAAAAAAAAATGCTGTAAAAACAACAACAACCACAGACCGACGTGTTGTTGGACTTTCGAAGGAACTTTTTTTTAAATATATACAATTGAGGATACGTTAAATTAATGGATTAATCTGAATAATAATCTAGAATTATTAAACGATGAAAATAAAATAATATTTAAAAAGGTGCCTGGCAACAGCTTTAAATGTCCGGTCCACTCAACTTACAAAATAAATAATAATTTCAATTTATATAGCGCTTTTTTAGTAATCCTAAAAGTACTTTCATGAATGCAAGCACATAAAGCACCAGTGTTACATTTTTTTAATATATATTCTTTTGGCTACCGTTTTTATTATTGGACAGAAACTGCTCAAAATGTTGGGAGTAAAGCACGACCAAAGAAATAGTTCCGCACGGCAACAAGTCATGTGACCACCTGAAGTGAGGCCTCGTCATTAATGGAGAAAATAATGATTAACTATCTCAGATTTAATCAATTTCTTTGACTGCATCAAAGAATAATTCATCACAATGCCTTCATATTGACGGAGCGCTTGAATAATAATAATAATAATAATAATAATAATAAAACCTGCAGCAACAGAGGAAGGATACTGACTTCGGTGGTGGTGAACTGGTCTCGCAGGAAGTCCAGGTCGTCCTCGAGCGTCTCCAGATTACGAGACGCCGTGGACAGGTTCTTCTCCAGCAGCGCCTGGGCTTCGTCGATGTCGTACTCCAGCATGACGTTCGCCTTTAGAGGGAGGAGGACTTTACCCAGAAGCCACTGCTCTAACACCAAACGCTTATCCCGTGGTTTTTTATCCTTCTCTCGGATGCTTTAATCTGTTGACCTGAGCGCTACTCACCCCCAGCCAGAGGCAGACCTTGTCGGTGGGCGGCACCGAGGCCTTGCAGTAAACGTTGTCGGCCAACATGAAGTGTGTCTGCATGGGCGCCGTGGTCTCCTGGGTAAACAACAACAACAACAACAACAAACATCAGGTCAAAAGGTTGTTTAAAGATTGTTATCACGCTCAACTAAACCGGACAATGAGACGTTTTATGTTCGGCTCCAGCAGAAGAAATGAAGGATAATCATAAATAAAGGATTGATTTCTTTGTTTTTATTAACTTTTTTTATGGATCTAGCTAATTTAACTATTCAAGTAGATTTTGTTTGAAGTGAATAAACATTTTTAAACTTCCCGAATCAACTACTTCGGAGTTTTAAGCTGAAAAGAATCTCGAAGCATGTCAGAAATATTGACTCAAATTTCATTGTGACCTTCATCAATATAGACTGAAATTTTAATATTTATGCTATTTATAAGATATAAATTCATACCTCGATGTATTTCTTGATCAAAATCCCATTAAATGCTTTTCAGTGCAAATTAAAATGACCAATAAACGGCATTGACGTGTTGAAATCACGTGATTTTGTGACAGAGCTTTCAAAGTTGAGCCGTCTTGATTTGACTAACACTCACTTTGGCTGATGCACGCTGAAAATATGCCGTTTTGAATATAATATAATACATATGGCACCAAAACAAAGTTCTTTACGGTAAAAAAAACAACAATAAAATACTAAATTTAAGATGCAAAACAAGATAAAATAGTTCAAATACTTCCAACAAATACCATCAGTTAAGATAAATCCTGAAGATGAAAGTGGATTTGGAGAAGAGCTTTAAAAGAGCGTTAGGATACACATTATAGATACACATTATAAAACATTATAGATACACATTATAAAACATTATAGATACACATTATAAAACATTATAGATACACATTATGAAACCTGATACACATTATAGATACACATTATAAAACATTATAGATACACATTATAAAACATTATAGATACACATTATAAAACATTATAGATACACATTATAAAACATTATAGATACACATTATAAAACATTATAGATACACATTATAAAACCTGATACACATTATAGATACACATTATAAAACATTATAGATACACATTATAAAACCTTATAGATACACATTATAAAACATTATAGATACACATTATAAAACATTATAGATACACATTATAAAACCTGATACACATTATAGATACACATTATAAAACATTATAGATACACATTATAAAACATTATAGATAAACATTATAAAACCTGATACACATTATAAAACATTATAGATACACATTATAAAACATTATAGATACACATTATGAAACATTATAGATACACACCTTCTTCTTCTGCATGTGTCGAAGGATTTCTAGCGTCTGTGTGATTTGTGGGATCTGACTTTTCAACCTGCACATCGAGAGAAGTGAAACATTTTCAGCAACAAGCAACACAGACTTTAATTAACTTTTTACATCGTTACAATGTGGATTTTTTAAAATTATAAATAACTTTAAAAGTGGCTTTGGGGACGTCCCGGACACATAAAAAAAGTAGAATTACGACTAATAACTCATAATAAATGCTCTTTCATTAGCTAACAAGTAAATTCTCTGCACACTGACCTTGAGCCGTTCTAAAATGCAGTGATATTAGATACTAGTTTTAAGAACACAGTAGTCAAACTGATTCCCTCGTAAAAACAACGTATTTAGACAAATAAATTAAGCTGTATGCGATGGCAACCACGGCGGCACAACTACATGAATTTAGCTACATTTGGGTCTTTATTAGTTCACTTTTCGTCTTTATTACTGGAGCACAAATGGCACACGACTCATCGGAAAACGGAGCGTGGGGATTGGATTAATTCGTTTTAATTCGTTTTTTTTTTTTTAAAACAACAACAAAAAACTGCATTTCGACGAGCATTTTACCGGTGCTGCGTAATGACAATACATGTTCCTGGAAAAATATATTTTCTATTCAGGCTTCATCGATCTCTTTTGACTCATTATACTAAAATATATTTTTGTCGCAACTACAAACCCTATTATTTCACAATCCAGTTTGGCCATTTAAAGTAACAGCTATTCCCCGTTCTCTGGTAAGAAAAGCCCTCGGCTCACGCTGGTATGAAGCACATCGGTCCTCCGATAAGAAACAAAAACCCCGTAATCAGTGTATTTTACGAGCGCTTCAGTCGGTGTTACCTGAGTTTCTTCTGAGACAGGTTGAGCTCCATGTACTTATACTTCTGGTACTGTTCGTCCAGCTTCCTCAGAGCCGAGTCGGCCGTCTCGTTGCCCGGCTGCTTCAAGAAAGAGTCGACGTCCTCCTGGAAAAATCAGCAGAGCGAAGACGTCAAAGTCTGATTGACATTTGAGTCAATAACAATATCTCTGCTGATCATTGTTCCTTTTTTTTATTTTGACAACATCTAACATAAATGTTTTGATAATTATCCCTTAAATGTGCTTTCAAAGAACTGAAAAAATTAAACATTCTAAATTAAAATGTATAATATGTGCTCATTGGTATAAATTCACAGAACAGAAATGTGAACATTAGGTTAAAAAACCTGGTTATATTCTGTTGACACATTAGAGTCAAAGGTTTTTACTCATTGTAAATCAGAAATGTTGTGGATTGCCATACTTGTATATATTCTTTAAATCACCATGTTTTTAGACATATATATATATATATATATATTTGTTTAAATCAGGCTGTAAAAACCTTCAGAATGTAGATAGGAATTAAAGACATTTGTTCTATATTACAATTTATTGTAGGTATTGTCCAACACTGACTTTAGGTGATTTGGGATAAATCTACAGACGCAAATAGGCAATTTATACAAATATATAAACACAGACATGTTATACAACACAGACATGTTTACTTTTGTTTTATTTGTTCTAGTATTAAAGATGACATCTTATGGAAGCAAAATAACCGGAAATGAATGAAAGATAATGTTTTTGCCTGTTGTATATTTTTTTTAAGTATACTTAACTTCCTACTTTTACTTAAGGCTCTACTTGTACTCGTAGTTAAGTATTTTCATTGTAAGTATTTCTATTTAAGTTGAGTATCTTCTTCTACAGTAATAATATTACCAGTGAGTAAAGGAGAGTGGAGGCAGCTAAAGCTATTATTGAAACAGACGCATTAGCATAGCAGGCTAACTTGTACCCAACTCAAATGCGTGAAAGCCCAAAGAAGAAACGCAGTACAGAATAAAAGCAGCTCGCGCACAGACAGTTATGTCCATAGATGGAGGCGAGGAGCCGCCCCGCCTGCACACACAGCAGGATTAGCTTTCTTGCTAACTGAGCTAACTAGCTGGTAGCTAGCATGACGCGCTAACACACCGGCTACAAGTAGCATAGACGTTGGTTTTCAACGGCCCAACCTCATTGTAGACTCGTTTCCATAACATATATTAGTGTCATCCTCTACGCACCACAAACACCGCTTCGGGGATCCCGAGGTGCTTTCTCTTTGTCGCCTGCACGGCATTGCTGGTGTCTATGGTCGCCGCCATCTTGGAGAGAAGCTAACGCCTTCCTTCCTTCCTTACGTTTTACGTTCCTTACGTTATACGTTCCATACGTTTTACGTTCCTTACGTAAAGACGGTGCGTCAACCGGCTCAGGAGCAGCGTCGCCCTCTAGTGGCGACAGGCGGTACCTGCTGCTGGCAGTAAATAATGAAATAATTATTTCCTTATCTATTTAATTGATAAACACCAGCCCAAAACATTTGTAGGCAAGAAAGATTATTGAAAAATATTTATTAATGTAATTGTCTCTGCTACCATATGGGGGAGCGGTGATTTGCTGATACTATGGGATGTTTTGTTGAACCAGGACTGAGTGGAGCAGTAACATTAGTTTATAAACAGAATCTGGGGCTCAGAAACACAGAATAAGAGTTCCTTTTAACTTTATTGTAAATGCTTTATTGTGAATGCTTCTCATATCAATAGGGATTTATTTACAATATGAACACATCATTAACTTTAAATGAGTGCATTGTGCATCATAACAATATCAATCAGTAGGAAGAGGACAGAAGATTGATTCAACTCAATGAAAAGCATTATTTACACTGACATTAGTTATTATTGCTGTATATTATATTATATATTCCTGTATTACCGCAGTGAGGACATTTGCAGGATTACAGCAGCAAATGGGTAAAGTGCACACAAGAGATAGTAAATAAATATAAAAAAACAGTAAAATAAACAGTAAAGAATGCACAACAACAATAAATATATATATACAGACAGAATGTATTGATATTGCACAGTTGAGTGTTTTTTCTGAATTAAATATATTTAAAATCAAACCCACAGTAAACTTAATTTAAAATGAAATATACATGTCATACATTTCTTGACACTTAAACCAGATGTTGAAGGGCGAGAGTCTTAAGTCTCTTGTTTTATGACTCAGGTCTTGGATCAGTGATGACTTGTTCAATAGGATCCTCCAGACAGAGACCTGTTAGTCCTGATGGGTTGTTTCTCTGAGAGATTCAACATATATACACGTCTGCAATGAGGTTTCTTCTGTTATCAGTAGATTTTATTCACAGTATAATTAGTAAAAGAGCCAGAAGAGCTGCAGCCATCAGTCCCAGTCCAACGTAGAGGCCGATCCGTCCCCGACTCTCTGGCTGTGGACTTTCTGTCGCTGAAGATGTCGTCTCAGGTTCTGGTCGATCCCTCGCTGCTGCAAAGAGACCAAACACATCTGTTTCTTTCACGTGAAGAGAAACAACTTTCACTGAAAAGAAAAATAAAGCTGCTGGATTGAAGGAGTTCTACTGGATCAACCTACCAGAGACATTGAGCCGACATTCCCCAGAGTTCATCCCATAACTGGTGAACACGTCACACAGGTACAGACCCGAGTCAGCGGTCCTGAGTCTGGACACATGAAGTCTGACTCGTCCTTCTCTGAGGACGTCTTTGTCCCACTGGACTCGTCCTGCAAAGAGTTCATCCTGAGACTCTGGGACCTCGACTCCTTCATGCACATCAAGCAGGATGAAGGGCTTGACAGGAATTAACAGCTGACAGAAGACATTGAGGGAGTTGAGGGAGCTGCCATTGTTGGTGGTGAACCTCCATTCCAGTGTGATGCTGTGGTTCTCCTCTGCCTGATAGGAGCTCTGTGTCACATTCACTACAAAGGATCCTGTTGAGGAGACAGAGAGGGAGAGGGAGGAGCAGACCAGCTGACAGCTTTAACATGCAGCCTTTAAACTCATCTACAGGTCTCTGTGGAGGGTTCAGTGATGCTTCAGAGCTGGAGGGCTTTACAAATACACAAGTAAACTCACCACAGACACAGGAGGTGAGGATGAAGAGGATGAAGAGCAGCAGGATCCTGCAGGTCATCTTGTCCCTGTGAGAGGAGACAGTGGAGAAGAGTCACAAACGTTTGAAAGACGTTTCATTCATAGTCAGATTAAATAAGTATAAACTGCAGTCAGATGTTTCGGGACAGCTCCAGAGCTTCACCACTACAGGAAACAGCAACAAGTGTCGCATACATGCGTGAGTTGATCTTGCCGGTCCTGAATGAAACTGCTGCTGCCCCGCCTGAACCAGCGCTGACAGCGGCTTCATTCAGACGCTGTTGTGGGACTACGGATAATATTATGAACCCAGACACCATGGAGTTTGATGTTCCGACACATGTGGAGTTTACACAACAAGTATAAAGCAGAACTAGTGGTTAATTCCATGGTGGATGGCAGAATCGGTATCCGTTTTACGGCGATAAGCCAGACGCAGTTCCTGGAGGAGTCTGTGAAATTCACCGAGCTGTGTGCGACTACGGATAATATTATGAACCCAAACACAAGGGCGTTTCATGTTCCGACATGTTTGGGACTTCCACAACAAGTATAAACCAAAACTAGTGGTTATTTATTCCATGGTCGATAGCGGAAATGAATGCTCCTTTCTCAGAGACAAGCGAATGCAATAATCAACGCCCCCTTTCGCGGCGCGAAGTTTCGCGTTTTAAACTTTTAAACACATGTGAACACGGGCTCTGCTCGTGCACGCTGTCCTGTCGCTCACTATGACGCAACATTCATAACTAATACCACAGTGAACACACACACTCATGTTATTGTTGAAAGTTGCGCTTTACTAAATAATACAGCTGTTTTTAATGGATCAGGTTATAGTCTGATTAGTCTTAAATTAATCTCATCTTTTATCTGTTGAATTGTCTCTTTACTGAACAAACCGTCCACGTTATTACCCGTAAACATCTTGTCTAATACAGGAATCCTCACATAATAAACATGTACAGTAATATTAACATAATACACCAACATGAAGACATTCATAACTCACCTTTGCTCAGAAGTCTAAAGCTCTGAAGTCTTCTCACCAGTTAAACTCCTGAGAGTCCTCATGTCAGTGTGGAGCGGGAGAGAAGAACTGAAGAGAAAAAGACACAGTTTTAATCTTTCATTAAATTATCCATATAATCCTCTTGTTGTAGTTTCTCTGGTTGTGGCTCGACATCCTTCATCGTACTTTCTAAATCACAATACTGCTCTAATTTCAAACACATCGTAGCCACGCCCCCCTCACTTCTAATTGGTCCAGCCGGTTGAGCTCATTCATACTTCCCCTTTTCTCATCTCCACATGGTGAAATATAAAATACATTAAATTCATTTTTTTAACGGCATTTTACAGCTGATCCAAGAGGCGTTTTAAAGACTTTATTTATCTGAAGAAGTAGGAAAACATTTTCAACACATGAAGGAAAACTTCCTCCTTCAGTTCATCTCAAACATTCAACATCAACACATCTGGAGATACTTTTACCTGAAAGGGGACGAAACACTGTCACCTGAAAAGGAACTGAAGCTGTCAGACAAATGTAGTGAAAAGTACAACGTTTACCTCTGAGGTGTAGTACAGTAAAAAGTACAACGTTTACCTCTGAGGTGTAGTACAGTAAAAAGTACAACGTTTACCTCTGAGGTGTAGTACAGTAAAAAGTACAACGTTTACCTCTGAGGTGTAGTACAGTAAAAAGTACAATATTTACCTGGAATAGAAGTATAAAGCATCATACAATGGAAGTTCTCAAGTAAAATAAAAGTACCTTGAATGTACTTGTTTACATACTATAAGCTACAGGTTGTGTGGATGGATACGGAGTGTGAGTCAGACCGGGTGTCCTGCAGCACGGGAACAAGGAACGTTCTGACTCCATTCCTCTTCTCCATGTGCACCTCGAACACAACTCTGATAACTGACACACACACACACACACACACACACACACACACACACACACACACACACACACACACACACACACACACACACACAACTCTGATAACTGACACACACAAAAGTTCTCTCATTTCCGCCATGATGACAGACACTGAACCAGTTACGTCACGAATAGTGCTCTTTCTGTCCAGAGGGGCGGGTCTTCGACGGAGCTCAAAGTTTGTTGCGTTCATGTGCTCCTCGGATGTTCCCCTTTCCACAGTTAGGAAGTTGTTTTTGTTTCTCCTGTGTGTTCATGAGCTTTAATTCGTAAAGTGGAAACAACATGGACGCTACAAAGAAGATGTTTTGGATTTTACTGCTTTTTGAGTTGTTTTTGTTCCGACTTTAAAGGCCGTTCTGTGAACTGTCCCAGTTGGAAAATCATTTCTACGATTATTTGAATCTAACATGAAGCACACAGTTTCTTACGCTGTAATCTTGACAGAGGCAAGACAACTGAAGACGGAGCAGTTTACAAACCAGAGAAGCTCCAACAAGAGGATCATGTGGATAATTTAATGAAAGATTAAAACTGTGTCTTCTTCTCTTCAGTTCTTCTCTCCCGCTCCACACTGACATGAGGACTCTCAGGAGTTTAACTGGTGAGAAGACTTCAGCGCTTTAGACTTCTGAGCAAAGGTGAGTTATGAATGTCTTCATGTTGGTGTATTATGTTAATATTACTGTACATGTTTATTATGTGAGGATTCCTGTATTAGACAAGATGTTTACGGGTAATAACGTGGACGGTTTGTTCAGTAAAGAGACAATTCAACAGTTAAAAGATGAGATTAATTTAAGACTAATCAGACTATAACCTGATCCATTAAAAACAGCTGTATTATTTAGTAAAGCTCAACTTTCAACAATAACATGAGTGTGTGTGTTCACTGTGGTATTAGTTATGAATGCTGGTGTTGAAAGTGTTCTTGATTTATGACAATAAGAAGCTTTAAGTGTGAGAGGAAGAACAGAGGGTGCAGTCGCAGACATTCGGCTTGTGTTTTAAAGATGTGTTATAGATGATTTAAAATATTGATGAATTTTCTGTTTGTGTAAGTTTTAAGTGTTATCTTCATGTCTATGACCTCTAAACACAATTAATTAAATGATGTATTAATATATGTAGTAAAATATAAAAAATAAATGTAACAAAAAGTGCATTAAAACCCAAACATCTTTTCCGTTATTGGTACCAATTTCACAAATCATTCAGATCAATATAATTAGTTCATGCAAAAGTCGGCTAAGTTAATTAAAATTAATTTTATTTAATTGAAGAAAAAAAACTGGATTCCTCAAGTTGTTAAACTAAAGTATTGAAATACAAAATAAACATTTAATTGTTGGACAAATGAATCAGATCAGAAATCAGATGACACATGAAGCAAAAATCGATATAGATTAATTTAACTTCATTAACTTTAATTAAGAGCATCATAACTATATCTGTCAGTAGACAGAAGATTGACCTAACTCTTCCTCCAGTGTGACTGAAAGAACTCTTGAACGGAGTCACATCAACCAGACGCTGAGGAGAAGTGACGTCTCAGCACAACTTCTCAGGCGGTAACTGTCGTTTCCCCAAAACAGTCACAATGAAAGCTGATTGACAGCAAACATCTGGGACGATGTGAAGCATTATTTACACTGACAATAGTTATTATTGCTGTAAAAAAGATATTTAAAACCAAACACAGTAATATGAACTTCTTTTAAAATGTAAAAATATACATTTCTTCACACTTAAACCAGATGTTGAAGAGTCTCTTGTTTTATGGTCTTGGATCAGTTCTGTGATGACTTGTTCAATAGGATCCTCCAGACACAGGAGGTGAGGATGAAGAGGATGAAGAGCAGCAGGATCCTGCAGGTCATCTTGTCCCTGTGAGAGGAGACAGAGGAGAAGAGTCACAAACACATCACATCAAGGTGTTGGAGGTTCACATCTTCAGTCTCCAGCCCTCACAATCCTCCTGATAGTGTTCATCATTCTGCTTATTAACACAACTGATGACACAAAGCCTTGATGCTGATACAACAACAACGTGAACTACAACCACAGCTGTGGCAACTTGTTTACCTGAAGACGTTTCATTCGTAGTCAGATTAAATAAGTATAAACTGCAGTCATGTGTTTCAAGTCAGCTCCAGAGGTTCAACACTACAGGAAACAGTCAACACGTGTCATAAAACTCTACCCCTCTGTAGCCGTGTAGGCTGTGCCTTTGGATACTCAATCTGTTTTATATCCTCACAATACTCCTGAATGTATTTATTATATTTATCGCTCTACTGACGTCACACGTTACTGAAACAATACAGACTCTTCTCATGTTGTCAGGCCTCGCATATTTCCTCTCACTTAAAGCTTCTTTTTAGTCATAAATCAAGAACACTATTGACTAACATTCATAACTAATACCACAGTGAACACACACACACTCATGTTATTGTTAAAAATTAAGCTTTACTAAATAATACAGCTGTTTTTTTAATGGATCAGGAGTCTGATTAGTCTTGAATGCTTGTCCAACAGTTTCCCATCACAATAAACAGAATTCCTCGAGATAATGGTCTCCATCCTGATTCCCGATGAGTGGACCTGCCAAAGCGTCGGTGTTAGTGCCAAAAAAAATCACTTTAATGACTTTGTAGTTATAGCTGTTCGGTCCCTCGACAGTCTTGGGCTGCTTCTGTGTTTCTCTAATCAAACTTGGGGAAACAATAACACATCCTGAAACGTGTTTTCTCCGATACGCAACAGGGTACAGGCTCCTCCGTCAAAACTATTGTCATGTTTTGAAGTGGTAGAGAAAAAAAAAGAGCGACATATTTCATACCTTTCTCTGTGAACGTCTTCCTCGGTGAAAGCGTCATTAAACTCCTGAGACATGAAACATATAACGTCTGTGATCAGGACTCAGAAGAGAAGAGGAAGCCCTGCCTCTGCTCTTGCTGCCTCTTCATCACTTGGGGGCGATTAGTGATGCAATACCGATTTAACAGCAGCATTAAACCATTAAAGGAGGTTTAAAAAGGTTTTTATTAAGAGAGAGAGAGAGAGAGAGAGAGAGAGAGAGAGAGAAAGAGAGAGAGAGAGAGAGAGAGAGATCACAGGGAACTGAATTTCTTACATTTTTCTCATTTTACAAGTTTAAAAGGATAATAAACTGATTCCAGATGCATGTTTGGTTAATTCCCTTTAATAGTTGTAAATAAGGCACTGTGTGACGGGTTAGTTATGTTTATAGCAGTGATGCACAAGTGCAATGCAGTATCAAAAGGATCTGCTTTAGACTAAACCTCCAGCAGGGGGCACTGTGGAACCATTCATACTTCAAAATAAAGATGGTAATAAACAATATTACCTCACCAGAAATGGCTGACTGCGTGTTATTGTGAATTCCTTACAACCAAACCTTTTATGACATTTTTGTTTAAATATTTGCATGAATACATTTTAAGGCAGGATGAAAGATCATGTGCCTCTCTGAAAATAAGCAAGTGAGATTGATGTCCCACATCACTCAAACACACCGTCTGGTCTCAATAGAACATTACAATGTAGTTTCCTGTGAGAATATTGTGGTAGTATTGACATTTTGTTAAATCAGGGATACGATGACGTAGGTCTGGCTTTTCGGTTCCACAAAGCAAGTTTGGATAAATCACCAGAGCAACACATTGAAATCCCTTAACCTGCTCCAGGGCAGGCTTACTGAAATTCACTGGATAAGCTGGCCACTCCCACCGGACAAAAAAGGCAGCTCCCTTCCTCATTGATGAAGGAGCGATATTAGTTATATTAGTTTTATAGGGAGAGAGTTCTTCCAGATCGCCAAGATCCGTT
Organism: Myoxocephalus aenaeus; assembly: GCA_038501785.1. Lineage (NCBI taxonomy): Eukaryota > Metazoa > Chordata > Actinopteri > Perciformes > Cottidae > Myoxocephalus > Myoxocephalus aenaeus. The sequence continues at coordinate 94,951 of JBAMJR010000101.1, forward strand.
CTCACATCCTCATGACTTCCTGTACGAGCGCTATGGATTCTGCCGAGACCTCCTCGAGTCGTACATTGATCACCACAGGCGCAGCCGAGCATCGACTGGATCACATACTGGATCACAGACTGGATCATAGACTGGATCACAGACTGGATCACATACTGTATGCAGACTGGATCACATACTGGATCACATACTGAATCACAGACTGTATGCAGACTGGATCACAGACTGGATCACAGACTGTATGCAGACTGGATCACAGCCTTGAGCTTTTTTGCGACTGGTACATGTTTGTGTCTGCGATGTAGAGAACATCGGGAAAGCCGCTGCATTGGCGTGCTTTTCGTAACGTTTATTTAGCTCTTAAGAAACTTATGGATGTATTAAAGCACTCATAATTATATGACAGTGTTATTAGTACACCATACATATCATTATTGTAGAACATGATTAAGGTGGACTCATGATAAGAATACAGAGAATCACACACAATTTATTTTCACTGCTTCAATTGATTGAATTTCTGATTATGAATAATACATATATACTGATCCGCCCATACACATATTCAAACTCCTAGTTATATCTACACATACATGTATATACACATATAGTACATGATACATACGCACATACAGTACATATATCCTCACAAGTATTAATTTGTATACTACTGCCAGCAGGAACATTTAAATAAATATAATCTGATTGATTTAAAATTAGCCGATACATTTTCCCAACACTTCCGCATTAAACTTGTCTGATATTTTGCAATGCGTATGTGTCTCTAGCCCGACCAGCGGAGGCGGCGTTATGCTGCGTTCACAACAGGAAGTGTTGCGAATATTCGCTACGCTTTGGATGTGAACGCAGCATTAGACTTTGCCATGATATGGACCTAAATTCATCATATGTAGTCGTGATCATCTCCTGCTCCTCAGCTGAGAACAGAGACGCTCTTTCTCTGATCTTATTTGCCATGTTGTAGCGTTAGAACATCATGAATTTGGCAATTGACTCTTCTCCCTTCTGAAGAGGAGCGTGCACGCGCAATTATCCAGATGACTGACGTCTTGTTCCAATGAACGAGACTGATTGAGGGCGGTTTCACCTTTGAGGAACCGATACAGCCTGACTTAAATCATCTCGGCAATTTAAGCTGGTTAATAGGGCATTTGATCGACTTTGTTAAGCCAGGTACGAGGAACGGGGCCCTGTTAGTCCTGATGGGTTGTTTCTCTGGGAAATTCAACATCTATAAGGCTGCTAAGAGGTTTCTTCTCTTATCAGTATATTTTCGTCTCTGTATAATTAGTAAAAGAGCCAGAAGAGTTGCAGCCATCAGTCCCAGTCCACAGTAGAGTCCGATCCATCGCTGACTTTCTGTCTTTGAAGAATCTTTTCTCTGACTTGTTCCGCTTGTCGTCTCAGGTTCTGGTCGATCCCTCGCTGCTGCAAAGAGACCAAACACATCTGTTTCTTTCACGTGAAGAGAAACAACTTTCACTGAAAAGAAAATAAATAAAGCTGCTGGATTGAAGGAGTTCTACTGGATCAACCTACCAGAGACATTGAGCCGACATTCCCCAGAGTTCGTCCCATAACTGGTGAACACTTCACACAGGTACAGACCCGAGTCAGCGGTCCTGAGTCTGGACACATGAAGTCTGACTCGTCCTTCTCTGAGGACGTCTTTGTCCCACTGGACTCGTCCTGCAAAGAGTTCATCCTGAGACTCTGGGACCTCGACTCCTTCATGCACATGAAGCAGGACGAAGGGCTTGACAGGAATTAACAGCTGACAGAAGACATTGATGGAGTTGGTGGAGCTGCCAGTGTTGGTGGTGAACCTCCATTCCAGTGTGATGCTGTGGTTCTCCTCTGCCTGATAGGAGCTCTGTGTCACATTCACTACAAAGGATCCTGTTGAGGAGACAGAGAGGGAGAGGGAGGAGCAGACCAGCTGACAGCTTTAACATGCAGCCTTTAAACTCATCTACAGGTCTCTGTGGAGGGTTCAGTGATGCTTCAGAGCTGGAGGGCTTTACAAATACACAAGTAAACTCACCACAGACACAGGAGGTGAGGATGAAGAGGATGAAGAGCAGCAGGATCCTGCAGGTCATCTTGTCCCTGTGAGAGGAGACAGAGGAGAAGAGTCACAAACACATCACAGCAAAACTCAGTTGTTAACTGAAGACGTCGAACATTTAGGGTGCAATAACCCTTTTGTGTCACAAGATGGCGCCAGAGCTTAAACTCTGAAACATAAACAGGAAACATTATGAGGAGCCTGTTTCCTCCTCTGCTCTGCGTTGAACATTTTCCGTCACGATCTCCATCTCAAGACGACCCTGTTGTGGTCGAACCGTCTAAGGACCCACAGCGCACATGAAGTGACATGAGTTATGAAATCCACTTTCTCTCTTCTACTCCGCCCCTCACAGGTGAACACATATTTATGTTGAACCAAGCTGACCTACTTGAGCTAGTAGTAGCACTTACATGTTACTTACTGATAGCACTTTGTAGTTTAACTTTATTGAAGAAATTGTACTTTCTTGATTCTTGTTGTTCTGAGTTTGTCCTCATGGTTGAATGCACTTATTGTAAGTCGCTTTGGATAAAAGCGTCAGCTAAATGAAATGTAAAAGTTTCACAGATTCTGTTATTATGTATTATATATCTGATTGCAACACACAGAGTATCACTTCATCAACAGTCTGGGTGTGAAGGTGCATAAAAACGGCTTCGTCTGTGAGCGATTGACGCAAGAGTTGAGTAGGCTCGAGTAATTGACATTTAATAAACACCTAAAACAAAGTTAGACTGACGGAAGAGATTAGTCTTTTCACCTTTTCTCTCTTCAGAGTTATTTTACCAGCTGATAAATGAACTTCAACTCTTTAAAACTCCTCAAACAGGACTCACATATTTCCTCTCACACTTAAAGCTTCTTTTTGTCATAAATCAAGAACACTGTGAACATCTATGAAGCAACATTCATAACTAATATAGTGAACACACACACTCATGTTATTGTTGAAAGTTGTGCATTACTAAATAAAACAGCTGTTTTTAATGGATCAGGTTATAGTCTGATTAGTCTTAAATTAATCTCATCTTTTAACTGTTGAATTGTCTCTTTACTGAACAAACCGTCCACGTTATTACCCGTAAACATCTTGTCTAATACACGAATCCTCACATAATAAACATGTACAGTAATATTAACATAATACACCAACATGAAGACATTCATAACTCACCTTGTTCGTGTTCAGTCTTGTAAACAGACCTGCAGCTTTCAGGGACTTTGTTCCAGATAAGTGGAACAGAAAGTAAACCCGACTCAGATGAAGGGAGCTGCAGCAGAGCAGGAAGGTGAGACTGATGGAGCTGATGAGGTGAGAGTAGAGTGGCAGGAGAGAAGGGAGGGAGAACTGTGTCATTGGTTGCTTAACTTAGCTGTGTCATTGGAGCAGAATTTATGACATGCAGCCTTCTGCTTTATTGAACTTGAGACTACACTATTTACATTCAGTTCATTCATTATGTCACACACACACACACACACACACACACACACACACACACACACACACACACACACACACACACACACACAGTGGAGGAGAGTCAGTCTTCAAACCGCTTGTGTTCTCCTGACGTTGAAAGTGTGTTGAGGGTTGAAGGAGTGTAGATCAGGGGTCAGCATCCTTTATATCCAAAGAGACATTTTGACCTTTGTTCCACCAAATAAAACTTGTCTGAAGCCGCAAAAGCTATTTGATATCACAGTTTATTAAGTTTTATATAGAGTCATATTATATATACAAAAATTATAGTTTGATGTATTTATGAAATTATATAACAAGAATAAAGACAATTGTGATGTTATTTTATCTGTTATAACAATATCAAACTTGTATGAAGAGGAGAAGAAACAAATACAGTGTCATGTGTCGGCTACATTGAGGTCAACTGAAGACTCAACTAGGCTCTGACTCCTATTTGTGGCTCCTGTAGAGCGGTTCTCCTGTAACCAGAGAGCGGGTGCGGACCTTGTCCTCCTCATGATGACTACGTTTACAATTTAGCAGGAAAGAGATAAGCGAAAAGAGATAAGCCCTCGGTGCTGAGCGTTTTATGAATATATCTCTTCTAGTCCTCAGGTGAAAGTGAAAGAAGCCGTCAACAAGCACATTTTATGGAAAAAAACATTATATTCATATTTAAAATGTGTTTTTAACGTTATATTTGGATTGTTTTCAGTAAGTAAACATCTAATGCTTCACATCGTCCCAGATGTTTGCTGTCAATCATCTTTCATTGTTGTGGAAACGACAGTTACCGCCTGAGAAGTTGTGCTGAGACGTCACTTCTCCTCAGCGTCTGTGATGTGACTCCATTCAAGATCCTCAGAGTTGTTTCACTGGAGGAGAGTTTAGTCAATCTGTGGTCCTCTTTCTACTGACTGGTGTTGTTACGATGCACTTATTAAAAGTGAATGATGTGTTCATATTGTAAATATAACTGGTAGTTATGACATGTTTAGCATATTAAAGTTACTATAAGGAACTCTTGTTCTGTGTTGACGTTGGCTCTTTTGAACATTAAAATACATCTCGTGAGGGAAGAGCCTGGAAGACGTTCAAATCAGGGAATCAAAAGTATAAAATAAATACCCACAATTCTACACAATATGTTGTGTACAATTTTGTGCCGTCCCATTCATATTCACACCAGTTCAAGCCCTCACAGCCTCTCTCTCTCTCCACCACTTAGCAGCTGACCTCAGTGAGTCCCTGAGGGTTCAGGGTTTGAGGGTGAGAGTGTTTCTGAGCACCAGATTTCATTTAGAAAACTAATGTTACTGCAGCAGGGGTCTGACAGCCTGCTGCATCCTGCTGTCATCACTGACCTCATGTGTGTGTGTTGAGTTTACATCCTCACTTCATGCTCCACACACACACAAGTTCATAAAGTCTCAGTTTACAGCTCGAAAGCTCAGAAGGAGTTAATAAGCAACCACAGGATCCCTTATCTCCTGACACCATTGCTCTACACGGTCTCAGATCTCTGTATGAATTACCATTATGGTGGACATTGAGATTGGGCCTCAGTGTTATCTCTATGTCATCTCTTTTACGAGGACAGTAACCAATCGTATTAGCAGTAGCACAACAACACCACCGTAGGAATTTCACCTGAAGAGTAAGTTTAGCTGAGAGCATTATACTGATGAGCAGGAGACGTGGTTCCAGTAATCTTTATCACGCTCAATAAAATGGCTCAAGCTAAAAATGGGTTTTCTCTATTATAACAACAGTGTGACGCAGACATGAAGCACGAAGCTGAAGCCCGGTGGTCGGGCAGCGGCAGACACTGTGGGCACAAGCAGCGCACGGTACGGCAACCCGGTAGGCCAAACAGCAGTTCATAGAACTAACGCAATGTAACGAAATGTAACAAAAGGAAGCTGCAGGACGGATATTATGGAGGAGCGAGGTGAGGAGGAGGAGGTCTAGACGTGAACACAAAACACACACACACGGCCAGTTTAAGGCTTTTTAGATGCAATGAGAGTATTTTAAGGCAAAAAAAACTAATTAGGGTCCGAGCGACTGACGTAGTCAGTCCGAAGGAACCTATTGAAATTGCTGTGTTCATTATTATTATTGAGGATTCTTATTTTTACACTTTGGACTGCTTTTTGGGGGACTTGTCATATACCAAAAGTCACCAAATTTGGAACTCTTGTCAGGCCTGGTGAAAATAGCGATGTATTAAAGCAGGGGGGGAAAGTACCAACAAATGTCTCTCTAGCGCCCCCTACAAGTTGGACCGGCGACGCCCCTCGCCCAGAATGTTTTTTTTACTTGGAAAAATTCACACATGTCCGTCTCCACCTGCTCTACAAAAAAGCTTCTCAGACCCATAAAGTCCGCCTACGAATATTTTCCGCCATTTTGAATTCAGTGAAAAACACGATTTTGCACTTTTCTCCTAAACGCTTCGTCCTTTTCATACCAAACTGTAAATCGTGATTGTCGATGGATCATCAACACTGAATTGAAATTTCTTTGATATCTCATTGCGTTTAGGAGATATCGACCAATTAACCTCTTAAGGGCGTGTCTTGTTTTTAAACACTCATAACATTAAAACTATTTAGACAAACGACTTCAAACTGTTTGTCTATGTGCACATTGCATCCCCTAACTTGCAATAAATCAGCCGTACATTTAAACTGTAATCAACATGGGCAATTAACATGGGCAATTAACATGGGCAAAGTACTTTGCCCATGTCTGGACTAGATAACGCTCTGAGAGAGACTAGATAACGCATGATTGATTACAGTTTAAATTGTACGGCTGATTTATTGTAAGTTAGGGGATGCAATGTGCACATATACAAATACTGGCTTTTTAATTGTTGGGCTTTTTAATCCGGCCAGATTGGTGTTCTGTTGTTTCTTTGTGTTTAACCCAGTTCCTTCCTCTGTGCAGTCATGTTGACACTGAGAATATAAATGCCTGCCTGTATGTGAACAGTCATAACGCTGCATTCTAGTTAGATTTCTTGTTTTTCCTTTGACGAGTTGGTACCGCGCTACCTTTTTAGTATTGTGCAACATTACACAGTAGTGAAAAAGAAGTATTTAAATCGGCTCAGGCACAGGAAGAAATCTGCATTGCTTTTCGTTCCGGTAGGTACCGGTCGTACCACCGGTCCGGTGGATCTGGGACCAGGTGTTTTACCTGTAGTTTCTCAGCCAAAGGTCTTTTCTCAAACGGGTGTTGGAGGAGAGATTATACCGAGTTAGCGTTTGTTTTCTGTGAAGACCAGTGGCTCCTGCTCTGCTGTCATGTTGTCATCATGGGTGGCGCTTCGTCTGCCCGAGGAGACAGAGACACGGGAACGCGCAGCCTTGGGCTTGATGAGAATAGCCCTCCAGGAAATCTTTTTTAGGGCGCTGATTGGATGAATTGGATGTCATTAATTTATTTATTTAATCAGTGATTGGCTAAACTGCGTATTAGACCCGTCTTCCTTGGGCAGAACTGCTTGAGCCCCACGACGTGCACGCGCATTAGAGACGTGCACGCGCATTAGAGAGTACTGGAGCAGAGAGGACGTGCATGAGCATCACAGACATGCAGCTCACTTGCTCTTAAGAAGGATACTGGAGAAAGGATGTAAGATTCAAGAGTGTTTATTTATACAAATACTCATACAAATACAAATAGAACTCCCTGTGAAAGGCAGAAACAAAAGATGTTATTAATATCCATTCAAGTTGTCAAGTGTTGACTAAAATAAATGTATAATAGATAGCCAAGAAAAGAGTGTATTGCTCTTACAAGGAGGATACTGGCTAAAGTACATCAGGACAGTGGCACTGGAAGACAACTGTAGGTCCCTCACAAAGCACACACTGGAACAGATATAAAGCTCTCCTCAGCCCTGTGAAAGACAGACAACATTATTGTAACAGTAGTTAATCAGTGTTTCATTAGTTTTAACTGTATAATGTGAAATGGCTCATTGTCTCCTTGTCTCTTATTTGATGTAATTTAATCTGAAAATTTCCATAAATAAGTGTTCAAAAAAAGAAAAGCAAGGACAATAAACCATAAACACTGACAGAAAAAAATAGGTAAAGCATATTTGAACAAATTGGACAGTGGGCTTGAAGAAAGTGTATCGATACTTAAAACACTTTAACTCTGGTGACCTGATTTGTAATTATAAAAATTGTGAAAAAGCAGATCTGCATGTTCAAACCACAGCACCATAACATAGTGGTTAATTAATCAGGATAGTATATCATTTTCCAACACTTTAGAACTAGATTTACACCACACGCTATCTATTATGTCAAGTAAAGTTCATAGACAACGTTACTGAACATTTAGTGAATGAGTGTTTATCCACAACATGTTAGCTAGCACATTCACCTGCTATCACCACCACCACTCTCCTCCTCCCCCTCCTGTCCCACCATGGCAGCGGGAGCCTCACCTTCACTGTCCGACGACGACCCCTCCTGGGAGGGACCCGCCGCGCCCGGCGCAGCCAAAGCCCCGGAGCCGGAGGCCACGCCCCCGCCGCCGGAGGCCACGCCCCCGCCGCCGGAGGCCACGCCCCCGCAGCAGCAAACATGTTTATTATATTTCTGCTCTTAGCAGCATCTGTTGCGAGAGCTTTTTCTTCTTCTTTTCCCTCAGTTTTTCTGCACCGCCTTTTCGTTTTTTCTCCATTTTTTCTTTCTCTTCTCTCTCACAGATTGCTAATGATGTGTCATTAGCTCATCATTAAAGGTGATTGGACGAGGGGGTCTGTAAAATGCGTGGGCGGGACTACTGGGCCTGTCATAGGGCCACTGGGCCTCTTATGCGTCTTTATGTAAAAAAACAAAACAAAAAAAAGGTCAGCCACTGCCGGCCCATTACTGACCGGCCCACCGGGAAAACTCCCGGTACTCCCTATGGCCAATCCACCGCTGCTGATATCTGAAATGTACATTTTAGACTATTTTCATTTCAGGTTTTGATCAATTTGTTGCTTCATTTAAAATGAGTCACTATTATTAGAATAATAATCTACAATACATGTGTATTAATTTTATCTTAAACTGCAAACAAACCTGAAGATAGATATATGTACTACTGTTTGTACACAAAGGCAGCAAACCTCGAGGAAAGCCATGAAGCAGCTTTATCAAAGGGATCTGATCTGTTGTTTTAAAAGGTGACAGAAACAACTGCAGCCGCAGGATCTGTCTTATTTCTCACAGTCAGATCAACACGCCACCAAACTGATTTTTATATCATATCCGACGAGAATAAACAACCATAAATCCGCCAAGAAATCATTAAAAGTTTGTTTTAACTGGCAACCGTTTATACTCAGGTTGAATAAACAAGAACACAACATAACATGTGAAAGGAACAACAGACTCTGTATCCTCTGCCTGAGAAGAATCTCTTTCTAAAGTTAGTTTCAGCATCACAGTGATGCAGTGGTAGTTGTCGGTCCATCCACGTGAACACTGCACACAGGAACTATATAGTAACAGATGAGTCGGCACACTTTCAGTGCTGCTAATTTGCATAATCAAACAAAAGCCACTCCCTGAAATACAAACCGCAGCGGTTTCATGTGCATGCAAAATGGAGAACCGTAGCGGCATTTGACATTTGAGAATATGATAATTTCGGGACAAAGGTTTTTTAATTATGTCTACAGCTTAAAACTATTGGTGTTTGTAAACATTTAGTTTTTTTTTAAAGGTTCAATAATAAAAGCATGCCATAGTAGTGTATTTTAAATGTATTATGATGAAAACACATTGTTTTATAGTTTTTATAGTCTGATCATGTGCTGGGACGGCTGTGCCCCCTCATGTTCAGGGCTTGAGGCGCCAACACATAAAATAATATATATTATTTGAATGAACTGAAAATATATTTAAACCGAAGAGGTTTTATATAATTAAATAATACATGTCATGAATTGGTGAAACATTATTTAAAGGAAATAATAGATTCGGACACAACAATATGCATGTCATGACAACAGCAGACTGATCTGTTTATAGTCTCCGCGGAACATCAGCCTCACGCAAAAATAATAAACCAGTTAATTCAAAACCAGTTCATCTCACACACCGGACGGCATCAGGGACACGCTGTGTTCACAGTGGTGCGAAACGTCAGATATTATAGTGTCGTTATTGAACGGCACAACCCGGCAGAGTTCATTGCTCTTGTACTGTCATTCATGACAAGTGAGGTCTAAAACAGCAGCTAAACATAACTGTGTCACTGGCGTCAATTTAGTTTACTGCCAATCCCGTGAATATGCTGTATGAAGGTATAGTGAGTCATAATGATCACGGTACCCACGGTACCTGAAGGCAACGTGGTTCTCCTCGTGTCCAGTTTCCTGCAGTGAGAGCTCATGAGGAAACCTGTGTGTTGAATAGTGAGACATTATTTAATTCAAGACTCATGGCAAAACATTTATCCGTGACATGTATGTATCCGTGTTATCTGTTACATGTTACACACTTACATTGGCTTCAGTCACTGAGTGTTATGGAGTAGAACCGGTTAGAACTTCCATCTACTTTCCCCCTTCACCAAAATACAGACAGAGAGGAAAAGATGGATGTTTTATAGAAGAAGTGAAGATTCATTAGATTAGCTCACAGAGAGAGAGAGAGAGAGAGAGAGAGAGAGGTACAGACGACAAATGAAGCAAAAAGCTCACAGATCAAATGAAATAAAAGTGAAACTAAATACAGTGAGAGAATGACATCAATAACATGACAGCAGGTCATCACTAGCGATAGCTGGTGTGTATACTGACATCTTCTACCTGTCACTATCCCAGGCTGTAGTCCCCTGTATCTTCAAATCCGTCATCATCACACCAGTCCCCAAAAGACCAGACACACCCTGAGTGACTTCAGGCCAGTGGCACTCACACCAGTCGCCATGAAGTGTTTAGAAAAACTAGTCCTCACACACATCAACCACACGGTCCCGGACACACACACTCTGCAACACCTGGAGAGCAGCAGAACGTATGCCAGGATGCTTTTCCTGGACTACAGTTCTACTTTCAACACTATCCGCTCAGGCAAACTGATGGAGAAGCTGTCAGACCTCGGCGTCCCGACCCCCACCTGCAACTGGATCCTGGACTTCCTGACAGAAAGACCACAGCTGGTGAGGATGGGGAGACGGGTGTCTGCTGAGCTCACAGTCACACAGGATCCCCACAGGGCTGCTGCCTGAGCCCAACACTCTTCACCCTGTACACCCAGGACTGTGTCTCCACCCAGGACAACACCATCCTCATCAAACACGCAGATGACACCACCATCCTGGGGCTCATCAAGGGGGACGACGAGCTCAGGAAAGCTGGTCTGAACCATCGCCCTCTCACCCTACAGAGGACTGATAGAGAGCATCCTCACTGTCTGGGATGGGAACACCACACAGGCAGAGAGGAAGGCTCTAAAGAGTCATAAAGACTGCAGAGAGGATCACAGCAGCCAAACTCCCTGCTGTCCTCCCCGCCCCGCGGCGCCCCTCACCCCGCCGCCCCGCCCGGCTCTCTGCCAGCACCCACCACGCTGCCACCACGCTCACCCGAGGAGGCGCGATGGAAAACAGGTCAGCGCTACAGGTCAGCGCTACAGGTCAATGCTAGCTTGCGAGCTAGCCTCTCCCCTGCCTCTGCCACGCTGTCTCTCTGTTTGTTCTCACAGCTGTGGTGGAGGTGTCGCAGGCTAATCCACCAGGACGTTATGGACATTGTAGCTTCTGTTGTCCTTTCTGATGCTACATCACTAGCTAGCTCGCGTTGCTAGCTCGCGAGCTAGCGCTGAGCTGTAGCGCAGACCTGTTTTCCATCGCGCCTCCTCGGGTGAGCGTGGGTGGCATCGTCGGTGGGTGAATTTTGTCCACAAATCAGCCGCACCGATATTTAAGCTGCACAGGTCAAAGTTGAGGACAAAAAAGTAGCGGCTTATAACCCGAATCTTACGGAAATTACAATGAAGAGACATAAGATGACTACATAATTACACATAACTATGAAACCACACAAATAGACCACAAAGATACACAAAAACAACAAGAAAAGCAGTTAAAATATCACTAAGTATGAGTCCTGGTTCTACATATATGCTCAGTAACCACCATGTCTTAGTTTTAGTCTGTAGAACTCTCTGTGGTCGTAACAGGTGAGGACCAGTGACACACACACACACACACACACAAACTTTGCATTTTTTTATTCATTGCATCCCCATAACTTTTTATATTTAATGATTATTGCTGGAGATGCACGTGAGAACTATATTGTTCTATACTTCTGCTTCTAGTTTGCAGTGCAGGGGTTTTAATGAATTATTCTCCTTGTTTATTAATATTAGTTGATACACATAAGCCCAACATTTGTAGGCAAGGCAATTTTTTTTATTTCTAAATCTTGTATTAATGTCATTGTCTCTGCTACCAGATGGGTGACGGTGATCTGCTGATATTATGGGATGTTTTGTTGAACCAGGACTGAGTGGAGAAGACTGTCAGACACCTGCTGCAGTAACATTAGTTTATACACAGAATCTGGGGCTCAGAAACACTCACACTCGTTCAAAAGAGACAAAATCAACACAGAATTAAAGTTCCTTGTAACTTTATTGTGAATGCTTCTCATATCAATAGGGATTTATTTACAATATGAACACATCATTAACTTTAAATAAGTGCATTGTGCATCATAACAATATCAGTCAGTAGGAAGAGGACAGAAGATTGATTCAACTCCATGAAAAGCATTATTTACACTGACATTAGTTATTATTGCTGTATATTATATTAGATATTCCTGTATTAGTCCTGCAGTGAGGACATTTGCAGGATTACAGCAGCAAACGGGTAAAGTGCAGACAAGAGACATAGTAAAACAAAAATAAAAAAACAATATAAATGAACAAAGAATGCACGAAAACAATATTATATATACAGACGGAATCAAATGTATTTGTTCAAAGTGTTTTTTCTGTAATAAATATATTTAAAACCAAACCCACAGTAATATGACCTTCATTTAAAACATAAAAATATATATCTCATACATTTCTTGACACTTAAACCAGATGTTGAAGAGTCTCTTGTTTTATGGTCTTGGATCAGTTCTGTGATGACTTGTTCAATAGGATCCTCCAGACATAGACCTGTTAGTCCTGATGGGTTGTTTCTCTGGGAGATTATAAATCTATAAGGCTGCTAAGAGGTTTCTTCTCTTATCAGTATATTTTATTCTCAGTATATTTAGTGAAAGAGCCAGAAGAGCTGCAGCCATCAGTCCCAGTAAACAGTAGAGGACGATCCGTCCCCGACTCTCTGGCTGTGGACTTTCTGTCTTTGAAGAATCTTTTCTCAGACTTGTTCCGCTTGTCGTCTCAGGTTCTGGTCGATCCCTCGCTGCTGCAAAGAGACCAAACACATCTGTTTCTTTCACGTGAAGAGAAACAACTTTCACTGAAAAGAAAAATAAATAAAGCTGCTGGATTGAAGGAGTTCTACTGGATCAACCTACCAGAGACATTGAGAAAACATTTCCCAGAGTTCGTCCCATAACTGGTGTACACTTCACACAGGTACAGACCCGAGTCAGCGGTCCTGAGTTTTGACACATGAAGTCTGACTCGTCCTCTCTGAGGACGTCTTTGTCCCACTGGACTCGTCCTGCAAAGAGTTCATCCTGAGACTCTGGGACCTCGACTCCTTCATACACATCAAGCAGGACGAAGGGCTTGACAGGAGTTACCAGCTCACAGAAGACAATCAGGTCGTTGGGGGAGCTGCCAGTGTTGGTGGTGAACCTCCATTCCAGTGTGATGCTGTGGTTCTCCTCTGCCTGATAGGAGCTCTGTGTCACATTCACTACAAAGGATCCTGTTGAGGAGACAGAGAGGGAGAGGGAGGAGCAGACCAGCTGACAGCTTTAACATGCAGCCTTTAAACTCATCTACAGGTCTCTGTGGAGGGTTCAGTGATGCTTCAGAGCTGGAGGGCTTTACAAATACACAAGTAAACTCACCACAGACACAGGAGGTGAGGATGAAGAGGATGAAGAGCAGCAGGATCCTGCAGGTCATCTTGTCCCTGTGAGAGGAGACAGAGGAGAAGAGTCACAAACACATCACATCAAAACTCAGTCGAACATTTAGGGTGCAATAACTTATTTGTGTCACAAGATGGCGCCAGAGCTTAAACTCTGAAACCTTATGAGGAACCTCTTTTCTTCACTGCTGCATGTCCTCTGCTCTGCGTCTCCTCAAACAGGACTCACATATTTCCTCTCACACTTAAAGCTTCTTTTTGTCATAAATCAAGAACACTGTGAACATCTATGAACCAACATTCATAACTAATACCACAGTGAACACACACACTCATGTTATTGTTGAAAGTTGAGCTTTACTAAATAAAACAGCTGTTTTTAATGGATCAGGTTATAGTCTGATTAGTCTTAAATTAATCTCATCTTTTAACTGTTGAATTGTCTCTTTACTGAACAAACCGTCCACGTTATTACCCGTAAACATCTTGTCTAATACACGAATCCTCACATAATAAACATGTACAGTAATATTAACATAATACACCAACATGAAGACATTCATAACTCACCTTTGCTCAGAAGTCTAAAGCTCAACTGAGACTTTTACATTACTACTGTTTACTGTTTACGTCTCTTTGTAACTTCTCATTACGCATCTATAAGACTACACTATTTACATTCAGTTCATTCAATATGTCATATGTACACCTGTATAACACACACACACACACACACACACACACACACACACACACACACACACACACACACACACACACACACACACACACTGTGGAGGAGAGTCAGTCTTCAAACCGCTTGTGTTCTCCTGACGTTGAAAGTGTGTTGAGGGTTGAAGGAGTGTAGATCAGGGGTCAGCATCCTTTATATCCAAAGAGACATTTTGACCTTTTTTCCACCAAATAAAACTTGTCTGAAGCCGCAAAAGCTATTTGATATCACAGTTTATGAAGTTTTATATAGAGTCATATTATATACAAAAACTATAGTCTGTTGTATTTATGAAATTATAGAACAAGAATAAACACAATTGTGTTGTTATTTTATCTGTTATAACAATATCAAACTCATATGAAGAGGAGAAGAAACAAATACAGTGTCATGTGTCGGCTACATTGAGGTCAACTGAAGACTCAACTATAGCATGCTCTGACTCACCTTGGCTCGCGGTCGTCCTGTAACCAGAAAGCAGTGCGGACCTTTGTTCTCTTCATGATGACTACGCTAGACAATTTAGCAGGAAAGAGATAAGCCCTCGGTGAGAAGCGTTTTATGAATATTTCTCTTCTATTCCTCAGGTGAAAGTGAAAAAAGCATTATATTCATATTTAAAATGTTTTTTAACGTTATATTTGGATTGTTTTCAGTAAGTAAACATCTAATGCTTCACATCGTCCCAGATGTTTGCTGTCAATCATCTTTCATTGTTGTGGAAACGACAGTTACCGCCTGAGAAGTTGTGCTGAGACGTCACTTCTCCTCAGCGTCTGTGATGTGACTCCATTCAAGATCCTCAGAGTTGTTTCACTGGAGGAGAGTTTAGTCAATCTGTGGTCCTCTTTCTACTGACTGATGTTGTTACGATGCACTTATTAGAAGTGAATGATGTGTTCATATTGTAAATATAACTGGTAGTTATGACATGTTTAGCATATTAAAGTTACTATAAGGAACTCTTGTTCTGTGTTGACGTTGGCTCTTTTGAACATTAAAATACATCTCGTGAGGGAAGAGCCTGGAAGACGTTCAAATCAGGGAATCAAAAGAATAAAATAAATACCCACAATTCCACACAATGTTTTGTGTACAATGTTGTGCCGTCCCATTCATATTCACACCAGTTCAAGCCCTCACAGCCTCTCTCTCTCCACCACTTAGCAGCTGACCTCAGTGAGTCCCTGAGGGTTCAGGGTTTGAGGGTGAGAGTGTTTCTGAGCACCAGATTTCATTTAGAAAACTAATGTTACTGCAGCAGGGGTCTGACAGCCTGCTGCATCCTGCTGTCATCACTGACCTCATGTGTGTGTGCTGAGTTTACATCCTCACTTCATGCTCCACAAACACACAACTTCATAAAGTCTCAGTTTACAGCTTGAGAGCTGTAAAACAGAAGGATACATTTAATAAGTTAATAAGCAACCCCAGGATTCCTCATCTCCTGACACCCTATCTCGCTCTACACAGTCTCAGATCTCTGTATGAATGACTAAGTAGTCATATCTTGGGTCCTTCTCACCCAAGATAAAATAAGATAATCCTTTATTAGCTTCGAAGTGTGGAGAGAATTAAAGCAGCAAGAGACACTGAGACACGGGTTAATGAGCGTAGGAGCAGGACTCATACTTTAACTCTTTTAGTTGTTGTTTTGTGTCTCTTTGTGATCTATTTGTGTTGTTTTGTATTCATGGGTCATTCTGTACCCACCTGATTGCAGGTGAAGGCCACACTTTGGGCCCCTGGTCCAGGGCCCGGTGCCCCGTTCAGTAATCCTGAGTCTTAAAGGCTGATCTCAGTATTTCTAGCAGCAGCTCTTGACTTCATGTGGGTCTGCTGGTCGGTCCAGTTAAATATCCAACAATTACTAGAAGGACCAACATGACATTTCTTCCACTCATTCATGTTCCCCTCACCCTCAGCTGAACTTTGCATTGATCATGAAAACAGGCCTGAACCAAGAGTTTGTGCTTCAGTTTTCTGTGACCTGTTTTCTCCTCAGATAAATCACATACTCACTTATAACTTGTTTTACAGCTGCTGAGCCCAAACCAGTGACACCAGAACCAGCAGAACCAGAACCAGAACCAGCAGAACCAGTGACACAAGAACCAGAACCAGCAGAACCAGCAGAGAGTCTGGGAGAATGGGCCTCTATGTTGTACTGGGACTAGTGGCAGCAGCAGCTGTTCTGGCTGCCTGTTGCTGGACTTCATCACATACTGCTCTCCAAGAAAGAAATGGTGTAATACACAAGTGATGAACCATGATGGATCATTTCTGTAATGTATTCTTTGTACTGTAAAATATGTATATATTTATATTTATATAATGTGGTGTTACTTCAAGATCCTCAGTCAGAGGAAGAGTTTAGGATTGAGACTCAGTTGTTCTTTCAATCTTCTGTCTTCTTCCTACTGACAGATATTGTTATGATTCACTTATTTAAAGCTTGTTTTATGTCCTTCTTCAATACTTTAGTTTAACAACTTGAGGAATCCAGTTTTTTTCCCAACTAAATAAAATGAATTTGGGTTTTTAATGCACTTTTTATTGTAATGCATCATTTAATTAATAAAGTGTTTAGAGGTCATAGATATGAAGATAACACTTCAAACTTCTCTATCAAACAGAAACATAATCTAAATACTATCAATAATCTATAACACATCTTTAAAACACATTACCTCTCTGCTCCTACAGTCACACAATACATTTACACAAAAATAAAAATGTATATTTTCACATATTATAAACAATTGTAAAATGTTAATGTTTTCAACATTATACTTGTTCAGCGTGGAGCTTCCTCCTCCTGTCTCTTGGGCCATCGCTTTCTCAATCATGTACTTTTGCATGTGAGAAGAACGCCGCTGGATGCAGCGCCCCGTTCTCCCCCTAGCGGCCAGGCGAGGTACGACAGGCGCACTGGAGGCGACGAGACGATCAAAACACTGACCTTCTGCTGGCAATAACTAAGACTATTTATTATTCTGCTTATTACACACAACTGATGACACAAAGCCGTATTGTTAGTTATTAGTTATCTGGTGCCATGGGTTTAGATTCTGGTGAAACCAGATGACATCATGCCGGTTCACCAGAACCTCCTTCAGCTCAGACTCCAGCAGAGACCAGTCCACCGTGGACACTCCTCCTACAATCACCATCTTTTCCTGTCTGTCAGGTCTTCTGATCCACTTCTATTATATCTGATGTTCCTGGATAAATATGACTGCTGCATGAATGTGTGTCGCATCATAACTCCTTCACATCCTGTTGGCTAGAGTCTAATCTGCATTAATCGTCATATTCTATAAGATCATGGTGTTTTTGTAGCGTCGCTGTCCTGTGAGAACCTCGTATCTCTAAGAAGAAAAACAGCTTTGTGGTGATGCGTTTAAAGACTTTATTTATCTAAAGAAGTAGGAAAACATTTTCAACACATGAAGGAAAACTTCCTCCTTCAGTTCATCTCAAACATTCAACATCAACACATCTGGAGATACTTTTACCTGAAAGGGGACGAAACACTGTCACCTGAAAAGGAACTGAAGCTGTCAGACAAATGTAGTGAAAAGTACAACATGTACCTCTGAGGTGTAGTACAGTAAAAAGTACAACGTTTACCTCTGAGGTGTAGTACGGTAAAAGTACATTTACCTCTGAGGTGTAGTACAGTAAAAGTACAACATGTACCTCTGAGGTGTAGTACAGTAGAAGTACAACATTTACCTCTGAGGCGTAGTACAGTAGAAGTACAACATGTACCTCTGAGATGTAGTACAGTAGAAGTACAACATGTACCTCTGAGGTGTAGTACAGTAGAAGTACAACATGTACCTGCAGGAGAAGTATAAGGCATCATTAGATGGAACCTGTAGCCGGTTGGATCTGGTCTCATGGGTCATGTTGAAGTGTCCTTGAGCAAGACTCTGAACCCTTTGCTCTCCGGGCGCTTCTCACAGCTCACTGCTCCTACATTACTCTGGATGGTTAAAAGCAGAGAGCACATTTCATGAATGTATGTAATAGTGTATGTAATATGCAGTGGCGGGCCGTGCATTTTGGACCTGGGCCTTCAGTGCCGTCTGATATTGTTTACATAAATACGCGCATGACGGGATGCTGCGTCATTAACGGACAATGTACTTCACTTCATTAATAAAACAACAACACGATGCAGCGTAGTTTTATTTACACTTTTATTCTCGTTCCACACTTCACTAGAACGTTTCCTCTCCTCCTCTCCTTCCGTTTTCCCCTTCACAATAAAAGCCCCAGAAACGTACATCCGAACACTGCTTCCTATAAAGCTGTTCAAACACGCAATATAATAGTTTACAGTTATAACATGCACAGAGCAACATTCACATGAATGCTGATTTACATATTGTATATGAACAGTGTTATGCTGCTGCTTCACATGCAGTCTGTTGGGAAAATGATGGAAATGAAATACTAGAACATGGATATCAAAACATCTCAAGGGAGACGTGTTAACAATACATATTACGTAATGTATTGAGGATGGCGAAGAGGAAGACATCTAAGATCCCTCTCCCACAATGAGCTCATTCAAACTTTCATCTTTAATAACTACCACTAAACACTGGTTTAAAAGAATCACAGGCGCTTTGCCAAGATGCAAACAAACCATGTCGTCAAGCATCACCAGAGGAGGAGATCAAAACATGTAAGCAATATTGAACTTTAGTGGATTTCCTGAAGAAATAACTGTTGGAGGTTACTGGGCTTTCCCAATGCACCACCAGAGTACTACACATATACTGTGTAGTTCATGCCGATGGTGTTGGTCAAAACAGGAAGTGGTGAAGATTTGTTACAGCAAAAAATAAGAAGTTTAGGTGTTCAAATTATCGGCTTTAACAATAAGGTGATTTATAGATAATCTATGGTCCATGTTAGTGACGTCACTACAGTAAACATGTAGAAGGGTTGAGTCGAGCCACCGTGTCATGATCCATAAACACTTTAGTATTCAGTGTTGACAAAGAGACAATAGAATAATATTTATAAGGAGACATCTGCACAATCTGCTGCATTTCCTTGTTGCGTTGACTTCCTGTTTCTCAGAGAGGACACGTGACTACGTCATGATCATAATAAACTAATATCGAGGAAGAATCGTTAAAACAAATAAAACGTTTTTTATTCTGAAAGCACTTTTCCTTCCTCTTTCAGATGCTACAAATGAGTTTCTGTTGTTTCAGGATGTATTTTGAATAAGATGATCTAAATCTGCACAATTTGCTGCATTTCCTTATTGCGTTTACTTTATAAAACTCACCTTTGCTCAGAAGTCTAAAGCTCTGAAGTCTTCTCACCAGTTAAACTCCTGAGAGTCCTCATGTCAGTGTGGAGCGGGAGAGAAGAACTCAAGAGAAAAATACACAATATTCATCTGTCATTAAGTTCTCCACATGATCCTCTTGTTGGAGCTTCTCTGGTTTGTAAACTGCTGGTGCTTTTTTTAGTTGTCACGATGTGTTGTGTGAAATGTTGTAGAAATGAGTTCCCGACTGGGACAGTTCACAGAACGGCCCTTAAAGTCGAAACAACAACAACTCAAAAAGCAGTAAAATCCAAAACATCTTCTTTGTAGCGTCCATGTTGTTTTCCACATTACAGATTAAAGATCATGAACACACAGGAGAAACAAAAACAACTTCCTAACTGTGGAAAGTGGAACATCCGAGGAGCACCTGAACCTAACAAACTTTGAGCCCCGAAGAGTACCAGCATTCTCTGTGAACGTCTTCCTCGGTGAAAGCGTCATTAAACTCCTGAGACATGAAACATGTAACGTCTGTGATCAGGACCCAGAAGAGAAGAGGAAGCCCTGCCTCTGCTCTTGCTGCCTCTTCATCACTTGGGGGCGATTAGTGATGCAATACCGATTTAACAGCAGCATTAAACCATTAAAGGAGGTTTAAAAAGGTTTTTATTAAGAGAGAGAGAGAGAGAGAGAGAGAGAGATAGATAGAGATAGATAGATAGATAGATAGATCACAGGGGACTGAATTTCTTACATTTTTCTCATTTTACAAGTTTAAAAGTATAATAAACTGATTCCAGATGCATGTTTGGTTAATTCCCTTTAATAGTTGTAAATAAGGCACTGTGTGACGGGTTAGTTATGTTTATAGCAGTGATGAACAAGTGCAATGCAGTATCAAAAGGATCTGCTTTAAACTAAACCTCCAGCAGGTGACACTGTGGAACCATTCATACTTCAAAATAAAGATGGTAATAAACAATATTACCTCACCAGAAACGGCTGACTGCGTGTTATTGTGAATTCCTTACAACCAAACCTTTTATGACATTTTTGTTTAAATATTTGCATGAATACATTTCAAGGCAGGATGAAAGATCATGTGCCTCTCTGAAAATAAGCAAGTGAGATTGATGTCCCACATCACTCAAACACACCGTCTGGTCTCAATAGAACATTACAATGTGGTTTCCTGTGAGAATATTGTGGTAGTATTTACATTTTGTTAAATCAGGGATACGATGACGAAGGTCTGGCTTTTCGGTTCCACAAAGCAAGTTTGGATAAATCACCATAGCAACACATCAAAATCCCTTAACCTGCTCCAGGGCAGGCTTACTGAAATTCACTGGATAAGCTGGCCACTCCCACCGGACAAAAAAGGCAGCTCCCTTCCTCATTGATGAAGGAGCGATATTAGTTATATTAGTTTTATAGGGAGAGAGTTCTTCCTGATCGCCAAGATCCGTTCTCACATCCTCATGACTTCCTGTACGAGCGCTATGGATTCTGCCGAGACCTCCTCGAGTCGTACATTGATCACCACAGGCGCAGCCGAGCATCGACTGGATCACATACTGTATGCAGACTGGATCACAGACTGGATTACATACTGTGTGCAGACTGGATCACAGACTGTATGCAGACTGGATCACAGACTGGATCACATACTGGATTACATACTGTATGCAGACTGGATCACATACTGTATGCAGACTGGATCACAGACTGTATGCAGACTGGATCACAGACTGGATCACATACTGTATGCAGACTGGATCACAGACTGGATCACATACTGGATTACATACTGTATGCAGACTGGATCACATACTGTATGCAGACTGGATCACAGACTGTATGCAGACTGGATCACATACTGGATCACATACTGTATGCAGACTGGATCACATACTGGATTACATACTGTGTGCAGACTGGATCACAGACTGTATGCAGACTGGATCACATACTGGATCACATACTGTATGCAGACTGGATCACATACTGTATGCAGACTGGATCACAGACTGGATCACAGACTGGATCACATACTGGATTACATACTGTATGCAGACTGGATCACATACTGTATGCAGACTGGATCACAGACTGTATGCAGACTGGATCACATACTGGATCACAGACTGGATTACATACTGTATGCAGACTGGATCACATACTGTATGCAGACTGGATCACAGACTGGATCACATACTGTATGCAGACTGGATCACAGCCTTGAGCTTTTTTGCGACTGGTACATGTTTGTGTCTGCGATGTAGAGAACATCGGGAAAGCCGCTGCATGGCGTGCTGTTCGTAATGTTTATTTAGCTCTTAAGAAACTTATGGATGTGTTGAAAGCTCTCATAATTATATGACAGTGTTATTAGTACACCATACATATCATTATTGTAGAACATGATTAAGGTGGACTCATGATAAGAATACAGAGAATCACACACAATTTATTTTCACTGCTTCAATTGATTGAATTTCTGATTATGAATAATACATACATACTGATCCGCCCATACACATATTCAAACTCCTAGTTATATCTACACATACATGTATATACACATATAGTACATGATACATCCTCACAAGTATTAATTTGTATACTACGGCCAGCAGGAACATTTAAATACATATAATCTGATTGATTTGGGTGTTGAGGCATTTAAAATTAGCCGATACATTTTCCCAACACTTCCGCATTAAACTTGTCTGATATTTTGCAATGCGTATGTGACTCTAGCCCGACCAGCGGAGGCGGCGTTATGCTGCGTTCACAACAGGAAGTGTTGCGAATATTCGCTACGCTTTGGATGTGAACGCAGCATTAGACTTTGCCATGATTATGGACTTAAATGCATCATATGTAGTCATGATCATCTCCTGCTCCTCAGCTGAGAACAGAGACGCTCTTTCTCTGATTTTATTTGCCATGTTGTAGCGTTAGAACATCATGAATTTGGCGATTGACTATTCCCCCTTCTGAAGAGGAGCGTGCACGCGCAATTATTCAGATGACTGACGTCTTGTTCCAATGAACGAAACTGATTGAGGGCGGTTTCACATTTGAGGAACCGATACAGCCTGACTTAAATCATCTCGGCAATTTAAGCTGGTTAATAGAGCATTTGATCGACTTTGTTGAGCCAGGTACAAGGAACAGGGCCCTGATAGTCCTGATGGGTTGTTTCTCTGGGAAATTCAACATCTTTAAGGCTGCTAAGAGGTTTCTTCTCTTATCAGTATATTTTCTTCTCAGTGTAATTAGTGAAAGAGCCAGAAGACCTGCAGCCATCAGTCCCAGTCCACAGTAGAGTCTGATCCATCGCTGACTTTCTGTCGCTGAAGAATCTTTTCTCAGACTTGTTCCGCTTGTCGTCTCAGGTTCTGGTCGATCCCTCGCTGCTGCAAAGAGACCAAACACATCTGTTTCTTTCACGTGAAGAGAAACAACTTTCACTGAAAAGAAAAATAAATAAAGCTGCTGGATTGAAGGAGTTCTACTGGATCAACCTACCAGAGACATTGAGCCAACATTTCCCAGAGTTCGTCCCATAACTGGTGTCCACGTCACACAGGTACAGACCCGAGTCAGCGGTCCTGAGTCTGGACACATGAAGTCTGACTCGTCCTTCTCTGAGGACGTCTTTGTCCCACTGGACTCGTCCTGCAAAGAGTTCATCCTGAGACTCTGGGACCTCGACTCCTTCATGCAAATGAAACAAGACGAAGGCCTTGACACGAGTTAACTTCTGACAGAAGATATTCAGGGCGTTGGGGGGGCTGCCAGTGTTGGTGGTGAACCTCCATTCCAGTGTGATGCTGTGGTTCTCCTCTGCCTGATAGGAGCTCTGTGTCACATTCACTACAAAGGATCCTGTTGAGGAGACAGAGAGGGAGAGGGAGGAGCAGACCAGCTGACAGCTTTAACATGCAGCCTCTAAACTCATCTACAGGTCTCTGTGGAGGGTTCAGTGATGCTTCAGAGCTGGAGGGCTTTACAAATACACAAGTAAACTCACCACAGACACAGGAGGTGAGGATGAAGAGGATGAAGAGCAGCAGGATCCTGCAGGTCATCTTGTCCCTGTGAGAGGAGACAGAGGAGAAGAGTCACAAACACATCACTTCAAAACTCAGTTAACTGAAGATGTCGAACATTTAGGGTGCAATAACTTATTTGTGTCACAAGATGGCGCCAGAGCTTAAACTCTGAAACATAAACAGGAAACATTATGAGGAACCTGTTTCCTCCTCTGCTCGGCGTTGTGTGTTTTCCGTCACGATCTGCATCTCAAGACGACTCTGTTGTGGTCGAACCGTCTAAGGACCCACAGCGCACATGAAACACGACATGAGTCATGAAATCCACTTCCTCTCTTCTACTCCGCCCCTCACAGGTGAACACATATTTATGTAGCGCCATTTTCACTCTCACAGTCAATCGTGTTGAACCGAGCTGACCTCCTTGAGCTAGTAGTAGCACTTACATGTTACTTACTGATAGCACTTTGTAGTTTAACTTTATTGAAGAAATTGTACTTTCTTGATTCTTGTTGTTCTGAGTTTGTCCTCATGGTTGAATGCACTTATTGTAAGTCGCTTTGGATAAAAGCGTCAGCTAAATGAAATGTTAAAGTTTCACAGATTCTGTTATTATGTATTATATATCTGATTGCAACAAACAGAGTATCACTTCATCAACAGTCTGGGTGTGAAGGTGCATAAAAACGGCTTCGTCTGTGAGCGATTGACGCAAGAGTTGAGTAGGCTCGAGTAATTGACATTTAATAAACACCTAAAACAAAGTTAGACTGACGGAAGAGAATAGTCTTTTCACCTTTTCTCTCTTCAGAGTTATTTTACCAGCTGATAAATGAACTGCAACTCTTTAAAACTCCTCAAACAGGACTCACATATTTCCTCTCACACTTAAAGCTTCTTTTTGTCATAAATCAAGAACACTGTGAACATCTATGAACCAACATTCATAACTAATACCACAGTGAACACACACACTCATGTTATTGTTGAAAGTTGAGCTTTACTAAATAAAACAGCTGTTTTTAATGGATCAGGTTATAGTCTGATTAGTCTTAAATGAATCTCATCTTTTAACTGTTGAATTGTCTCTTTACTGAACAAACCGTCCACGTTATTACCCGTAAACATCTTGTCTAATACAGGAATCCTCACATAATAAACATGTACAGTAATATTAACATAATACACCAACATGAAGACATTCATAACTCACCTTTGCTCAGAAGTCTAAAGCTCAACTGAGACTGATAGAGTTGATGAGGTGAGATTAGAGTGGCAGGAGAGAAGGGAGGGAGAACTGTGTCATTGGTTGCTTAACTCCTCCCAAAGAGCAGAATCCATGACCTCATGCAGCCTTCTGCTTTAATGAACTTGAGCTGTAATTCATCTTCCTGCAGCGTTCACTCACTTTTACATTACTACTGTTTACTGTTTACGTCTCTTTGTAACTTCTCATTACGCATCTATAAGACTACACTATTTCATTCAATATGACACACACACACACACACACACACACACACACACACACACACACACACACACACACACACACACACACACACACACACACACACACACACACACACACATATATATTATATAATATATATTAACTTTGCCCTTTTTCATTCCTTGCATCCCATAACTTGTAATATGTAATGATTCCTGCTGGAGATGCGCGTGAGAACTATATCGTCTCATTATCATCTTTAACATCTTAGTCCTCAGCGACAGCACCAACCCTTTACATATAAATCTGTTCATGATTCATATGATAATAACACAACATTATTCATTCATGCATTACCTCGTAGACGTCTTCAGTCGCGTAAAGAAATAAAGAACAAAGTTCTCCAGTTGGTGTGAATTCTTCTGAGGACGAGCAGCGAGGAGTCGATGATGAATGAACCTCTGGAGTCAAAGAGCTTCTATATGTATATGCGCTGTGAGGCCAGACTTTTAGGGGCATGGCGGTAAAAGAGTTCACTTACACTGTGGACTTTGGACTGTGGAGGAAAGTCAGTCTTCAAACCGCTTGTGTTCTCCTGACGTTGAAAGTGTGTTGAGGGTTGAAGGAGTGTAGATCAGGGGTCAGCATCCTTTATATCCAAAGAGACATTTTGACCTTTCCACCAAATAAAACTTGTCTGAAGCCGCAAAAGCTATTTGATATCACAGTTTATAAAGTTTTATATAGAGTCATATTATATATACAAAAACTATAGTTTGTTGTATTTATGAAATTATAGAACAAGAATAAAGACAATTGTGTTGCTATTTTTATCTGTTATAACAATATCAAACTCATATGAAGAGGAGAACAAATACAGTGTCATGTGTCGGCTACATTCAGGTCAACTTAAGACTCAACTAGGCTCTGACTCCTATTTGTGGCTCCTGGGTAGAGCGGTCTTCCTGTAACCAGAAAGCGGGTGCGGACCTTTCAACAGGTAAAAAGAGATAAGCCCTCGGTGATAAGCGTTTTATGAATATATCTCTTCTATTGCTCAGGTGAAAGTGAAAGAAGCCGTCAACAAGCACATTTTATGGAGAAAAGCATTATATTCATATTTAAAATGTTTTTTTAACGTTATATTTGGATTGTTTTCAGTAAGTAAACATCTAATGCTTCACATCGTCCCAGATGTTTGCTGTCAATCATCTTTCATTGTTGTGGAAACGACAGTTACCGCCTGAGAAGTTGTGCTGAGACGTCACTTCTCCTCAGCGTCTGTGATGTGACTCCATTCAAGATCCTCAGAGTTGTTTCACTGGAGGAGAGTTTAGTCAATCTGTGGTCCTCTTTCTACTGACTGATGTTGTTACGATGCACTTATTAAAAGTTAATGATGTGTTCATATTGTAAATATAACTGGTAGTTATGACATGTTTAGCATATTAAAGTTACTATAAGGAACTCTTGTTCTGTGTTGACGTTGGCTCTTTTGAACATTAAAATACATCTCGTGAGGGAAGAGCCTGGAAGACGTTCAAATCAGGGAATCAAAAGTATAAAATAAATACCCACAATTCTACACAATATTTTGTGTACAATGTTGTGCCGTCCCATTCATATTCACACCAGTTCAAGCCCTCACAGCCTCTCTCTCTCCACCACTTAGCAGCTGACCTCAGTGAGTCCCTGAGGGTTCAGGGTTTGAGGGTGAGAGTGTTTCTGAGCACCAGATTTCATTTAGAAAACTAATGTTACTGCAGCAGGGGTCTGACAGCCTGCTGCATCCTGCTGTCATCACTGACCTCATGTGTGTGTGGTGAGTTTACATCCTCACTTCATGCTCCACACACACACAAGTTCACATGAGTCTCAGTTTACAGCTCAAGGGCTGAAGAGCTGTAAAACAGAAGGAGTTAATAAGCAACAGGATCCCTCATCTCCTGACACCATTGCTCTAAACTGTCTCAGATGACCATAAAATAAGATAATCCTTTATTAGCTTCTGAAGGTTTTTTTTAGAGTTTAGTTAGTCAAATTTGGATTTGTACAGTGTGAGGTTTATTGTGTACATTACAAATGCATGAAATATGATAATTAATAAGGGATATTATTATGAAGAATGTGTAATTGTATGAATATGAGGGTCACATGGACTGTACTGAGAGTGCAGAGGTCATTTACACACAGGCCGTGGTTGGGGGTTTTACAAGGGAGCATTTGGTTTTAAGAACAAAGGGGACTGGACCCCCTGTGGTCTGGGGATCTCCCTACTGTTCTTATCAGGCACAGTGGGGGGATTCGATTTGCATTTCAGCCAGCAGAGGTGAAGAGGGTTTCTGAAGGAGGATGTAACCTGTAGTAAGATTCTCATCAGCTGTAACAGATAGAACTGAATAACAATTCCTCAGGTAAAATATGTTGTTAGTAAACACAGGAGGGCGGAGTGAGGACTTCAGGTACCAGAAAACAGGAATGTTATGGAGCCATCTTCAAAACCTGCGCCAAAGAGAGACTCCGCCCCTGTGGGACTTTTAGCCAATCGCATGCCGTAGAACTAACCAATGAGTGGCCTTAAGCTCTGCGAATGAGAACTATAACTAACACATGCGCAAGAAGAGCGGCCCTTTTAAATCCCCACGTGACTGGACAAGACCTGCGGTCTGGAGTTCGTTGAGGAAGGAGGGGCCCC
This sequence comes from Myoxocephalus aenaeus, assembly GCA_038501785.1. Taxonomy (NCBI): domain Eukaryota; kingdom Metazoa; phylum Chordata; class Actinopteri; order Perciformes; family Cottidae; genus Myoxocephalus; species Myoxocephalus aenaeus. The sequence continues at coordinate 122,850 of JBAMJR010000101.1, forward strand.
GATCGGGTTTGCATAAGCTGTTCTGTCATCTTTCTTTTATTAAATAATGATTAGTTTAACTCTTTTTGGACTCCGGACATTATTCCTCGCACCACCTCCCAGGATTCAAACTTTTATTCTTCACTTCGAAGTGGGGAGAGGATTAAAGCAGCAAGAGACACTGAGACACGGGTTAATGAGCGTAGGAGCAGGACTCATACTTTGTCTACCAGAGACACATTTCTACCAGAGACCAACCACGATGCAACCAAACTTTGAACCTATCTTTTAAATCTGCCTGTTAATATGAATGTACTTATAAAATGCTCATTTATATAAGATTATGAAATATCCGTTTATAAAAGAGCCGTTTAGTGATGAAATAAAATAAAACCACGGACAGTAAACAGTGTCTAAATGTCTCTAAGGGATGGTATTTCTTTACTGAAGTTTTCTTTTACTTATTGTTATATCCGCAATACGTTTTGAGTAACTATTTGTGTGTAGCATTTGAGACATATATTAGTAGATATAATATATATAAATACTTCCCGGCTCACGTTACCACAGTCTTGGGAAAAGAAGAGTGAGCGGAGCGGTGTTCAGCTGCTTGCCATGTGCTGATATTAATATTGGTTGTTTCGTGTTGGTTCCCAGGTCCAGCGTGTTGCACACAGACATCAGTCAAGCTGTTCCTGACTCAACTCAACAATACTGGAAGAGAAAAGAGGAGATGGAGAAATCTGGAACTGTAAAAAGAAAATATGTGAAGAAGACTGACGTGATCCTTTGCAAAAAAGTGCATCAAAGACAGAAAGCCCCATCACACCTTCAGTACTTTGACAACGTGTGTGTGTGTGTGTGTGTGTGTGTGTGTGGTGATGATGAAAGGCTGCCAAGGATGCAAAGTGTAAGAGTAAGTTGTTATTTATGTTTATTTAACATAAACATAAAAGTTCCTTCAGATCTCTCTGTGCTGATGTGTGATGACGAACAAGAAGTGATGCTTTTGTTCATAATGACAACAAATTATGAAAATAAAAGTGTTACTGTTGTGTTTTTTAATGTTTAGTTTAAACTGAAGCGTACTGTCGTGATGTTGTTGTTGAAGGTTGTAGTGGAGCTTGTTTTATGTCCTTCTTGTGCTTCATGTGTCATCTGACTTCTGATTCATTTGTCAAACAAGCAAATGATTCTTTTGTATTTCAATACTTTAGTTTAACAACTTGAGGAATACAGTTTTTTTCCCATTTAAATAAAATGAATTTGAATTCACTTAGCCAACTTTTGCATGAACTAATTATATTGATCTGAATGATTTGTGAAATTGGTACCAATAATGGAAAAGACGTTTGGGTTTTTAATGCACTTTTTATTGTAATACATCATTTAATTAATAAAGTGTTTAGAGGTCATAGATATGAAGATAACACTTCAAACTTCTCTATCAAACAGAACAATAATCTAAATACTATCAATAATCTATAACACATCTTTAAAACACATTACCTCTCTGCTCCTACAGTCACACAATACATTTACACAAAAATAAAAATGTATATTTTCACATATTATAAACAATTGTAAAATGTTAATGTTTTCAACATTATACTTGTTCAGCGTGGAGCTTCCTCCTCCTGTCTCTTGGGCCATCGCTTTCTCAATCATGTACTTTTGCATGTGAGAAGAACGCCGCTGGATGCAGCGCCCCGTTCTCCCCCTAGCGGCCAGGCGAGGTACGACAGGCGCACTGGAGGCGACGAGTGCAGTTCTCTTGTTATTATTGGAGATGCGGATCTGTTGCTCTCTTCAAGCATGAGATCATGAAAGAAAATACATGTTGTATTATTATTATTTTTGTTTTACAATAAATGTTACACCAGTTCATGCTGACATATGTCCATGTTGAAGCACCAGAAGCAGAATTATGGGTTCATTCAATTTGCAAATAACTGGTAACACCATGGCTGCAGCTTACCAGTGGAGAGGTAACACAAATATACTGAAACACTGCTGTCTCACATCGCTAATGTTTTATATTAAAGACTACGGACTTTCATCTCTCTCATCATAACGATCCCCAAAAGAGGAGGCACGTCTCAAGCTAAAAAGGGGTTTTCTTTATATAATACACATATATGACGGACAGCAGCGTGTTGTAAAGGATTTATTGACGAGTGTTTTGAACAGGCATCAGCACGAAGATACATAATCAAAATATAATGTGAATGTGTCTCCTTTGGTTATATAAAACCAAAGGAGACACATTCACATTATATTTTGTTTATATAATGTGAAAATATACATTGTTATTTTATTTTTGTATATGTAAATATTGTGTGACTGTAGGAGCAGAGAGGTAATGTGTTTTAAAGATGTGTTATAGATGATTTAAAGTATTTAGATGCGTTTTCTGTTTGTGTAAGTTGTAAGTATTATCTTCATGTCTATGACTTCTAAACACTTTATTAATTAAATGATGTATTAAAATATGTAATAAAAAAAGGAAACAAAAAAATTATGAAATGTGAAATGGACATAGTTTCCTCAAAACAGTCACAATGAAAGCTGATTGACAGCAAACATCTGGGACGATGTGAAGCATTATTTACACTGACGATAGTTATTATTGCTGTAAAAAAGATATTTAAAACCAAACACAGTAATATGAACTTCTTTTAAAATGTAAAAATATACATTTCTTCACACTTAAACCAGATGTTGAAGAGTCTCTTGTTTTATGGTCTTGGATCAGTTCTGTGATGACTTGTTCAATAGGATCCTCCAGACAGAGACCTGTTAGTCCTGATGGGTTGTTTCTCTGGGAGATTCAACATATATACGTCTGTAATGAGGTTTCTTCTGTTAACAGTATATTTTCTTCTCAGTATAATTAGTGAATAAGCCAGAAGAGCTGCAGCCATCAGTCCCAGTAAACAGTAGAGGACGATCCGTCCCCGACTCTCTGGCTGTGGACTTTCTGTCGCTGAAGAATCTTTTCTCTGACTTGTTCCGCTTGTCGTCTCAGGTTCTGGTCGATCCCTCGCTGCTGCAAAGAGACCAAACACATCTGTTTCTTTCACGTGAAGAGAAACAACTTTCACTGAATAAATAAATAAATAAAGCTGCTGGATTGAAGGAGTTCTACTGGATCAACCTACCAGAGACATTGAGCCGACATTTCCCAGAGTTCGTCCCATAACTGGTGTCCACGTCACACAGGTACAGACCCGAGTCAGCGGTCCTGAGTCTGGACACATGAAGTCTGACTCGTCCTTCTCTGAGGACGTCTTTGTCCCACTGGACTCGTCCTGCAAAGAGTTCATCCTGAGACTCTGGGACCTCGACTCCTTCATACACATCAAGCAGGACGAAGGCCTTGACACGAGTTACCAGCTCACAGGAGACAATCAGGGAGTTGGTGGAGCTGCCAGTGTTGGTGGTGAACCTCCATTCCAGTGTGATGCTGTGGTTCTCCTCTGCCTGATAGGAGCTCTGTGTCACATTCACTACAAAGGATCCTGTTGAGGAGACAGAGAGGGAGAGGGAGGAGCAGACCAGCTGACAGCTTTAACATGCAGCCTTTAAACTCATCTACAGGTCTCTGTGGAGGGTTCAGTGATGCTTCAGAGCTGGAGGGCTTTACAAATACACAAGTAAACTCACCACAGACACAGGAGGTGAGGATGAAGAGGATGAAGAGCAGCAGGATCCTGCAGGTCATCTTGTCCCTGTGAGAGGAGACAGAGGAGAAGAGTCACAAACACATCACATCAAGGTGTTGGAGGTTCACATCTTCAGTCTCCAGCCCTCACAATCCTCCTGATAGTGTTCATCATTCTGCTTATTAACACAACTGATGACACAAAGCCTTGATGCTGATACAACAACAACGTGAACTACAACCACAGCTGTGGCAACTTGTTTACCTGAAGACGTTTCATTCATAGTCAGATTAAATAAGTATAAACTGCAGTCATGTGTTCAAGTCAGCTCCAGAGGTTCAACACTACAGGAAACAGTCAACAAGTGTCATAAAAACTCTACCTGCGGGAAGACACGCCCCTTCTGTTGTTTCAGCAAGTAGCCAATCAGAGGCAGAGTGGGGGCGTGTCTTCTGGTATTGCGACAGCTGGAACTAGCCGTCACAGCGACAGGCCCAATTGGAGTTACCTGCAGCCGATGATCCTTTAAAGAGACTGCAGCACACCTGCCTAAATAGGCTGGCCTGAATGATTGGGCCGTGCCATGTTGCCTCAGACAGAGGGGTGTCCTCAGCGGCCAGCTATTCTGCACTACTAGGAAGAGAGGTCTACTCTCCCCTTCCAGTCAACATGGACTCGCTGACTGCTATATACCCTGCTATGGGAGATGGCTCGGGAGTGTCTCCTGTTCAATGGAGCGCTCTTTATGAGTGTCTCTTGCTTCATGGAGACCTCACTGTGTTTGTCCATAACTTTAGTTTGTCATTGTTCGTCACTATGTTAAGATTTGTTACCCATCCAAAACTTGTAAATAGTATTGAGGCAATAAAATCCTTATTTTTCACACCTTACCCTGCCTTCCCAGTTTTTTCTTACCGTGGTCCTTCACAACTTTGGATACTTAATCTGTTTTATATCCTCACAATACTCCTGAAGGTATTTATCTTATTTACGTTCTACTGACGTCACATGTTACTGAAACAATACTCTTCTCATGTTGTCAGCTCCAGCATATTTCCTCTCACACTTAAAGCTTCTTTTTGTCATAAATCAATAACACTGTGAACATCTATGAACCAACATTCATAACTAATACCACAGTGAACACACACACTCATGTTATTGTTGAAAGTTGAGCTTTACTAAATAAAACAGCTGTTTTTAATGGATCAGGTTATAGTCTGATTAGTCTTAAATGAATCTCATCTTTTAACTGTTGAATTGTCTCTTTACTGAACAAACCGTCCACGTTATTACCCGTAAACATCTTGTCTAATACACGAATCCTCACATAATAAACATGTACAGTAATATTAACATAATACACCAACATGAAGACATTCATAACTCACCTTGTTCGTGTTCAGTCTTGTAAACAGACCTGCAGCTTTCAGGGACTTTGTTCCAGATAAGTGGAGCAGAAAGTAAACCCGACTCAGATGAAGGGAGCTGCAGCAGAGCGGGAAGGTGAGAGCGAATGAGCTGCAGAGGTGGGCGTGGCCAACAGGTGAGAGCGAATATGCTGAGAGGTGGGCGTGGCCAACAGAAGCACTGAATAAACTGCGGAGGTGAGATTAGAGTGGCAGGAGAGAAGGAAGGGAGAACTGTGTCATTGGTTGCTTAATCATGACCTCATGCAGCCTTCTGCTTTAATGAACTTGAGCTGTAATTCATCTTTCTGCAGCGTTCACTCACTTTTACATTACTGCTGTTTTACTGTCTGTTTACGTCTCTTTGTAACTTCTCATTACGCATTTATAAGACTACACTATTTACATTCAGTTCATTTTTTTTAAGTGGTTTTTAAGTGTCATGAAAATGTGCCGCCGCTGGCTTGGGCAGGGCTTGGGCAGGGCGTCAAAACCGGTTTTAACGCCCTGAGAAGTGTATTTCCTGCTCATTATACTGATGAGCAGGAGACGTGGTTCCAGTAATCAATCTTTATTCTTACACTCAATAATCACAACAATGGGTCAATACAATATCATATTATAAACCAACTACTACTAATAAAAGAGCCTTGTTCAAGTATTTACAAAGAGATGTGCAGGGCTGCGGCTTTCCAGTGGAGATGGCAAAATACACGCTCAATAAAAAAAAAAGAGTTTTCTCTATTATAACAACAGTGTGACGCTGACATGAAGCACGAAGCTGAAGCCCGGTGGTCGGGCAGCGGCAGACACTGTGGGCACAAGCAGCGCACGGTACGGCAACCCGGTAGGCCAAACAGCAGTTCATAGAACGGCCCTTACCCAGTTTGTTTCCTGTCCCCTTGTTGGATTGTACTGGTTTTTCCCTGTCTGTTACCTCCCCCCAGTGAAGCAGGTGAAGTAAAGATAAGGTTTGAGTTAACAGCAACTTCTCGTTACTGTCCCTGCAGTACAACCTTCACAGGTAAAAGCAGATGAGGAGCTGAACGGCCGCTCAACAACATAGAATATGTTCTGCTATTTTGACCTCCGTGTCTCGGTAACAGTGGCGGTGCGTCAATAGAGGGCGCTAGGGCGCCGCCCCTCTTAAAATTTTGCGATGAAAAAAAAAAAGAAGAAAATAAATAAATAATATATACTGTCAAAAAACATTATATACCAAATAATTTAAATAAGAAATATACCGTGTTGACGCGCTAAATGTGTGTGGGAGACCGTAAGCCCCTGTCAACAACCACTTAAGATATACCAAATATAATATATCGCCATTCATCATCACTGAGAAAAGCCCCTCCCCCCTTTAGGGGCACCGGCCCAATGTGAGTCTATGGAAAGCTAACAAACATTTCACCCTCGTGACGGCAAGGACAGCTTCTCATTGGCGGATGAAACGTGAATCTTCGGGCGCACAAATCTGCGCCCTAGCCAATGACATCGTTTCTTATTGCAACGTGGTTGGAATATTCGTCCAATCAGAGACCTTTATCATTCCCTCACATCCCATATAGCTCCCACGTAGCTACGCGAGCAACACAGCTAGCAGAGACTTTGATTATGTTAGTATGGCGACTGAAAACTCTGTGGTATCTCTACGCGAAACACCTTTCAATCCACGATCAGATGTTGACAAGAAGAGGCTGAAAGAGTTGGGACCCGAACGTCCGGATTTAAAAAGTCAGCAGCAAAGCAGTGACCGCGGGAGGACGTACACCCGGAGCTTCTCCTCAAGCTACATGCTAACCGGAGCTGCTAGCTGATGCTCAGTGTGGAGCAAAGCAGTGGCTCTGAGCAGCCGAGGAAGCGCCGGGCTATGAAGGAAGATGAGCTTGAAGGATTGCTGCAGAAGTGAGTGTCAAAATCAGCAGATGCCTGTTAGAGTTTAATGTTTTATCTTTCCCACAGCAGAACACATGTTGGACATTGTTAGATTTGGGTGGATATCATATCAGACTATAACTTTATCTAAAATACCAATTCAACCCCCAACAAGTTAGAGAGTGTGTGTGTGTGTGTGTGTGTGAGTGTGTGTGTGTGTCATAGCTACAGCCATCAAGGTGGCTCCTGGCCTTTTGTCTATGTTGCTGAGCCATCAAGACACACAAAACATAGTTTTTTGTCTGTAGTATGAAGCCTGTTTGTAGTAGATATTTCCCCACAACTTATCTTACTGTCTCTGTCTCTATATATATTTATCTGTAGGTTTGTGACACCATACTTGGACACACCAGGGAACGCTTTGCCTTCAAAGACCACCTCACCAGTGCCACCTTACTGCAGGGCCCCCAGTTTGAATGCTACGTCAATGTATTCCCTGAAGTTGCTCTGGCCACCACATTGAATGTTTCTTAAACCATTCTGCTCTGAACCTCTCATGCCCAAAGTTACAGTTTGTTGATAGTTGTTATTGGACAGTGTTGAGCACTGTGTTTTCTTGAAATAAAGCTTTGTTTTTTTAGAATATTCTACTCAAAACCTCTTTTCCTCATTGTGGAGTGCTATTTAAACCGCGCCGCCCAACTGCGCCCCCCCAAAAAAAAATGTCACCAGCCGCCACTGCTCGGTAAGTGTTACATAACCACAGCACTAGCTGTCAGGTCAGAATGGATTCAGGTGTTGGGTGAGTCAACAATGAGGAGTCTGAAGAATGTAAACTAACTGTCTGACATTTTCAGCGCTGAGTCAAGTGTTGTGGTGTGAGTTGACCTTGTCTCCGTGTCTCTATGGGTTACAGGAGTCCAAAACGGATCGTTTGGATGGTGTTGACGTAGTTGCGTCTCCTGACACATCTAAAGAGGCTCAGACGTACAGACGGATGTATCTGGTCATTTATGAATAAATAAAAACATATTTCCGAAAAAAAATAATTTATCCTTTCTGTGCGGACCGGTACCAAGGGACCCACGGACCGGTAGGTGGGGTCCGCTGCTTTAACGCCTTCGTCCTCGTCCACTAACTGACACGAGGACTTAACTGAGCAGACTTTTATTTTGAAACTAACGTGGACGCAGTGTTCTTGAGAAGTAGTGAAACTCTGACGCTTGACACTCTACTAAAACCCGCACGGAGAGCAGTTTCTCCAACCAGAGGATCATAACTTATTGAAAGATGAATATTGTGTCTTTTTCTCTTCAGTTCTTCTCTCCCGCTCCACACTAACATGAGGACTCTCAGGAGTTTAACTGGTGAGAAGACTTCAGAGCTTTAGACTTCTGAGCAAAGGTGAGTTATGAATGTCTTCATGTTGGTGTATTATGTTATATTACTGTACATGTTTATTATGTGAGGATTCGTGTATTAGACAAGATGTTTACGGGTAATAACGTGGACGGTTTGTTCAGTAAAGAGACAATTCAACAGTTAAAAGATGAGATTCATTTAAGACTAATCAGACTATAACCTGATCCATTAAAAACATATATACACTCACCTAAAGGATTATTAGGAACACCATACTAATACTGTGTTTGACCCCCTTTCGCCTTCAGAACACCTTAATTCTACGTGGCATTGATTCAACAAGGTGCTGAAAGCATTCTTTAGAAATGTTGGCCCATATTGATAGGATAGCATCTTGCAGTTGATGGAGATTTGTGGGATGCACATCCAGGGCACGAAGCTCCCGTTCCACCACATCCCAAAGATGCTCTATTGGGTTGAGATCTGGTGACTGTGGGGGCCATTTTAGTACAGTGAACTCATTGTCATGTTCAAGAAACCAATTTGAAATGATTGGAGCTTTGTGACATGGTGCATTATCCTGCTGGAAGTAGCCATCAGAGGATGGGTACATGGTGGCCATAAAGGGATGGACATGGTCAGAAACAATGCTCAGGTAGGCCGTGGCATTTAAACGATGCCCAATTGGCACTAAGGGGCCTAAAGTGTGCCAAGAAAACATCCCCCACACCATTACACCACCACCACCAGCCTGCACAGTGGTAACAAGGCATGATGGATCCATGTTCTCATTCTGTTTACGCCAAATTCTGACTCTACCATCTGAATGTCTCAACAGAAATCGAGACTCATCAGACCAGGCAACATTTTTCCAGTCTTCAACTGTCCAATTTTGGTGAGCTCTTGCAAATTGTAGCCTCTTTTTCCTATTTGTAGTGGAGATGAGTGGTACCCGGTGGGGTCTTCTGCTGTTGTAGCCCATCCGCCTCAAGGTTGTGCGTGTTGTGGCTTCACAAATGCTTTGCTGCATACCTCGGTTGTAACGAGTGGTTATTTCAGTCAAAGTTGCTCTTCTATCAGCTTGAATCAGTCGGCCCATTCTCCTCTGACCTCTAGCATCAACAAGGCATTTTCGCCCACAGGACTGCCGCATACTGGATGTTTTTCCCTTTTCACACCATTCTTTGTAAACCCTAGAAATGGTTGTGCGTGAAAATCCCAGTAACTGAGCAGATTGTGAAATACTCAGACCGGCCCGTCTGGCACCAACAACCATGCCACGCTCAAAATTGCTTAAATCACCTTTCTTTCCCATTCTGACATTCAGTTTGGAGTTCAGGAGATTGTCTTGACCAGGACCACACCCCTAAATGCATTGAAGCAACTGCCATGTGATTGGTTGATTAGATAATTGCATTAATGAGAAATTGAACAGGTGTTCCTAATAATCCTTTAGGTGAGTGTACATTATATATATAATATATATATATGATATACATTATATATATATATTAATATATATATATGTAATATATATAATAATATATATATATATATATATATATATATATTATATAATATGCATATAATAATGCACAAATATATATATTATGTAATAATATATATATATATATTATATATAATTATTATATATATATATATTATTATTATTACATATATTATATATATTATTATTATTACATATATTATATATATTATATATATATTTGTTTATTATTATATAAAATATATATATATATATATTAAGTATATATTATATATATATATATATTAATATATATAATGTATATTATATATATATAATATATTGTAATGTCACGGGTTGTCCCTAGGGCCGCCTATGGGTGGGGCAGTGCAAGAGAGAGCCGGAAACAGGCACAGTCAGACGATATAAATGAAAACAAAAGTTTATTATTCCATTTCCACGGTAGTGGCTTTTAAATAAAAAACAAAGACCATGAATAAACAGAAAGCGTCCCAGGGGGAGAAAGGGGTTATCCAAGGGCTAGTGTCCTCCTCTTCCTGGGAGCCCTGTCTCCTCCAAGCCGGTGGCAGCCTGCTCGTCCAGCTCCCTTCTCCCTGGTGCTCTCCCGTCTGTCCTTTATCAAGCCTCCCAGCCCTGCCTCAAAGATGAACAAATTTAATAAATTAGTCACATGATTTTTCTGTGATTAAAATTCAATAATGAATTAAAAACTAGTGTATTGCGCGCTTTTATTTTAAAGTAATGTCATCAGAACAATATAACAGGCCCTCTGGAGCAACAGCAAGTTAACAACAGAATATGAATCAGTTTTCCTTTATTTCTGAACAGGTACCAGAAGAAACATTTCATTTTATCAGGGAACAACATAAACAGTCTGTTCAGTATAGTAAGGGTCCCTGTGAGGGACAAGCCACCCCTTCTTTGTCCATGTTCTTGTTGCTGTTTTGCATTTGTCTGTCAGGACATTGTTAACGCACTGTTCTGCAGAGACTCTGAGACATTTGCATGAAAGACGAGGCCCATCTTCTCCAATCAACTGAGAGTATTTTTCCTGTATGTACAACTCATTTGACTTGATGCAAATGTGTGTGTTTGCGGTAGTGTCGAGGTTTAGAAAAGTTCTGAGTTTCTTCGTGTGGATGTGGAGGACAACGTGAAGGAAACAAGTCTGTATTTCGTGTCTCTTAATGAAGAAATGAAGCTGCAACATAGTGAACTCTTCAGGGTCAAACCTCCGATGACCTCCTGCAGCGTGGAGAGACTTTTGGGATTAAAACTCGTCTCATCTATGAAGGACGAGACCTTCCTGTCACTGAGATTTATTGGACGTAAGAGGACATCGTCTCCGTCACACGGTGAGACGAGCTGCTGCTTTGACCTCCATCCACACTTCCTACATATTATTTTTAAACTTATTTCACTTAATTAATGTATTTCTAGAGACTCTGAAAGCTGAATCCAAACACTAATTGTGTGTGTGTGTGTGTGTGTGTGTGTGTGTGTGTGTGTGTGTGTGTGTGTGTGTGTGTGCAGTGGCGGTTCTACATGTAATTACGCCTCCCCTGTGTAACTCCCGCCCCTCTGCTCAGCGCAGGCACAGAGACACGCCCCTGTGTGTGTGTGTGTGTGTGGATGTCTCTATGAGTCATAGAGGAAGTGAACGAGTTCGCCGCGCGCATGCGCCTACATAAGGCGCATGCGCGCAGGCTAGCATAGCATAGCATGCCACGTGGCCATAGCATAGCATGCTGCATGCGGGCCTACATGGCCACGTGTGCACTATGTAGGCCCGTAAGGATACGTAGCCTACATGCTACGTATCCTTACGGGCCTACATAGTGCGCACGTGGCCATGTGCCACGTATATATGGCGTATATCTGGACTTTGATTATTGTCTAAACTATGGTCAATGGGTACAATTTTGCATGCTGATGGCGACAACAATAGCAAGTGAGACATGAGGGGCACTCACGCTGCCGGCCGGCGGGGTGCTGGTGATCTGGTCCTGGACTCTCTCGATGACTCTCATCTTCACGGCAAACAGCACTGGGCTCAGTTGTTTTGGGTCCTGGATGTAGACCGTCCATTTCCCATTAACACACTGATCCAGTAGCGTAGTGGAGCTATCGGGCAGCCGTTGCATTAGCGTAGCTCCTTCTTCGCACTTTTCAGTTGTTGGAAACTTCACTGGAATCTCCTCGATTACAGAGAGATCTTCTTCAAGAACCAACTGAATGCAGAAAAAAAAGACGAATAGTTTAAGGCCTTTCATGGTCAGTTTTTTCATACACGTCTATGTCATGTGAAATGGTCGCGACTGTGCCTTTTCTTGACTGTGCCGTTTCTTGACTGTGCCTGATGATCGTTGTCCCTCCCGTCACGCCCTCAACCCGCCCTCAACCCGCCCTACATTGCCAGTTCACTCTGCTAGGCCTTGTCGACGTGTCCTTGAGCAAGACACTTAACCCCCCAAATTGCTCCTTGTTGCTGTGTCTATGCTGTATAGGGAAAATGTAAGTTGCGTTGGGATAAAAGAGCCAGCTAAATGAAATGTAATGTATCATTTAAACAATTTTATAATACGGGTAGATCAAATCAAGCATTCTGATTGGTTGAGAGTGAGTCACATGGTGTACTTTATTCCGCCATGAAGTACAGCCTGTTTACATTTACAGCGTTCCATATCAGTGCGCACTTAAAATGACAGGTAGATTTCAAAAGAGAAAAGAGTTTGATCACAAAATCGCGATGATTTCCAGTGAGAGATAATTACTGTCGGTAATTTCCCGACGTGAGGCGAGTTCTCTAAACCAGTGGTTGGTTCTCAACCTTTTTTCAGTGATGTTCCCCCTGTGAAATATATTTATTAGTCGAGTCCCCGACCAGTGCAAAGCATTTTGGCACAGCGCTGTGCCATCAGTTTCTGATACAATATATAACATGTACAATTCAGTTTATGAACTTACACTTATATTTTATTGAATATTTATTAAATAACTATTTTTAAAGAATTTTTTAAATTATAGATTTTAACATTTTAACATAAATAAACATTTTTTTAAATCTCGTACCCCCTGGAGTGCCTTCATGTACCCCTAGTGTGTGTGTGTGTGTGTGTGTGTGTGTGTGTGTGTGTGTGTCAACAAGGACGCCATCCGCCTGCTGGAAGGACTGAGGAGCAGGAGGTGAAGGGCTTCAACAGGGGACCCTGCTAGAGGATCCAAACAAGGCCCGATACATCTTATTCTGCCATAAATAAGTCAATTTTTATTTATTTTATTCTGTTTTTTTGACAGTTTTTTGCTGTATTTGGACTGGTTGGGCTCGGGAGATCGACTCTGGGGTTCAGAAGGTGAAGATGAAGTGAATATAGAGCAACACATTGTTAATCTGCTGTTACCATCCTCCAGAAGCCCAGACCCTCCACCAACTCCTGCCAGGTGGTCCGGACGCTGGAGAGGACGCCCTCGCTGCTCTGCAGGTTACAGCTGTGTCTTTAGACCACCAGGCTCTTTAAAGGTAACTTATTGTATTTCATCTGTGTGCTTTTTGCTCCGTCTGTCGTCTGGACCAGGATCAGGACCTTCATCTCTGTCTGTGAGGTAATGATTCACTTTGTGCATCCATCTTTTCTTGTCTGTATTTTAGGGGTGAACGTAGATGAAGTTCTATCCGGTTCTACTACCAACACTCATTGCTTCACATTGTTCTCCTCTCGTCCAGCTGGAGACTATTTAAATGTGTAGAATTCAACAGATAAGACTCTTCAACATCTGGTTTAAGTGTCAGGAAATGTATGAAATGTAAAATGTTACTTTTTAAATGAAGTTCATATTACTGTATTTTAAATATCTTTATTACAGAAAAAACTCTTCAATCACTTTAACCACCTCAACTGTGCAATATAATACATGTTATTCTGTCTGTATATATAATATTGTTATTGTGCATTCTTCACTGTTTTTATTACTGTCTCTTTAAGAGAGGAGCGAAGGAGACATACAGTGTAAGCTGAAGACAAAAATGTATGCTTGTTATTAAACTGGGATTTGTTAAATAAAAGTTGCAAAACTGAAGAAGGACGTGTTTGTGGACAGTTCGTTTCAAGGGTGCAACAATGGCCTCACAGCCCTCCTTGCATTTATCTTTGTGTGATAGATGTATTATCTTTAGGATGCTAGCTTGATAATTTCTTAAAGGACAGGGACTTCAATCAGAGAACAGAGCACAGAAAGGTAATTCCAAAAGGAAATGTATCTCCACTTGGATGCTTATATATGTGATTCTAAAATAAACGGAAGAAACACACATTCAACTTCAGCGGTTATCAGATTTGTTGGGGCTAGAGACCCCCTGAACCCCCGATTATCATAATTATTTGTATTCTAATGCTTCAGATCCGTTTCATAGAGATGAACATAACGCAATCTCATATTGAATCGGGGTGCTTTGTAATTATATTTTGCTTTAGCCTGGCTCTAGTGGCCAAATAGCGTAACTGCAGTACTGAAAATAACCACATGGTGAAACACATCGACTGTAATAGAGACGTGTACTTATGTACAAGAATCGTCAAGTTATCAAAAACCCTTAATGTTATTTGCACATTCCAAAGATGTGACACTTATAAAAACCTAAGAAAAGTAAGTATTACCAATAAATATAGCACCACTTCTCCATGTATCTACTCTTAATATGCATTCTAAACATAAAGAAGGAAAAAGAACGATTATGCTAACAATAAGTGGTGGCCATTAACAATAGTTTAGAAGTGGTTTGACTCACGTTTATTCATTTGTGTTCTCCCTTGCCATGCTTTCCAGAAGCTGTTGGAATCAACCCAGAGAGACAAAGGCACGTCAGAGAGAGGTGATCAGCAAGAAGAGCGGGAGAACGGCCAAAAGAAAGTGACATCCATGAAGCCGCATGTGTGCTCTTGAGGAAGCGCATGGATTTTAAGTGGTTGTTACGCTCATGGAAAACCTGGAAAAGTCATGGAATTTTAAAATGGTTATTTCCAGGCCTGGAAAAGTCCTTGAAAAAAAAAAAAATCCCAAAAGTTTAGTAAAAGTCATGTAAATGTGTTATATTCATGTGTTCATGTCGTTCATTTACGCTGAGTTTGAAATAATTAATATGCTTTTAAAAGAAAGATGCTCAAAATATAAGCAGGCATACATACAGGCATCTATATAAATGTTTATTCTTTTAATCAAACTATTGTCTCATTCATTTGAGTCATTCAAGGTTTACTGTATGCTTTGTATTCTCATTGTTAGTTTAAATACTACATTTACTCACTTTTTACTGTTTACACCCAGATTTCACTAAATGTTTGGTCAGGTTCTTCCTACTGACTGATAATGTAATGATGCATTTATGTAGTTAGTTAATGATGTAAATAAATATATTTATATGAGAAGTTGTTATGACACTTGTTTTGTCTATTAGCATAAACACACATCAAAGCACCTTTGGCAACATGACCAATTATATTTTATCTATTGTATGTTAAAAAAAAATGTAAGCGCATAACACACTTTTGAAATAAAAATAAAAATCCAAAAACGGTAAACAATTTAACTTGGCTCTGACAAAGGTGTAGCTGTTATGAACTGTCTGTTATTGATGTCATTTAATTGTCTGACTAATTAATCAGATCATCTGATTAATTAGTCAGACATTTAAATCATTATTTTGTATTTCAATACTTTAGTTTAACAACTTGAGGAATCCAGTTTTTTTCCCATTTAAATAAAATGAATTTGAATTCACTTAGCCGACTTTTGCATGAACTAATTATATTGATCTGAATGATTTGTGAAATTGGTACCAATAACGGAAAAGATGTTTGGTTTTTAATGCACTTTTTATTAATACAGTGTTTAGAGGTCATAGATATGAAGATAACACTTCAAACTTCTCTATCAAACAGAAACATAATCTAAATACTATCAATAATCTATAACACATCTTTAAAATACATTACCTCTCTGCTCCTACAGTCGCACAATACATTTACGTTTACAAAAATAAAAATGTATATTTCCACACATTATAAACAATTGTAAATTGTTAATTTTTCAAACTACTTTAGACAGAGTCAATGCTCCATGATCTATACTGTGATGAAGTGGTAGAACCTGACTGTGTGTTAGGGTCCAGATATTTTAATTAAATAAATGTGTTCAGCTTTAATCTTAATAAGAGACATGATTGTGAGCAGTGGCGGTTCTACATGTAATTACGCCCCGGGCGAGACCGCCCCTCCCCCCCGCCGGGAAAAAACTGAAAAATTCTCAATTGCACAAATCCTTCAGTAGAACATTTGAATAACACACTTAAGAGAATCAATGCACACAATTATGCACAACACAGTATAAGTTACAACATAAAAGTGGCAAAAATATATACAATCAGATATAGAAAAAAATTAACAAGAGCAGAGATACAATAATATAAAATATTAAGAATAATATACAAATACAATATAGAATAAATAAACACACATGTAAAAACACACTAAAGAAAATCTAATTATTACACTGGAAGAAAGTCAAGGTGTGACTAAGCCCACTAATTGCATTAGAGCAGGGGTGTCCACACTTTTTTCACCGAGGGCCACAAACAGAAAAATATACGAACGTCTGGGCCGAGGTATATTGCGAAATGAATCAAATGAGGTCAATATATATATATATATATATTTAAATTAGTGCTGTCAAACGATTAAAATATTTAATCGCGAATAATCGCATTTATGTCATAGTTAACTCGCGATTAATCGCAATTAATCGCAATTAATCGCAATTTTTTTTTTTGCATTTTAATGCTCTTATCAACATGAAAAAGTGGATTGGCTTGCTATATTTTATTGAAAAACAACTGCCAAACAGGGCAGTTCAAAATAAAATTACTGCACATTTCAGGTAAACAAAGGTTTACAAAATAAAATGATAAAGTGCACATTTTGAGAGAGAGAGCGAGAGAGGAAGAGAGAGCGAGAGAGAGAGAGAGAGAGAGAGAGAGAGCTGTGAACATAGCAGTCAGGCTCTTGAAGGCAATCCGTAGGTCCTGTCGTTGGATGCGATGCGTATTCTATCAGCTAGACCCTCGTCCTCCACAACGTTAACAGGCTACACGCAGTAGCACCATTTAGCTATGGCTGCAATAAGTCTGTTCTTGTTGTGGTGTCCATGTGTTTCTGAAGTCATCCATTCTTGTCTGCTATGACGAGGGGGCGCAGAGTTAGCATCAGCTGTGTGCTTGGCCATCAAGTGGTGTTTCAGACTGGATAGGCTACGATGATAGCTCAGTTCACAATGACAAATGGCACATACCACTTTGGTCTCGTCAAGAGAACCATCTGACAACTTTTTGAAAGTAAACTTTCCATTCATTAGCGTCTTATCATTCATGTTGCCGTATCGCGCTCACCATTCATTCATTTCAAACCGTAACGTTAGCCTAGCTTCCAAGCCCAAACGGCGTGCCTATTGTTTTGCTTCCGGTTGAGCTACATCCGGCGTGGTGATCGTGGGAAGAAAAATTGAAAAATAAAAATGCGTTAACGCCGTTAATGAAATTGACGGCGTTAAAATTGATTTGCGTTAACGCCGTTAATAACGCGCTAATATGACAGCACTATTTAAAACGTAAACATATACATTTCCTGACCCTTAAACCAGATGTTGAAGAGTCTCTTGTTTTATGGTCTTGGATCAGTTCTGTGATGACTTGTTCAATAGGATCCTCCAGACTGAGACCTGTTAGTCCTGATGGGTTGTTTCTCTGGGAGATTCAACATATATACGTCTGCAATGAAGTTACTTCTCCTAACAGTATATAGTATTATCAGTATAATTAGTAAAAGAGCCAGAAGAGCTGCAGCCATCAGTCCCAGTAAACAGTAGAGGACGATCCGTCCCCGACTCTCTGGCTGTGGACTTTCTGTCTTTGAAGAATCTTTTCTCAGACTTGTTCCGCTTGTCGTCTCAGGTTCTGGTCGATCCCTCGCTGCTGCAAAGAGACCAAACACATCTGTTTCTTTCACGTGAAGAGAAACAACTTTCACTGAATAAATAAATAAATAAAAACAACACATTAAGTTGGAACACATTTCCCAGAAACTGCAAGAAGAAGGTTTTTCTTCATCTGAATAAAGCTGCTGGATTGAAGGAGTTCTACTGGATCAACCTACCAGAGACATTGAGCCGACATTCCCCAGAGTTCGTCCCATATCTCGTGTACACGTCACACAGGTATAGACCTGAGTCAGCGGTCCTGAGTCTGGACACATGAAGTCTGACTCGTCCTTCTCTGAGGACGTCTTTGTCCCACTGGACTCGTCCTGCAAAGAGTTCATCCTGAGACTCTGGGACCTCGACTCCTTCATACACATGAAGCAGGACGAAGGGCTTGACAGGAGTTACCAGCTCACAGAAGACATTCATGGAGTTGGGGGAGCTGCCAGTGTTGGTGGTGAACCTCCATTCCAGTGTGATGCTGTGGTTCTCCTCTGCCTGATAGGAGCTCTGTGTCACATTCACTACAAAGGATCCTGTTGAGGAGACAGAGAGGGAGAGGGAGGAGCAGACCAGCTGACAGCTTTAACATGCAGCCTTTAAACTCATCTACAGGTCTCTGTGGAGGGTTCAGTGATGCTTCAGAGCTGGAGGGCTTTACAAATACACAAGTAAACTCACCACAGACACAGGAGGTGAGGATGAAGAGGATGAAGAGCAGCAGGATCCTGCAGGTCATCTTGTCCCTGTGAGAGGAGACAGAGGAGAAGAGTCACAAACACATCACATCAAAATTCAGTCGAACATTTAGGTTGAAATAACTTATTTGTGTCACAAGATGGCGCCAGAGCTTAAACTCTGAAACGTAAACAGGAAACATTATGAGGAACCTGTTTCCTCCTCTGCTCTGTGTTGAACATCTTCAGTCATGTGAAGATCTGCATCTCCAGACGACCCTGTCCTCTGGTCTGAGGTCAGAGGTCAACTCAGCAAGAAGCAACCTGCAGACCGTCTAAGGACCCACAGCGCACATGAAACTATCTACATGAGTTATGAATTCCACTTTCTCTTTCCATGTATTTATAGCTCCATCTTCAGTCTCACAGCCAATCGTGTTGAACCACACTGCTCTCCTCCAGCTGAACTCCTCCCGTCCATATCTGGACATACATTCTAATATGTTTCACCGATTCTTCCATTATATATTATATATTGTATTGCATGCAACAAACAGAGTATGACTTAATCAACAGTCTGGTTCACACTGTTAACAGACTTCCTAACGTTGCTTCTGGAACAATAAAATGTTTATCTGATCTGTTTCTTTCCTGAGAGATTTTATTTTGAGTATTTATTTTCTTTTTAAAGAATAAAACTGGTTTTGGGGTTTCAAACATGATGTTTAGGTAAATGATACAATTATAAACTCTTATAAGACATGATAAATAATGTTGCAATAAATCAGCTTTTTAACAACATGATTCACACAATGAGAGCATGAAGATGAATATATTCACATCACCTTGAATGTCTTCAGTCACGTGACCTGGACAAAGACCGTTTTCAAGTTCAGTGACTTCTTATAGACCCGTAGTCTGTTTACTTCCTCTTTCGAGAGGGGAGGAGCTTGTTTTCAACCCGCCTGAACACCAAAGATATCCGTTGTAAAATACGTTGCTCCCGGCGGCTTCTCCATGGTGCACAATTGTCCCCACCAATACGAAAAAAATATCTTGCACAATATATTTGAAAACGCTACTGAACCAGCCAAGAGTGAAGGCAAGAAAAGCATTCAGACTCAAACAGGAACTATGTGACCTACAGTTTCAAATGTTTGCTGTTTGTATTGTAGGCATGGACATGCATTGGAGCACTGTTTACAATTAAGAAAAAGAACGCATGAAAGGTATCTTTTTAACAGACACTTCCTGCTTGCATTCCGACGGAGGAATGCAAGCTGCGGTTCCGCCCTTACCTTCGGACGTAAGGGCGGAGTCATCGACTAAAGTCCCTCCGTTCCTCCTCTGAGGTGTATAAAAGAAGCTCTGTGACTCCAGAGGTTCATTCATCATGGACTCCTCGCTGCTCGTCCTCAGAAGAATTCACACCAACTGGAGAACTTTGTCTCTTTATTTCTTTACGCGACTGAAGACGTCTACGAGGTAATGCATGAATGAATAATGTTGTGTTATTATCATATGAATCATGAACAGATTTATATGTAAAGGGTTGGTGCTGTCGCTGAGGACTAAGATGTTAAAGATGATAATGAGACGATATAGTTCTCACGCGCATCTCCAGCAGTAATCATTACATATTAAACGTTATGGGATGCAAAATGAAAACGTGCAAAGTTAATATATGAGTGTGTATGTGCTTGTCAATGTCATGACATGCATATTTTTGTGTCCGAATCCATTATTTCCTTTATATAATATTTTATCAATTCATGACATATATTATTTAATTATATGAAACCTATTCAGTTCAAATATATTTTCAGTTCATTAAAATAATATATATTCTTTTATGTGTTGGCGCCTCAAGCCCTGAACATGTCAGGGGGCACAGCCGTCCCAGCACATGATCAGACTATAAAAACTATAAAATAATGTGTTTTCATCATAATACATTTAAAATACACTACTATGGCATGCTTTTATTATTGAACCATTTAAAATAAAATAAATGTTGGCAAACACCAATAGTTTTAAGCTGTAGACCAGAGGCCTGTCTCACGAAGCTGGATTTCGGTTTAGCGAGGTAACTTCTGGATTAACCCTGGGTTTTCCGTCTCACGAAGCTGGTTCACTTCTTAGCGGGGTGCGTTGCCCCGGTAACTTACGCTGAACGCCTAACCTGCTCCGGAGCAGGTTAAGTTCCCGGATAAGATCTCAGCGGGTCTATAAGACCGCCTACTGGCCAATCATTGTCTTGGAAAAACGGCCTGCCCATTTCTACAGAATCCCGTTGAGGAAGGCGCACGGATAGTAAGAGCAGCACTCCAGAGAGCGTCTCTTCATCTGTTGCCTCCTCAGTGGCCGACATGAGAAGTGGCAAAATATTTCTTCCTCTTTAATGCACGATCAGCACCAACAGATTGCTTGTAAGTGTATGACAGTTTGAATTTACTGTTACCTTTTAACTTGCGTCCATGTTCTTATAGCTGGGGTTGCAACTGAAATGAGATTAAATTGTTAAAACGAAAAGATAATCAAAATAGGCACATACATTTGAGACAGTGATTTAATATTACAATCCCAGTAATTTATGCATTGACGGAGTCGGCGATTTTTTTCCCACGATTCCTTGCGGCTTCTGGCTGCTGCAGCAGTGTTGCTTTTTGCTTGTATTCTTTCTCTATATTGTTCGTACATTCTTAAGATGATGGTTTGCTCCTCCGTTGTAAAATACGTTGCTCTCGGCGGCTTCTCCATGGTGCACAATTGGTCTAACGGAGTTAACTCCGCCCCTTTTATGTGCACGAGCACAGATCTAGATGAGACGCTCCTGGGTTCACTTAACGAGTTGATAACCGGCTTCGTGAGACCAATAAGCGAGACCGCGGACATCTGGGTAAGTGCAGCTGGATAACTGAGGGAAACCCCGGGTATGTTAATCCAGCTTCGTGAGACAGGCCTCAGGGGTGGGCCCACACTGAGGTAAGCATATTTTAATTTTTAAACTCTGGGGAGAAAAAAGGAAGGAGGGGCGGGGTGAGGCCAGTGTCACTAGTGTGACACTGGTGTGACTTCTGGGATGGGCCGTCAGTGGCGGCCCATCCCAGAAGATGTTATTATGATTACATGTGTATATACTCAGAATGACTCATTCAAGTCAGAACAGTGAGCTTACCTGTATGTGCATCAGTGTGAACTGTGGGCCTGCATCTGGCTGGTGAGAAGTTGAATGTCAGGTTCCATTCTAGTCACAGTCTCAAACACTGATGCAGATGTTCATCTGTCAATCTTGATCTCATCAGTTTTCAGGTGTTTCATGTGTGAAAAGGTTTGCTCGCAGATATACGTGCTGCCAAAAAGTGTAAACATCTTCATTGCGTGTTTTTTTTATGTTAGGGCGGGCGGCATAGAAGTCAATGAGACCGTTGGGCTTGAATGCGTCTTTCAGAACATCCCAGTTCTGTAACTCGGCCAACTCAAACTGATAAGAAGGCTGGGCTTCATCGGCAAGAAAGGGTTCTGGAAAAGACGGATTTCTTTTGCATTAACATGTAGTTGCTGGAATCGCACACCGAACTCCACCTTCAACATTTCCAGTGCTTCCACACACTTTTCAGCTGGGAACGGGACCGCTGGGTTCTCTGCAGAGAGGTTTTGGGTAGCAGGATGAAGTTGTGATTTTTCACTTGTTCCAAAAGCAGCGCAAGTTTCACCTCAAATGCTTTTATGTGAGAACACATGTCGCAAATGAGTTTCCCCTGGCCTTGTAGCTGCAAGTTAAGGCTGTTCAGCATTTCTGTCACGTCTGTTAAAAATGCGAGGTGCCATTTCCATTCTGGGTCGATCAGCTCTGGGACCGTTTTATCTTTTGAATGAAGAAATGCGTTAATTTCGGGTAGCAGCTCGTAAAAACGTCTCAAAACTCTGCCCCGAGTCAAACATCGGACCTCTGTGTAGTACAGCACATCGCCGTGCGCAGACTCCAGTGAGGACAGGAATTGTTGGAACTGCCTGTGTTTAAGTCCCTTTGCTCTGATGAAGTTCATGCATGACATCACAACCTTCATGACAGAATGAGATCCCGTCCTTCCATCTCCCGGTTCATGCGTCCTATTAGACCACGAGACGCGCCCACCATACTAGGAGCCCCGTCAGTCGTGATGCTGGCAAGCTTTGACCAGTCTAGGTCCAACTCTTCCATGGTTTGGCATACTTTGCCGAAAATATCCTCCCCCGTTGTAGTCCCTTTGAGACTTTGGAGGGCTGCCAGCTCCTCGCACATCTCAAAGTTTGCGCTAACTCCACGAATAAAAATGAGCAGCTGCGCTGTGTCTTGCACGTCCGTGCTCTCATCCAGTGCTAATGAAAAAAATTCTGTCTTCTGCAGCAGCTGGGCATATACATTACCCCCGATGTCTTCAATGCGTCTGGTGATTGTACTCGCCGACAGACTCACGGCATTAAAGACATCTTTCTTCTCGGGACACACCTCTTCCGCGACAGCATTCAAACATTTCTTGACAAACTCTCCATCAGTGAAAGTTTACCGCTGCTTGCTATCAGTTGAGCAACCGACAGTTGAGCAGTCGACAAACAGCCTTTTCTTTGCATTGAACAAAAAAATAATGGTTTGACCACTGCAGGTTAAATACCCTGCATTCTGCATCAATGTTTCTCTTACCTAACCTTTTCGCCATTATTCCGTTCTATTTGACAGGGGCTAGTCTAGGATTTGCGTGGCCAGACTGAAAAAAAAATCATAATGCGCCTCTGGTATTGTTCAGGGGGCCGGGCCTTAGTTTGGGGACCACTGCTGTAGACATAATTAAAAAACCTTTGTCCCGAAATTATCATATTCTCAAATGTCAAAATAAAAGTCCCATCTTTGAAAAATTCAACAATGTATTCAAAATAATTTTTTGGGGGTTAAATATCATTTTTATTAAGTTCTGGATTTACATTTTTTTTAATATATTTTTTCATTTTTCACTTGCATATTTTGGAGACTGAAGATGTGAACCTCCAACACCTTGATGTGATGTGTTTGTGACTCTTCTCCTCTGTCTCCTCTCACAGGGACAAGATGACCTGCAGGATCCTGCTGCTCTTCATCCTCTTCATCCTCACCTCCTGTGTCTGTGGTGAGTTTACTTGTGTATTTGTAAAGCCCTCCAGCTCTGAAGCATCACTGAACCCTCCACAGAGACCTGTAGATGAGTTTAAAGGCTGCATGTTAAAGCTGTCAGCTGGTCTGCTCCTCCCTCTCCCTCTCTGTCTCCTCAACAGGATCCTTTGTAGTGAATGTGACACAGAGCTCCTATCAGGCAGAGGAGAACCACAGCATCACACTGGAATGGAGGTTCACCACCAACAATGGCAGCTCCACCAACTCCATGATTGTCTTCTGTGAGCTGTTAACTGATGTCAAGGCCTTCGTCTTGTTTCATATGCATGAAGGAGTCGAGGTCCCAGAGGATGAACTCTTTGCAGGACGAGTCCAGTGGGACAAAGACGTCCTCAGAGAAGGACGAGTCAGACTTCATGTGTCCAGACTCAGGACCGCTGACTCGGGTCTGTACCTGTGTAAAGTGCTCACCAGTTATGGGAGGAACTCTGGGGAATGTTGGCTCAATGTCTCTGGTAGGTTGATCCAGTAGAACTCCTTCAATCCAGCAGCTTTATTTATTTTTCTTGTCAGTGAAAGTTGTTTCTCTTCACGTGAAAGAAACAGATGTGTTTGGTCTCTTTGCAGCAGCGAGGGATCGACCAGAACCTGAGACGACAAGCGGAACAAGTCTGAGAAAAGATTCTTCAGCGACAGAAAGTCCACAGCCAGAGAGTCGGGGACGGATCGGCCTCTACTGTTTACTGGGACTGATGGCTGCAGCTCTTCTGGCTCTTTCACTAATTACACTGAGAAGAAAATATACTGATAAGAGAAGAAACCTCTTAGCAGCCTTATAGATTTATAATCTCCCAGAGAAACAACCCATCAGGACTAACAGGTCTCTGTCTGGAGGATCCTATTGAACAAGTCATCACAGAACTGATCCAAGACCATAAAACAAGAGACTCTTCAACATCTGGTTTAAGTGTCAAGAAATGTATGAGATATATATTTTTACGTTTTAAATGAAGGTCATATTACTGTGGGTTTGGTTTTAAATATATTTATTACAGAAAAAACACTTTGAACAAATACATTTGATTCCGTCTGTATA
Organism: Myoxocephalus aenaeus; assembly: GCA_038501785.1. Classification (NCBI taxonomy): domain Eukaryota; kingdom Metazoa; phylum Chordata; class Actinopteri; order Perciformes; family Cottidae; genus Myoxocephalus; species Myoxocephalus aenaeus. Next base: position 147,573 of record JBAMJR010000101.1, read on the forward strand.
TACATAATATTGTTTTCGTGCATTCTTTGTTCATTTATATTGTTTTTTTATTTTTGTTTTACTATGTCTCTTGTCTGCACTTTACCCGTTTGCTGCTGTAATCCTGCAAATGTCCTCATTGCAGGACTAATACAGGAATATCTAATATAATATACAGCAATAATAACTAATGTCAGTGTAAATAATGCTTTTCATGGAGTTGAATCAATCTTCTGTCCTCTTCCTACTGACTGATATTGTTATGATGCACAATGCACTTATTTAAAGTTAATGATGTGTTCATATTGTAAATAAATCCCTATTGATATGAGAAGCATTCACAATAAAGTTACAAGGAACTTTTATTCTGTGTTGATTTTGTCTCTTTTGAACCAGTGTGAGTGTTTCTGAGCCCCAGATTCTGTGTATAAACTAATGTTACTGCAGCAGGTGTCTGACAGTCTGCTCCACTCAGTCCTGGTTCAACAAAACATCCCATAATATCAGCAGATCACCGTCACCCATCTGGTAGCAGAGACAATGACATTAATACAAGATTTAGAAATCAAAAAAATTGCCTTGCCTACAAATGTTGGGCTTATGTGTATCAACTAATATTAATAAACAATGAGAATAATTCATTAAAACCCCTGCACTGCAAACTAGAAGCAGAAGTATAGAACAATATAGTTCTCACGTGCATCTCCAGCAATAATCATTAAATATAAAAAGTTATGGGGATGCAATGAATAAAAAAATGCAAAGTTTGTGTGTGTGTGTGTGTGTGTGTGTGTGTGTGTGTGTCACTGGTCCTCACCTGTTACGACCACAGAGAGTTCTACAGACTAAAACTAAGACATGGTGGTTACTGAGCATATATGTAGAACCAGGACTCATACTTAGTGATATTTTAACTGCTTTTCTTGTTTTTTTGTGTCTTTGTGGTCTATTTGTGTGGTTTCGTATTTATGTGTAATCATGTAGTCATCTTGTGTCTCTTCATTGTAATTTCCGTAAGATTCGGGTTATAAGGCGCTACTTTTTTGTCCTCAACTTTGACCCGTGCAGCTTAAATATCGGTGCGGCTGATTTGTGGACAAAATTCACCCACCGACGATGCCACCACGCTCACCCGAGGAGGCGCGATGGAAAACAGCTCAGCGCTACAGCTCAGCGCTAGCTCGCGAGCTAGCAACGCGAGCTAGCTAGTGATGTAGCATCAGAAAGGAAAACAGAAGCTACAATGTCCATAACGTCCTGGTGGATTAGCCTGCGACACCTCCACCACAGCTGTGAGAACAAACAGAGAGACAGCGTGGCAGAGGCAGGGGAGAGGCTAGCTCGCAAGCTAGCATTGACCTGTAGCGCTGACCTGTAGCGCTGACCTGTTTTCCATCGCGCCTCCTCGGGTGAGCGTGGTGGCAGCGTGGTGGGTGCTGGCAGGGAGCCGGGCGGGGCGGCGGGGTGAGGGGCGCCGCGGGGCGGGGAGGACAGCAGGGAGTTTGGCTGCTGTGATCCTCTCTGCAGTCTTTATGACTCTTTAGAGCCTTCCTCTCTGCCTGTGTGGTGTTCCCATCCCAGACAGTGAGGATGCTCTCTATCAGTCCTCTGTAGGGTGAGAGGGCGATGGTTCAGACCAGCTTTCCTGAGCTCGTCGTCCCCCTTGATGAGCCCCAGGATGGTGGTGTCATCTGCGTGTTTGATGAGGATGGTGTTGTCCCGGGTGGAGACACAGTCCTGGGTGTACAGGGTGAAGAGTGTTGGGCTCAGGCAGCAGCCCTGTGGGGATCCTGTGTGACTGTGAGCTCAGCAGACACCCGTCTCCCCATCCTCACCAGCTGTGGTCTTTCTGTCAGGAAGTCCAGGATCCAGTTGCAGGTGGGGGTCGGGACGCCGAGGTCTGACAGCTTCTCCATCAGTTTGCCTGAGCGGATAGTGTTGAAAGTAGAACTGTAGTCCAGGAAAAGCATCCTGGCATACGTTCTGCTGCTCTCCAGGTGTTGCAGAGTGTGTGTGTGTCCGGGACCGTGTGGTTGATGTGTGTGAGGACTAGTTTTTCTAAACACTTCATGGCGACTGGTGTGAGTGCCACTGGCCTGAAGTCACTCAGGGTGGGTCTGGTCTTTTGGGGACTGGTGTGATGATGACGGATTTGAAGATACAGGGGACTACAGCCTGGGATAGTGACAGGTAGAAGATGTCAGTATACACACCAGCTATCGCTAGTGATGACCTGCTGTCATGTTATTGATGTCATTCTCTCACTGTATTTAGTTTCACTTTTATTTCATTTGATCTGTGAGCTTTTTGCTTCATTTGTCATCTGTACCTCTCTCTCTCTCTCTCTCTCTCTCTCTCTCTCTCTCTCTCTCTCTCTCTCTCTCTCTCTCTCTCTCTCTCTCTCTCTCTCTCTCTCTCTCTCTCTCTCTCTCTCTCTCTCTCTCTGTGAGCTAATCTAATGAATCTTCACTTCTTCTATAAAACATCCATCTTTTCCTCTCTGTCTGTATTTTGGTGAAGGGGGAAAGTAGATGGAAGTTCTAACCGGTTCTACTCCATAACACTCAGTGACTGAAGCCAATGTAAGTGTGTAACATGTAACAGATAACACGGATACATAAATGTCACGGATAAATGTTTTGCCATGAGTCTTGAATTAAATGATGTCTCACTATTCAACACACAGGTTTCCTCATGAGCTCTCACTGCAGGAAACTGGACACGAGGAGAACCACGTTGCCTTCAGGTACCGTGGGTACCGTGAGCATTATGACTCACTATACCTTCATACAGCATATTCACGGGATTGGCAGTAAACTAAATTGACGCCAGTGACACAGTTATGTTTAGCTGCTGTTTTAGACCTCACTTGTCATGAATGACAGTACAAGAGCAATGAACTCTGCCGGGTTGTGCCGTTCAATAACGACACTATAATATCTGACGTTTCGCACCACTGTGAACACAGCGTGTCCCTGATGCCGTCCGGTGTGTGAGATGAACTGGTTTTGAATTAACTGGTTTATTATTTTTGCGTGAGGCTGATGTTCCGCGGAGACTATAAACAGATCAGTCTGCTGTTGTCATGACATGCATATTGTTGTGTCCGAATCTATTATTTCCTTTAAATAATGTTTCACCAATTCATGACATGTATTATTTAATTATATAAAACCTCTTCAGTTTAAATATATTTTCAGTTCATTCAAATAATATATATTATTTTATGTGTTGGCGCCTCAAGCCCTGAACATGTCAGGGGGCACAGCCGTCCCAGCACATGATCAGACTATAAAAACTATAAAACAATGTGTTTTCATCATAATACATTTAAAATACACTACTATGGCATGCTTTTATTATTGAACCTTTAAAAAAAACTAAATGTTTACAAACACCAATAGTTTTAAGCTGTAGACATAATTAAAAAACCTTTGTCCCGAAATTATCATATTCTCAAATGTCAAATGCCGCTGCGGTTTTCCATTTTGCATGCACATGAAACCGCTGCGGTTTGTAATTCAGGGAGTGGCTTTTGTTTGATTATGCAAATTAGCAGCACTGAAAGTGTGCCGACTCATCTGTTACTATATAGTTCCTGTGTGCAGTGTTCACGTGGATGGACCGACAACTACCACTGCATCACTGTGATGCTGAAACTAACTTTAGAAAGAGATTCTTCTCAGGCAGAGGATACAGAGTCTGTTGTTCCTTTCACATGTTATGTTGTGTTCTTGTTTATTCAACCGGAGTATAAACGGTTGCCAGTTAAAACAAACTTTTAATGATTTCTTGGCGGATTTATGGTTGTTTATTCTCGTCGGATATGATATAAAAATCAGTTCGGTGGCGTGTTGATCTGACTGTGAGAAATAAGACAGATCCTGCGGCTGCAGTTGTTTCTGTCACCTTTTAAAACAACAGATCAGATCCCTTTGATAAAGCTGCTTCATGGCTTTCCTCGAGGTTTGCTGCCTTTGTGTACAAACGTAAAAGTACATATCTTCAGGTTTGTTTGCAGTTTAAGATAAAATTAATACACATGTATTGTAGATTATTATTCTAATAATAGTGACTCATTTTAAATGAAGCAACAAATTGATCAAAACCTGAAATGAAAATAGTCTAAAATGTACATTTCAGATATCAGCAGCGGTGGATTGGCCATAGGGAGTACCGGGAGTTTTCCCGGTGGGCCGGTCAGTAATGGGCCGGCAGTGGCTGACCTTTTTTTTGTTTTGTTTTTTTACGTAAAGACTCATAAGAGGCCCAGTGGCCCTATGACAGGCCCAGTAGTCCCGCCCACGCATTTTACAGACCCCCTCGTCCAATCACCTTTAATGATGAGCTAATGACACATCATTAGCAATCTGTGAGAGAGAAGAGAAAGCAAAAATGGAGAAAAAACGAAAAGGCGGTGCAGAAAAACTGAGGGAAAAGAAGAAGAAAAAGCTCTCGCAACAGATGCTGCTAAGAGCAGAAATATAATAAACATGTTTGCTGCTGCGGGGGCGTGGCCTCCGGCGGCGGGGGCGTGGCCTCCGGCTCCGGGGCTTTGGCTGCGCCGGGCGCGGCGGGTCCCTCCTAGGAGGTGTCGTCGGACAGTGAAAGTGAGGCTCCCGCTGCCATGGTGGGACAGGAGGGGGAGGAGGAGAGTGGTGGTGGTGATAGCAGGGGAGTGTGCTAGCTAACATGTTGTGATAAACACTCATTCACTAAATGTTCAGTAACGTTGTCTATGAACTTTACTTGACATAATAGATAGCGTGTGGTGTAAATCTAGTTCTAAAGTGTTGGAAAATGATATACTATCCTGATTAATTAACCACTATGTTATGGTGCTGTGGTTTGAACATGCAGATCTGCTTTTTCACAATTTTTATAATTACAAATCAGGTCACCAGAGTTAAAGTGTTTTAAGTATCGATACACTTTCTTCAAGCCCACTGTCCAATTTGTTCAAATATGCTTTACCTATTTTTTTCTGTCAGTGTTTATGGTTTATTGTCCTTGCTTTTCTTTTTTTGAACACTTATTTATGGAAATTTTCAGATTAAATTACATCAAATAAGAGACAAGGAGACAATGAGCCATTTCACATTATACAGTTAAAACTAATGAAACACTGATTAACTACTGTTACAATAATGTTGTCTGTCTTTCACAGGGCTGAGGAGACTTTATATCTGTTCCAGTGCTTTGTGAGGGACCTACAGTTGTCTTCCAGTGCCACTGTCCTGATGTACTTTAGCCAGTATCCTCCTTGTAAGAGCAATACACTCTTTTCTTGGCTATCTATTATACATTTATTTTAGTCAACACTTGACAACTTGAATGGATATTAATAACATCTTTTGTTTCTGTCTTTCACATGGAGTTCTATTTGTATTTGTATGAGTATTTGTATAAATAAACACTCTTGAATCTTAAATCCTTTCTCCAGTATCCTTCTTAAGAGCAAGTGAGCTGCATGTCTGTGATGCTCATGCACGTCCTCTCTGCTCCAGTACTCTCTAATGCGCGTGCACGTCTCTAATGCGCGTGCACGTCGTGGGGCTCAAGCAGTTCTGCCCAAGGAAGACGGGTCTACTATGCAGTTTAGCCAATCACTGATTAAATAAATAAATTAATGACATCCAATTCATCCAATCAGCGCCCTAAAAAAGATTTCCTGGAGGGCTATTCTCATCAAGCCCAAGGCTGCGCGTTCCCGTGTCTCTGTCTCCTCGGGCAGACGAAGCGCCACCCATGATGACAACATGACAGCAGAGCAGGAGCCTCTGGTCTTCACAGAAAACAAACGCTAACTCGGTATAATCTCTCCTCCAACACCCGTTTGAGAAAAGACCTTTGGCTGAGAAACTACAGGTAAAACACCTGGTCCCAGATCCACCGGACCGGTGGTACGACCGGTACCTACCGGAACGAAAAGCAATGCAGATTTCTTCCTGTGCCTGAGCCGATTTAAATACTTCTTTTTCACTACTGTGTAATGTTGCACAATACTAAAAAGGTAGCGCGGTACCAACTCGTCAAAGGAAAAACAAGAAATCTAACTAGAATGCAGCGTTATGACTGTTCACATACAGGCAGGCATTTATATTCTCAGTGTCAACATGACTGCACAGAGGAAGGAACTGGGTTAAACACAAAGAAACAACAGAACACCAATCTGGCCGGATTAAAAAGCCCAACAATTAAAAAGCCAGTATTTGTATATGTGCACATTGCATCCCCTAACTTACAATAAATCAGCCGTACAATTTAAACTGTAATCAATCATGCGTTATCTAGTCTCTCTCAGAGCGTTATCTAGTCCAGACATGGGCAAAGTACTTTGCCCATGTTAATTGCCCATGTTAATTGCCCATGTTGATTACAGTTTAAATGTACGGCTGATTTATTGCAAGTTAGGGGATGCAATGTGCACATAGACAAACAGTTTGAAGTCGTTTGTCTAAATAGTTTTAATGTTATGAGTGTTTAAAAACAAGACACGCCCTTAAGAGGTTAATTGGTCGATATCTCCTAAACGCAATGAGATATCAAAGAAATTTCAATTCAGTGTTGATGATCCATCGACAATCACGATTTACAGTTTGGTATGAAAAGGACGAAGCGTTTAGGAGAAAAGTGCAAAATCGTGTTTTTCACTGAATTCAAAATGGCGGAAAATATTCGTAGGCGGACTTTATGGGTCTGAGAAGCTTTTTTGTAGAGCAGGTGGAGACGGACATGTGTGAATTTTTTCAAGTAAAAAAAACATTCTGGGCGAGGGGCGTCGCCGGTCCAACTTGTAGGGGGCGCTAGAGAGACATTTGTTGGTACTTTCCCCCCGGCTTTAATACATCGCTATTTTCACCAGGCCTGACAAGAGTTCCAAATTTGGTGACTTTTGGTATATGACAAGTCCCCCAAAAAGCAGTCCAAAGTGTAAAAATAAGAATCCTCAATAATAATAATGAACACAGCAATTTCAATAGGTTCCTTCGGACTGACTACGTCAGTCGCTCGGACCCTAATTCGTTGTTTTTGCCTAAAATACTCTCATTGCATCTAAAAAGCCTTAAACTGGCCGTGTGTGTGTGCTTTGTGTTCACGTCTAGACCTCCTCCTCCTCACCTCGCTCCTCCATAATATCCGTCCTGCAGCTTCCTTTTGTTACATTTCGTTACATTGCGTTAGTTCTATGAACTGCTGTTTGGCCTACCGGGTTGCCGTACCGTGCGCTGCTTGTGCCCACAGTGTCTGCCGCTGCCCGACCACCGGGCTTCAGCTTCGTGCTTCATGTCAGCGTCACACTGTTGTTATAATAGAGAAAACCCCTTTTTAGCTTGAGCCATTTTATTGAGCGTGATAAAGATTGATTACTGGAACCACGTCTCCTGCTCATCAGTATAATGCTCTCAGCTAAACTTACTCTTCAGGTGAAATTCCTACGGTGGTGTTGTTGTGCTACTGCTAATACGATTGGCATGTCCTCGTAAAAGAGATGACGTAGAGATAACACTGAGGCCCAATCTCAATGTCCCCCCTAAACCCTCAAACCCTGAACCCTCAGGGACTCACTGAGGTCAGCTGCTAAGTGGTGGAGAGAGAGAGGCTGTGAGGGCTTGAACTGGTGTGAATATGAATGGGACGGCACAACATTGTACACAAAATATTGTGTAGAATTGTGGGTATTTATTTTATACTTTTGATTCCCTGATTTGAACGTCTTCCAGGCTCTTCCCTCACGAGATGTATTTTAATGTTCAAAAGAGCCAACATCAACACAGAACAAGAGTTCCTTATAGTAACTTTAATATGCTAAACATGTCATAACTACCAGTTATATTTACAATATGAACACATCATTCACTTCTAATAAGTGCATCGTAACAACATCAGTCAGTAGAAAGAGGACCACAGATTGACTAAACTCTTCTCCAGTGAAACAACTCTGAGGATCTTGAATGGAGTCACATCACAGACGCTGAGGAGAAGTGACGTCTCAGCACAACTTCTCAGGCGGTAACTGTCGTTTCCACAACAATGAAAGATGATTGACAGCAAACATCTGGGACGATGTGAAGCATTAGATGTTTACTTACTGAAAACAATCCAAATATAACTTTAAAAAAAACATTTTAAATATGAATATAATGCTTCTTTCACTTTCACCTGAGGACTAGAAGAGAAATATTCATAAAACGCTTATCACTGAGGGCTTATCTCTTATCTGCTTATCTCTTTCCTGCTAAATTGTAAACTTAGTCAACATGCAAACTGAGGAGGACAAAGGGCCGTACCTGCTAACTGGTTACAGGACGACCGCTCTACAGGAGCCACAAATAGGAGTCAGAGCCTAGTTGAGTCTTCAGTTGACCTCAATGTAGCCGACACATGACACTGTATTTGTTACACTGTAAGTGTCAGTCCTGCAGGTTTAACCGTTTATTTATTTTATATATTTTAGTTCTAGTGTACAAATCAAATGCTGTCAGGATTTAACTCGCACAAGGGATAGAGGGAGAGATGCTCGAATTCAAGCTCGGCAGGGGACAGGTGCGCGGCGAGCCCGCGGGACACGGGACACCCAGTGAAGGGTCCAGCCGCGTCTCAGACCACCAGCCGACCGCACGGGGCTCGTGCACACGGGTCACCTTCTCCGGCCTCGAGCAAAACAACCTCCGCGGAGGATTATGATCTGGTGCTAAACTAAGATGTCACGGAGTGGGTCCACCAAGCTTAACCAACGCAACAATAACTGAATGGTAAAATAAGTCAACACACAACACAAGATCCAACCGTCACCCACGGCTCGGTTCTCGAAAGAGGGACTTGCTTATGCGTTGCGGCTCGGCTGTTCCCACACCGTCGACAATTAATAAAGCTATGACAAGCTCTCGCGAGGGGGATTAATATTTATTAGAACCCGCTCTCTGCCCGCGGACATCCCGCAATGTCCAGCGGACGGTCAGAAGTCAACCAGTCACCGTACCTCCCCCTCTACTTCATTGCACCCCATATGAATCTGTTATGTAAATGCGTCCTGTATATTTATCAGTGTGTGTAGCCGTGATGGATTAACCTCAAACTTACCTCGGGGGCTGTCGGGGCGGATGGAGTGACGCTCTGCCTCTGGCTCTCTGCTGGCTTGATGCCAAGAATTGAAGAAAATCAAAAATGGGCTACGGACGCGCTGACTTGGTTTAAACTTCGATATCAATCAATATTTATTTCACCAAAGATAGAAAAGGATGTACAAGTTACAAATGCAACCTCGAAAGTACTTAGAAGAAAACTGAGAAGATAGAAGAACTGAGGCTCTACTGAAAGTGCGGAGAAAAACGAATAGATTAAACTACACCAACATATTGCTACGTCTATTCACCTAACTCGCTCAAACACAACTGAACTCAAACTTATTGTTCTGTTCCAAATTTCAACTCGGACCCCCCTCGTCTCTGAGGGGCTGAAGCCCTGGGCTTTCTTGAGCCCACACTCTTTTCCTGTGTTACTTCTCCTTTTTTCCTCTACAGTCTTATCAGCCTCGTTTCTGCTCATCCTCTCAGTCTTCACACATATACAAGGAACAAATCAACATTTTATCATCACTTTACTACAAAAGTTATTTGAAGAGACACCACAGTTTTAATTTCTTCTAATTACCTGTTTAACACTTGCCAAGCATTGATTATATGTCAAGAGTAACTTCCCAATAAGCGCGTACTCTTATGCACGGGGACCCACGGTCTCAAGCAGACACGTTCTCGTTGACCCGGAGCATCACTAGATTATATTAAAGAAATAAAAAGAAATAAAACACACACATTGTTTTGTTTTTTAACCTGTTAAAGAGAATCACACACAGAACAAACATCCCTGTGTCACGGCAGAACCCCCAGTCTAAAAGTGTAATTTATGGTACCTTGACCCCTGAGAGAATCCTGCAGGTCAGCTTCTCAGCCACCTGATTCACTAAGAGATCTAATTCTGTTATGCACATCTTAACGGCCTGCTTCCTCCGATCTGTACCTTCACACTGTCGACTGTTTAGGACTATAGGGGCCCATACCCGACTTCTGCTTTACTGTTGTCTCAGGCCGAGGCCTGCTCACCGCAGGGCCTCACAGCTCATGGCTGCGTCCGGAGTTTAGGTTCTTGTTCTCTGACACCATATAAGGACTCTTTGTGTTAAAGCTGGCAGTGACCGGCCAAGGCTCCACGTTGATAAGAGATTCACATCAAAATTGCAGGTTGTCCAACACTCTCTCTTGCTCCTACATCTCCTCGAGGATCATTCAATTCAGACAAGCCCTTCCTTCCATCTTCGTTATATAGCTGCGCTAATCTGTACCTTCGTCCTGCCTCACAAAGGAAACTGTTCTACTTCCACTTCGACAAACCATGATGACCTTATTTTATCAGCTTTTATTGAATACATTGTATCTTTTTCTTTGGTGTCATGGTTTGTAAACCTGTCCTTAAAGAACAGAAACTCTGCATCAGATGGTTAAACGGTCTAGCAGCTGATTGGTGAGTCACAGCTCAGCCCAGAGTCCCTGTTCACCAGAAGATTACAACGGATAACCGGCTCCATTTTAAAGGAAGACTCTCACCCTTTGCACCGGGAGCTTCTCCCTTCTAGACGCAGGTATTTAATATCACGGTGCAGAACAAAGCGATATGAAAACAGCTTTGTTCCAGCAGCCATCACGCAGGGGAACACATTATAATTATAAGCAGCACTGATCTGGAGCTTGGAGTACTTTTATCATTTTATCATGTTTGTCTGGTTGTCTGAGTTTGTTGTAATGTATGTCGAGACGGATGCCTCATTTTCTACTGTTTAATTACTGCTAACCAAGTCTCGCTACGGGTCCTAATAAAGTATCCAAACAAAAAACAAAACAAAACAAAACCCAAAACCCAAAACCCAAAACACAAAACCTAAACCTAAACCCTAAACAAAACCAAGCAATACCAAACCAAACCAAACCAAACCAAACCAAACCAAACCACGACCCAACCAAACCAAACCCAACCAAACCAAACCCAACGAAACCAAACCCAAGCAAACCCACACAAAACCCAAAACCAAACAAAACCCAAAACCAAAACCAAAACCCCATTGCCTTTATTTCCTTAACAGTACATATTCTTCTCAGTTCAATTAAGAAAAGAGCCAGAAGAGCTACATACATCAGTTCCAGAACACAGTAGAGGATGACGATCCGTCCCCGACTCTCTGGCTGTGGACTTTCTGTCGCTGAAGATGTCGTCTCAGGTTCTGGTCGATCCCTCGCTGCTGCAAAGAGACCAAACACATCTGTTTCTTTCACGTGAAGAGAAACAACTTTCACTGAAAAGAAAAATAAATAAAGCTGCTGGATTGAAGGAGTTCTACTGGATCAACCTACCAGAGACATTGAGCCAACATTCCCCAGAGTTCGTCCCATAACTCGTGTCCACGTCACACAGGTACAGACCCGAGTCAGCGGTCCTGAGTCTGGACACATGAAGTCTGACTCGTCCTTCTCTGAGGACGTCTTTGTCCCACTGGACTCGTCCTGCAAAGAGTTCATCCTGAGACTCTGGGACCTCGACTCCTTCATGCACATGAAGCAGGACGAAGGGCTTGACACGAGTTAACTTCTGACAGAAGACATTCAGGGCGTTGGGGGAGCTGCCAGTGTTGGTGGTGAACCTCCATTCCAGTGTGATGCTGTGGTTCTCCTCTGCCTGATAGGAGCTCTGTGTCACATTCACTACAAAGGATCCTGTTGAGGAGACAGAGAGGGAGAGGGAGGAGCAGACCAGCTGACAGCTTTAACATGCAGCCTTTAAACTCATCTACAGGTCTCTGTGGAGGGTTCAGTGATGCTTCAGAGCTGGAGGGCTTTACAAATACACAAGTAAACTCACCACAGACACAGGAGGTGAGGATGAAGAGGATGAAGAGCAGCAGGATCCTGCAGGTCATCTTGTCCCTGTGAGAGGAGACAGAGGAGAAGAGTCACAAACACATCACATCAAGGTGTTGGAGGTTCACATCTTCAGTCTCCAGCCCTCACAATCCTCCTGATAGTGTTCATCATATTGAATTTACAAAGTGTTTGGCGCTTGAGGCTCATTTTATATTTTAGTTTCTCTTGAACCGTTTCCACGTTACAAAGTCCAATATCTCCGGTGCATTACTAAAATAACAATAAAGACTCTCTGTCACAGTTTTTTAAAACTAAACAGGTTTCCTGTTCAAATGCAGACAATTGGAATCGCAGTTCAAGGCCGTTGAAATTTGAAAAACAATTCAACTATAAGGGACTTACATTTGAAATACATGTTGCATCTTGATCCCGACACAAAGGCTAAGAAACGTTATTATCTGTTCCAATCTGAAGTTCTGGTTTGGAGAGACCACGACTCAGGATGCAGACACGGTTCTTCTGAAAGTTCCTAATTCTTTTTAGAGTAAAATAAAGCAAAGACCTCCTATCTTTTGAATGCTGTGAGTCTCTGTCACCTCATCTGACTGCGTGTCCTATCAGTCTGTGAATCATTAACAAATCCGGCCAGCGGAGGAATTAGCTTTGGCCCGCAGGACAATAGATATTGCATTGCTTTGCGGGGGAAGGGGGGGGGGGATTTCATTTTTCCTTTTCACCCACATCATACCTGTGGAAGCTCTTACCCCTGACACATAAGTAGCTCCGCCCACTTCGCCTCAGACTAAAGCTGAGAAAAGGCATGTTGCATGCTGGGACAGTTGCAGGGAGTTGGGTGGCGAACAGCTGTTTGTGTGTGGTCTCTTATGGTTTGTCTGTCTCTTCTTGTTTTGTGTGTGCGAGCTTTACCCAGAATGCAGTTCCAGAGGTGTAATTTTATAAATGTACAGTTATTAGTGTTACAAATTGTTTATGTGTCACAATGTGTTGTGGTGTTTAACCTTGTTTAACAGCGTTAGTTGTGGCTGATCAATTGTTGTTATGAAGTTAAAACCACAACTGAAGTTATAATCATGACTCGTAAAGCTCCGACCGCTGCCCTGGCAGCGTTGAGCTGTGAAAAGTAAATCTTGCTGCCTGTCTTTGTGCTGGCGCTGTCAATGAATCAATGTGTTTACTCGGAAAAAAAATCCTGTGAAACTGTTCTCCTTGATGAAGATGAACAAAACATCTCACAGGAAAGTCGACTTACTGATGAACACCTTCACTCAATCCTGAGGATGTCTTCAGCTCAGTGCCTGACCCCAAACATTGATGAACTTCATCCAAGATGAGATGCCAAGTATCTGTTTTAGACTAGTGAGCATCACCGAGCAGCAAACTGAGCTTTAGTGTACGTTTCCTTTTTGCACTTTGTTTCTAGAAACACAGGGCTTGCTTGGTTTTTCTTTGGAGTAAATTATGTTTCGGCTGTTGGCCTGTGGAAAAATGTCTTCATTAGAAACTACTCTGGAAAAGCTGCAGATAGAGCCATAAGAAATGTATGTAACAGATGTTTCATTTATATAATGTTGTTTTTATAGGCAATAACTTAAGCTTTGTTAGTTCCAGGTTCAATATGTGCAATAAGTTAAGTTTTGCAATGAACATTTAACCAGTCCGGCCCCCTTTATTTTGGCCCACTGTGTATGTAAGAGCCATAATAGACTTTAATAAGATGTGTTTAGTGACTTATAAAAGTGTGTTGAAATGCTCCTTTAAGGTACGTTACTGACTACGTCATAGCCTATATCCCTCAGTTGAGGTTAATCAGTCTGCGGAGCAAGACAGTTTTTTGACCGTCACGTTGTGCCCAGTTGAGCACTGAATGATTCTTGTAACTTTATTTTTTGTTGAGTAAATTTTGAAAATGGAGTTACTGCCTCTGAAGATTCATTCCGCGTCAAGCTCATTGCCCATACACAGACTGTAACAGTAGTGGTGATAGGGATTACATGACGGAGACAAGATTGCCGCTACAGTGTATTTGAGTTCGACACCCCTGCGCTAGCTCATGTCGATCTGTCCACTTAACCCAAATAGCTCCCATAGCAGTTTTTTTTTGCATTGAATCCTACTGGGATGTTTGCTGAAATTGATTAGATGGCCCTATCAAAAAGAAATCCCACCAGCCGCCACTGAATACAGCTGTTTTGAATGGATCAGGTTATAGTCTGATTAGTCTTAAATTAATCTCATCTTTTAACTGCTGAATTGTCTCTTTACTGAACAAACCGTCCACGTTATTACCCGTAAACATCTTGTCTAATACACGAATCCTCACATAGTAAACATGTACAGTAATATTAACATAATACACCAACATGAAGACATTCATAACTCACCTTTGCTCAGAAGTCTAAAGCTCTGAAGTCTTCTCACCAGTTAAACTCCTGAGAGTCCTCATGTCAGTGTGGAGCGGGAGAGAAGAACTGAAGAGAAAAAGACATCACATTATCCACAAGATCCTCTCGTTGGAGCTTCTCTGGTTTGAATGACTGCTCCGTGAAGGCTTAACTAATTGTGTGTTTTGTCTGCAGCTGAGGTGAGTTTCATCTTGAGTGACTCGGTTTATGGCTTATGGTTTATCTGGACTTCGGTCTCAGTTGGCAGGTAAGGTTATAAAATAATGCACTGCAATAAACAAATAATCCGTAACATAACCATAACAGGCCTTTTATGTTACTGCAGGTGCCATAATAGAATAACTAGGGAGCTGAGACTGATCTACATCTCAACAGGCGTTGCACTTGAACCTGAAGATTTCTTTAGTCTTTGCATGTTTAATGCCGATGCCACTTTTTAAATGTACTTTCTGTCTCTTTGACGCCGCAACGGTCAGCACAACGATCTGGATTGATGAAGATCTCGAAAAGATGAAGAGGACAAATATGTCTTTTTTATTGATTACTCATTCGTGTTGAACTCCTTTACTCATTCTTAATGTCTTTTAATGATAGTTTTCTGTTAATATAATTTATCTTTCACTCAAAATGATAAGCAACAAAAACCATATTCAAGATGTTGCTTTTGTATTTTCTGTTTATTCTGGAACACAAACTTACCCTTTTCATACTCACTAAACTAAGCTTGAAACTGAATTCTACATAAAGGATTTGTGCAGATTTTGTGTATTAGACAATAGGAAAAAATAAAGGCAGTAAAGTTTGCCAGCTCCCACAAAAAGATCCGGTCAGTTTTAAGGAGACGTAACTCTCAGAATCTGCGTCTTTTTTTATGACAGTGTTGAGCAGGAGAACCACATTTTTCTGTCTGCTCTGTTCACGTGTCTGAGGATGATGATGAAGATGATGAAGAAGAAGAAGAAGAACAGCTGCAGCGTCTTTAGACTCACTGTGGTCCACCACCCACATGGTGGCTGTTTGTGATTAAATACGACTGCAGATGTAAAAACATACACAAGAAACCAGCAGTTGACTCACCGCATGCCCGTAACCCTCTGTGCAAAAGGCGTCAACAGTTAATCCGGTTAATCTTTTATTATAAAATAGCTATAACTTTGTGATTCTGTTTAGGCCTTCAGAGAAGGCTCAGAAGGCTTCAACATATCACGTGACCACATCACAACATATTGTGTAGAATTGTGGGTATTTATTTTATACTCTTTATTCCCTGATTTGAACGTCTTCAGGCTCTTTCCTCACGAGATGTATTTTATCAGGCTGAACGTGTCTCTTTGTTTACCTTTTTTCTTTTTACGTCTCCATGCTTCCATTGGGAACTACGTGTTTAACGTCACATTGCTATGAATTGTGGGTAATTCCCTTAGTAAAAGTCTGCATCTAATGCTGACTTATGTAAATGGACCCCTCAAAGCGCTTTAACACTACATGGCATCATTCACACACTGATGAGAGGAGCTACCATGCAAGGCGCCACATCAGATTATCAACCATTCATACACCGTAGGAGCAATTTAGAGTTAAGTGTCTTGCTCAAGGACACATCGACATGGGCTAGTGGAGCCGGGGATCGAACCGCCGATCCACTGATTGAAGGACGACCCTGCTCACCACGGAGCCACAGTCGCAAATGGTTCATAAAGGACTGAACATGTCTGAGAGACTCAAACACTCTACGATGTGACAGTGGGACAGAACAGTTAGCGAGAGCCTCAGATGTGAGGGTGGAGACTGGAATGTTCAAAAGAGCCAACATCAACACAGAACAAGAGTTCCTTATAGTAACTTTAATGTTTATGCTAACTACCAGTTATATATACATCATTAACTTTTAATAAGTGCATCGTAACAACACCAGTCAGTAGAAAGAGGACCACAGATTGACTAAACTCTTCTTCCAGTGAAACAAGTCACATCACAGACGCTGAGTAGATTCTCAGGCGGTAACTGTCGTTTCCCCAAAACAGTCACAATGAAAGATGATTGACAGCAAACATCTGGGACGATGTGAAGCATTATATGTTTACTTACTGAAAACAATCCAAATATAACATAAAAAAAACATTTTAAATATGAATATAATGCTTTTTTCCATAAAATGTGCTTATTGTGACGGCTTCTTTCACTTTCACCTGAGGACTAGAAGAGATATATTCATAAAACGCTTATCACCGAGGGCTTATCTCTTACCTGGATATGGATATGGTTACCTCCTTAACCCTTTGGGGGCGGGGCCCGCGTCGAAGCGTTAAACCAGGTGTTTACATTTTTAATAAAATTCTATCATCACAATAATACGTCACAGAGATATGGTTTCAAATCTGGCTGATATGGTTTGCACTTCCGCGTCTGAGCATCTAAACATGGACATGTATGAGGCGTGCAAAGCTTCACTGTGAGTCAGAAGGTGCCAAGCAAAGAGTCCTGAGCAAAGCTATATTGGAGGGGACTGACGACGCAGCTTCAGAGCTGAAGGATTCACTAACAAGGAGCTAGCCGGAGCTAACGGGCCAGATAGCTGGCCACAGCGTTTCTGTGAGACTGAACGGTGAGTAATCAATTGTTGAATCTATCACGTTAACTTGTTACAGTGAACATAGTACGACCAGTAGTGCTGGACCTCCATTATATGTTTGTAAGACAGTAAATAACGTGTGTTGACGAGAGCTATGAGCGATTAGCACGTCGGTAAATAGTTCCGTGTTGGCTGTTATCTTCCGTATATATGACTAAACGGGGCATAATCAACTGTTGTCTCTATCACCGTTAACTTTCTTACAGTGAACATAGTACGACCAGTAGTGTTGGACCTCCATTATATGTTTGTAAGACAGTAAATAACGTGTGTTGACGAGAGCTACGAGCGGTTAGCACGTCGGTAAATAGTTCCGTGTTGGCTGTTATCTTCCGTATATATGACTAAACGGGGCATAATCAACTGTTGTCTCTATCACCGTTAACTTTCTTACAGTGAACATAGTACGACCAGTAGTGTTGGACCTCCATTATATGTTTGTAAGACCGTAAATAACATGTGTGTGTTGACGATAGCTTAGTAGCGTTAGCACGTCACTACACAGTGCCGTGCTAAGCTCCTCTTCTCTTCCTCTTTCGCTCCTCTTCTCTTCCTCTTTCACTCCTCCTCTCCTCTTCTTTCTCTCCATCTGGATAAACTATTGTCTCTTCAATGCACATTACTAACTCTACTTTCTTTTTCCATGGATTCATGGCTGCCTGGAACCGGTCCTACCTTCTGCCATGGCCCTTCTGATGCCCCCCTCCTCTCTACCGCCTTCTGCTTCATGGATTATCAGGATCATGGACCATGCCTAATACTCATTATATGAATAATTTCTGTCATATTCATTGAATGTGCTGTAACTACGCTATTCATTCTGGCCACATGACATCTATTGCTTCTGTCCATCCGGGGAGAGGGATCCTCCTCTGTTGCTCTCCCTCAGGTTTCTTCCCTTTTTTCCCTGTGAAAGGGTTTTTACTATCTTTCTTGGGGAGTTTTTCCTGATCCGATGTGAGGTCCCAGGACAGGGATGTTATGTGTACAGATTGTAAAGCCCTCCGAGGCAAACTTGTATTTGTGATGTTGGGCTATATAAAATAAACTGAATTGAATTGAATTGAATTGAAATTGAATTGTGTTGGCTGTTCTCTTCCGTGTCTATGACTGAACGGTGCATAATCAACTGTTGTCTCTATCACCATTAACTTTCTTACAGTGAACTTAGTAAGCCTAGTAGCGCTGGATCTCTGTGTGTGTGTGTGTGTGTGTGTGTGTGTGTGTGTGTGTGTGTGTGTGACAGAATGAATGAACTGAATGTAAATAGTGTAGTCTTATAGATGCGTAGTGAGAAGTTACAAAGAGACGTAAACAGTAAACAGCAGTAATGTAAAAGTGAGTGAACGCTGCAGAAAGATGAATTACAGCTCAAGTTCATTAAAGCAGAAGGCTGCATGAGGTCATGATGTCTGCTCTTTGGAAGGAGTTAAGCAAACAATGACACAGTTATCCCTCCCTTCTCTCCTGCCACCCTATTCTCACCTCCTCAGCTCCATCAGTCTCACCTTCCCGCTCTGCTGCAGCTCCCTTCATCTGAGTCGGGTTTACTTTCTGCTCCACTTATCTGGAACAAAGTCCCTGAAAGCTGCAGGTCTGTTTACAAGACTGAACACGAACAAGGTGAGTTATGAATGTCTTCATGTTGGTGTATTATGTTAATATTACTGTACATGTTTATTATGTGAGGATTCCTGTATTAGACAAGATGTTTACGGGTAATAACGTGGACGGTTTGTTCAGTAAAGAGACAATTCAACAGTTAAAAGATGAGATTAATTTAAGATTAATCAGACTATAA
The DNA here is from genome assembly GCA_038501785.1 of Myoxocephalus aenaeus. Classification (NCBI taxonomy): domain Eukaryota; kingdom Metazoa; phylum Chordata; class Actinopteri; order Perciformes; family Cottidae; genus Myoxocephalus; species Myoxocephalus aenaeus. The sequence goes on from JBAMJR010000101.1 coordinate 166,320, forward strand.
CCTGATACATTAAAAACAGCTGTTTTATTTAGTAAAGCTCAACTTTCAACAATAACATGAGTGTGTGTGTTCACTGTGGTATTAGTTATGAATGTTGGTTCATAGATGTTCACAGTGTTCTTGATTTATGACAAAAAGAAGCTTTAAGTGTGAGAGGAAATATGTGAGTCCTGTTTGAGGACTTTTAAAGAGTTGCAGTTCATTTATCAGCTGGTAAAATAACTCTGAAGAGAGAAAAGGTGTTTGATCCTGCGCATCGAGCTCTGCACGAGCAAAGACAACCGGCAGAACGGACTAATCAGACTATAACCTGATCCATTAAAAACAGCTGTATTATTTAGTAAAGCTCAACTTTCAACAATAACATGAGTGTGTGTGTTCCCTGTGGTATTAGTTATGAATGTTGGTGTTGAAAGTGTTCTTGATTTATGACAATAAGAAGCTGTAAGTGTGAGAGGAAGAACAGAGGATGCAGTCGCAGACATTCGGCTTGTGTTCGCTCTCCTCGATGCTGGAATGAGCTGCATGACAGAGGAAAGTCTCTACGTCCTCCACCGCAAACTAAACACGCATAGACACGTTTTTTGGGGTTAAATATATTTTTGTTTCAGTTCTGTTTTAAAAAAAACATCATTTTTCCCTTGCATATTTTGTATTTTGTATTTTTATATTGTGAGGGCTGGAGACTGAAGATGTGAACCTCCAACACCTTGATGTGATGTGTTTGTGACTCTTCTCCTCTGTCTCCTCTCACAGGGACAAGATGACCTGCAGGATCCTGCTGCTCTTCATCCTCTTCATCCTCACCTCCTCTGTCTGGAGGATCCTATTGAACAAGTCATCACAGAACTGATCCAAGACCATAAAACAAGAGACTCTTCAACATCTGGTTTAAGTGTCAGGAAATGTATATTTTAATGTTTAAATGAAGTTCATATTACTGTGGGTTTGATTTTAAATATCTTTATTACAGAAAAAACACTTCAATCCTCAACTATGCAATATAAATACATTTTATTCTGTCTGTATATATAATATTGTTATTGTGCATTCTTTAATTCAATTCAGTTTATTTTATGTATTTATTATTTACTGTTTATTTATATCTATATATAGATATATATATATCTATATATAGATATATATATATATATATTGTTTTTAATCTCTTGTGTGCACTTTACCTGTTTGCTGCTGTAATCCTGCAAATGTCCTCACTGCAGGACTAATAGAGGAATATCTAATATAACGTACAGCAATAATAACTAATGTCAGTGTAAATAATGCTTTTCATGGAGTTGAATCAATCTTCTGTCCTTACTGATGTGTTCATATTGTACATAAATCCCTATTGACATGAGTTCACCATAAAGTTACTACAGAACTCTTATTCTGTGACGTCTTCTCACCAGTTAAACTCCTGAGTCCTCATCAGTTAGAGGATGAGGACGAAGGCGTTAGGGCAGCGGTCCCCAACCACCGGCCCGCGGGCCGCTACCGGTCCGTGGGTCCCTTGGTACCGGGCCGCACAGAAAGAATAAATGAAAAAAATGTCGGCCTCACTATTAGAAAGAAATGAAAGAAAGAAATGATCCTTTATTAATCCCCTTGGGGAAATTCTTCTCAGCATTTGACCCAGTCTTGGTTAAGGAGCAGTGGGCTGCCCTGAGAGGCGCCCGGGGAGCAGCTAGGGGTCAACATGTAATCCAGGGGTCACCAACCTTTTTGAAGCCGAGAGCTACTTCAAGGGTACAAAATAATACGAAGGGCTACTTGTTTGATACAAACTTCCTGAACAACAAAGTTGCACAGATCACTATCTATTTAACCCCTATCTAACTATCTAACTCTATCTAACCCCCTTCAGAAATGGTCGGAGTTAGGGCTGGGCGGTATGGCCAAAAATTAATATCACAGTATTTTGTAAGATTCTGGCGTATTTTTTTTCTTCAGTAAACGCATTCATTCATTGATGCTGAAAAGGACCGCAGGCCAACTGAACAGCTGTTTTTACGTTGGTACATAGAGGGTGTTAGGAAGCTAAACCTGGAGGGACTTAGGACCCAGGGGAATGTAGGTGAAAAAAAACAGGAAGGGTCTGTCTCTTCCTGTTTTTCCTGACAGAGGAGAAGAGTCACAAACACATCACATCAAAACTCAGTTGTTAACTGAAGATGTTCAAAATGTATGGTGCAATAACCCCTTTGTGTCACAGATGGCGCCAGAGCTTAAGCTCATGAGGAGTGTGATCCTACCCCATGTCCTCTGCTTGGCGTCACCTCAAACAGGACTCCTGTTTCCTCTCACACTTAAAGCTTCTTTTTGTCATAAATCAATAACACTGTGAACATCTATGAACCAACATTCATAACTAATACCACAGTGAACACACACACTCATGTTATTGTTGAAAGTTGAGCTTTACTAAATAAAACAGCTGTTTTTAATGGATCAGGATATAGTCTGATTAGTCTTAAATTAATCTCATCTTTTAACTGTTGAATTGTCTCTTTACTGAACAAACCGTCCACGTTATTACCCGTAAACATCTTGTCTAATACAGGAATCCTCACATAATAAACATGTACAGTAATATTAACATAATACACCAACATGAAGACATTCATAACTCACCTTTGCTCAGAAGTCTAAAGCTCAACTGAGACTTTTACATTACTACTGTTTACTGTTTACGTCTCTTTGTAACTTCTCATTACGCATCTATAAGACTACACTATTTACATTCAGTTCATTCAATATGTCATATGTACACCTGTATAACACACACACACACACACACACACACACACACACACACACACACACACACACACACACACACACACACACACACACACAGTGGAGGAAAGTCAGTCTTCAAACCGCTTGTGTTCTCCTGACGTTGAAAGTGTGTTGAGGGTTGAAGGAGTGTAGATCAGGGGTCAGCATCCTTTATATCCAAAGAGACATTTTGACCTTTTTTCTACCAAATAAAACTTGTCTGAAGCCGCAAAAGCTATTTGATATCACAGTTTATAAAGTTTTATATAGAGTCATATTATATACAAAAACTATAGTCTGTTGTATTTATGAAATTATAGAACAAGAATAAACACAATTGTGTTGTTATTTTATCTGTTATAACAATATCAAACTCATATGAAGAGGAGAAGAAACAAATACAGTGTCATGTGTCGGCTACATTGAGGTCAACTGAAGACTCAACTATAGCAGGCTGTGACTCACCTTGGCTCGCGGTCGTCCTGTAACCAGAAAGCAGTGCGGACCTTTGTTCTCTTCATGATGACTACGCTAGACAATTTAGCAGGAAAGAGATAAGCAGGTAGGAGATAAGCCCTCGGTGAGAAGCGTTTTATGAATATTTCTCTTCTATTCCTCAGGTGAAAGTGAAAAAAGCATTATATTCATATTTAAAATGTTTTTTAACGTTATATTTGGATTGTTTTCAGTAAGTAAACATCTAATGCTTCACATCGTCCCAGATGTTTGCTGTCAATCAGCTTTCATTGTTGTGGAAACGACAGTTACCGCCTGAGAAGTTGTGCTGAGACGTCACTTCTCCTCAGCGTCTGTGATGTGACTCCATTCAAGATCCTCAGAGTTGTTTCACTGGAGGAGAGTTTAGTCAATCTGTGGTCCTCTTTCTACTGACTGGTGTTGTTACGATGCACTTATTAGAAGTGAATGATGTGTTCATATTGTAAATATAACTGGTAGTTATGACATGTTTAGCATATTAAAGTTACTATAAGGAACTCTTGTTCTGTGTTGACGTTGGCTCTTTTGAACATTAAAATACATCTCGTGAGGGAAGAGCCTGGAAGACGTTCAAATCAGGGAATCAAAAGAATAAAATAAATACCCACAATTCCACACAATGTTTTGTGTACAATTTTGTGCCGTCCCATTCATATTCACACCAGTTCAAGCCCTCACAGCCTCTCTCTCTCCACCACTTAGCCGCTGACCTCAGTGAGTCCCTGAGGGTTCAGGGTTTGAGGGTGAGAGTGTTTCTGAGCACCAGATTTCATTTAGAAAACTAATGTTACTGCAGCAGGGGTCTGACAGCCTGCTGCATCCTGCTGTCATCACTGACCTCATGTGTGTGTGCTGAGTTTACATCCTCACTTCATGCTCCACAAACACACAACTTCATAAAGTCTCAGTTTACAGCTTGAGAGCTGTAAAACAGAAGGATACACTTAATAAGTTAATAAGCAACCCCAGGATTCCTCATCTCCTGACACCCTATCTCACTCTACACAGTCTCAGATCTCTGTATGAATGACTAAGTAGTCATATCTTGGGTCCTTCTCACCCAAGATAAAATAAGATAATCCTTTATTAGCTTCGAAGTGTGGAGAGAATTAAAGCAGCAAGAGACACTGAGACACGGGTTAATGAGCGTAGGAGCAGGACTCATACTTTAACTCTTTTAGTTGTTGTTTTGTGTCTCTTTGTGATCTATTTGTGTTGTTTTGTATTCATGGGTCATTCTGTACCCACCTGATTGCAGGTGAAGGCCACACTTTGGGCCCCTGGTCCAGGGCCCGGTGCCCCGTTCAGTAATCCTGAGTCTTAAAGGCTGATCTCAGTATTTCTAGCAGCAGCTCTTGACTTCATGTGGGTCTGCTGGTCGGTCCAGTTAAATATCCAACAATTACTAGAAGGACCAACATGACATTTCTTCCACTCATTCATGTTCCCCTCACCCTCAGCTGAACTTTGCATTGATCATGAAAACAGGCCTGAACCAAGAGTTTGTGCTTCAGTTTTCTGTGACCTGTTTTCTCCTCAGATAAATCACATACTCACTTATAACTTGTTTTACAGCTGCTGAGCCCAAACCAGTGACACCAGAACCAGCAGAACCAGAACCAGAACCAGCAGAACCAGTGACACCAGAACCAGAACCAGCAGAACCAGCAGAGAGTCTGGGAGAATGGGCCTCTATGTTGTTCTGGGACTAGTGGCAGCAGCAGCTGTTCTGGCTGCCTGTTGCTGGACTTCATCACATACTGCTCTCCAAGAAAGAAATGGTGTAATACACAAGTGATGAACCATGATGGATCATTTCTGTAATGTATTATTTGTACTGTAAAATATGTATATATTTATATTTATATAATGTGCTGTTACTTTAAGATCCTCAGTCAGAGGAAGAGTTTAGGATTGAGACTCAGTTGTTCTTTCAATCTTCTGTCTTCTTCCTACTGACAGATATTGTTATGATTCACTTATTTAAAGCTTGTTTTATGTCCTTCTTCAATACTTTAGTTTAACAACTTGAGGAATCCAGTTTTTTTCCCAACTAAATAAAATGAATTTGGGTTTTTAATGCACTTTTTATTGTAATGCATCATTTAATTAATAAAGTGTTTAGAAGTCATAGATATGAAGATAACACTTCAAACTTCTCTATCAAACAGAAACATAATCTAAATACTATCAATAATCTATAACACATCTTTAAAACACATTACCTCTCTGCTCCTACAGTCACACAATACATTTACACAAAAATAAAAATGTATATTTTCACATATTATAAACAATTGTAAAATGTTAATGTTTTCAACATTATACTTGTTCAGCGTGGAGCTTCCTCCTCCTGTCTCTTGGGCCATCGCTTTCTCAATCATGTACTTTTGCATGTGAGAAGAACGCCGCTGGATGCAGCGCCCCGTTCTCCCCCTAGCGGCCAGGCGAGGTACGACAGGCGCACTGGAGGCGACGAGACGATCAAAACACTGACCTTCTGCTGGCAATAACTAAGACTATTTATTATTCTGCTTATTACACACAACTGATGACACAAAGCCGTATTGTTAGTTATTAGTTATCTGGTGCCATGGGTTTAGATTCTGGTGAAACCAGATGACATCATGCCGGTTCACCAGAACCTCCTTCAGCTCAGACTCCAGCAGAGACCAGTCCACCGTGGACACTCCTCCTACAATCACCATCTTTTCCTGTCTGTCAGGTCTTCTGATCCACTTCTATTATATCTGATGTTCCTGGATAAATATGACTGCTGCATGAATGTGTGTTGCATCATAACTCCTTCACATCCTGTTGGCTAGAGTCTAATCTGCATTAATCGTCATATTCTATAAGATCATGGTGTTTTTGTAGCGTCGCTGTCCTGTGAGAACCTCGTATCTCTAAGAAGAAAAACAGCTTTGTGGTGATGCGTTTAAAGACTTTATTTATCTGAAGAAGTAGGAAAACATTTTCAACACATGAAGGAAAACTTCCTCCTTCAGTTCATCTCAAACATTCAACATCAACACATCTGGAGATACTTTTACCTGAAAGGGGACGAAACACTGTCACCTGAAAAGGAACTGAAGCTGTCAGACAAATGTAGTGAAAAGTACAACATGTACCTCTGAGGTGTAGTACAGTAAAAAGTACAACGTTTACCTCTGAGGTGTAGTACGGTAAAAGTACATTTACCTCTGAGGTGTAGTACAGTAAAAGTACAACATGTACCTCTGAGGTGTAGTACAGTAGAAGTACAACATGTACCTGCAGGAGAAGTATAAGGCATCATTAGATGGAACCTGTAGCCGGTTGGATCTGGTCTCATGGGTCATGTTGAAGTGTCCTTGAGCAAGACTCTGAACCCTTTGCTCTCCGGGCGCTTCTCACAGCTCACTGCTCCTACATTACTCTGGATGGTTAAAAGCAGAGAGCACATTTCATGAATGTATGTAATAGTGTATGTAATATGCAGTGGCGGGCCGTGCATTTTGGACCTGGGCCTTCAGTGCCGTCTGATATTGTTTACATAAATACGCGCATGACGGGATGCTGCGTCATTAACGGACAATGTACTTCACTTCATTAATAAAACAACAACACGATGCAGCGTAGTTTTATTTACACTTTTATTCTCGTTCCACACTTCACTAGAACGTTTCCTCTCCTCCTCTCCTTCCGTTTTCCCCTTCACAATAAAAGCCCCAGAAACGTACATCCGAACACTGCTTCCTATAAAGCTGTTCAAACACGCAATATAATAGTTTACAGTTATAACATGCACAGAGCAACATTCACATGAATGCTGATTTACATATTGTATATGAACAGTGTTATGCTGCTGCTTCACATGCAGTCTGTTGGGAAAATGATGGAAATGAAATACTAGAACATGGATATCAAAACATCTCAAGGGAGACGTGTTAACAATACATATTACGTAATGTATTGAGGATGGCGAAGAGGAAGACATCTAAGATCCCTCTCCCACAATGAGCTCATTCAAACTTTCATCTTTAATAACTACCACTAAACACTGGTTTCAAAGAATCACAGGCGCTTTGCCAAGATGCAAACAAACCATGTCGTCAAGCATCACCAGAGGAGGAGATGAAAACATGTAAGCAATATTGAACTTTAGTGGATTTCCTGAAGAAAGAACTGTTGGAGGTTACTGGGCTTTCCCAATTCACCACCAGAGTACTACACATATACTGTGTAGTTCATGCCGATGGTGTTGGTCAAAACAGGAAGTGGTGAAGATTTGTTACAGCAAAAAATAAGAAGTTTAGGTGTTCAAATTATCGGCTTTAACAATAAGGTGATTTATAGATAATCTATGGTCCATGTTAGTGACGTCACTACAGTAAACATGTAGAAGGGTTGAGTCGAGCCACCGTGTCATGATCCATAAACACTTTAGTATTCAGTGTTGACACAAAGAAACAATAGAATAATATTTATACGGAGACATCTGAACAATCTGCTGCATTTCCTTGTTGCGTTGACTTCCTGTTTCTCAGAGAGGACACGTGACTACGTCATGATCATAATAAACTAATATCGAGGAAGAATCGTTAAAACAAATAAAACGTTTTTTATTCTGAAAGCACTTTTCCTTCCTCTTTCAGATGCTACAAATGAGTTTCTGTTGTTTCAGGATGTATTTTGAATAAGATGATCTAAATCTGCACAATTTGCTGCATTTCCTTATTGCGTTTACTTTATAAAACTCACCTTTGCTCAGAAGTCTAAAGCTCTGAAGTCTTCTCACCAGTTAAACTCCTGAGAGTCCTCATGTCCAGTGTGGAGCGGGAGAGAAGAACTCAAGAGAAAAATACACAATATTCATCTGTCATTAAGTTCTCCACATGATCCTCTTGTTGGAGCTTCTCTGGTTTGTAAACTGCTGGTGCTTTTTTTAGTTGTCACGATGTGTTGTGTGAAATGTTGTAGAAATGAGTTCCCGACTGGGACAGTTCACAGAACGGCCCTTAAAGTCGAAACAACAACAACTCAAAAAGCAGTAAAATCCAAAACATCTTCTTTGTAGCGTCCATGTTGTTTTCCACATTACAGATTAAAGATCATGAACACACAGGAGAAACAAAAACAACTTCCTAACTGTGGAAAGTGGAACATCCGAGGAGCACCTGAACCTAACAAACTTTGAGCCCCGAAGAGTACCAGCATTCTCTGTGAACGTCTTCCTCGGTGAAAGCGTCATTAAACTCCTGAGACATGAAACATGTAACGTCTGTGATCAGGACCCAGAAGAGAAGAGGAAGCCCTGCCTCTGCTCTTGCTGCCTCTTCATCACTTGGGGGCGATTAGTGATGCAATACCGATTTAACAGCAGCATTAAACCATTAAAGGAGGTTTAAAAAGGTTTTTATTAAGAGAGAGAGAGAGAGAGAGAGAGAGAGAGAGAGAGAGAGATAGATAGAGATAGATAGATAGATAGATAGATCACAGGGGACTGAATTTCTTACATTTTTCTCATTTTACAAGTTTAAAAGTATAATAAACTGATTCCAGATGCATGTTTGGTTAATTCCCTTTAATAGTTGTAAATAAGGCACTGTGTGACGGGTTAGTTATGTTTATAGCAGTGATGAACAAGTGCAATGCAGTATCAAAAGGATCTGCTTTAGACTAAACCTCCAGCAGGGGGCACTGTGGAACCATTCATACTTCAAAATAAAGATGGTAATAAACAATATTACCTCACCAGAAATGGCTGACTGCGTGTTATTGTGAATTCCTTACAACCAAACCTTTTATGACATTTTTGTTTAAATATTTGCATGAATACATTTTAAGGCAGGATGAAAGATCATGTGCCTCTCTGAAAATAAGCAAGTGAGATTGATGTCCCACATCACTCAAACACACCGTCTGGTCTCAATAGAACATTACAATGTGGTTTCCTGTGAGAATATTGTGGTAGTATTTACATTTTGTTAAATCAGGGATACGATGACGAAGGTCTGGCTTTTCGGTTCCACAAAGCAAGTTTGGATAAATCACCATAGCAACACATCAAAATCCCTTAACCTGCTCCAGGGCAGGCTTACTGAAATTCACTGGATAAGCTGGCCACTCCCACCGGACAAAAAAGGCAGCTCCCTTCCTCATTGATGAAGGAGCGATATTAGTTATATTAGTTTTATAGGGAGAGAGTTCTTCCTGATCGCCAAGATCCATTCTCACATCCTCATGACTTCCTGTACGAGCGCTATGGATTCTGCCGAGACCTCCTCGAGTCGTACATTGATCACCACAGGCGCAGCCGAGCATCGACTGGATCACATACTGTATGCAGACTGGATCACAGACTGGATTACATACTGTGTGCAGACTGGATCACAGACTGTATGCAGACTGGATCACATACTGGATCACATACTGTATGCAGACTGGATCACATACTGTATGCAGACTGGATCACAGACTGGATCACATACTGGATTACATACTGTATGCAGACTGGATCACATACTGTATGCAGACTGGATCACAGACTGTATGCAGACTGGATCACAGACTGGATCACATACTGTATGCAGACTGGATCACAGACTGGATCACATACTGGATTACATACTGTATGCAGACTGGATCACATACTGTATGCAGACTGGATCACAGACTGTATGCAGACTGGATCACATACTGGATCACATACTGTATGCAGACTGGATCACATACTGGATTACATACTGTGTGCAGACTGGATCACAGACTGTATGCAGACTGGATCACATACTGGATCACATACTGTATGCAGACTGGATCACATACTGTATGCAGACTGGATCACAGACTGGATCACAGACTGGATCACATACTGGATTACATACTGTATGCAGACTGGATCACAGACTGTATGCAGACTGGATCACATACTGGATCACAGACTGGATTACATACTGTATGCAGACTGGATCACATACTGTATGCAGACTGGATCACAGACTGGATCACATACTGTATGCAGACTGGATCACATACTGGATCACAGACTGGATTACATACTGTATGCAGACTGGATCACAGACTGTATGCAGACTGGATCACATACTGGATCACAGACTGGATTACATACTGTATGCAGACTGGATTACATACTGTATGCAGACTGGATTACATACTGTATGCAGACTGGATCACATACTGTATGCAGACTGGATCACAGACTGGATCACATACTGTATGCAGACTGGATCACAGACTGGATCACATACTGTATGCAGACTGGATCACAGCCTTGAGCTTTTTTGCGACTGGTACATGTTTGTGTCTGCGATGTAGAGAACATCGGGAAAGCCGCTGCATGGCGTGCTGTTCGTAATGTTTATTTAGCTCTTAAGAAACTTATGGATGTGTTGAAAGCTCTCATAATTATATGACAGTGTTATTAGTACACCATACATATCATTATTGTAGAACATGATTAAGGTGGACTCATGATAAGAATACAGAGAATCACACACAATTTATTTTCACTGCTTCAATTGATTGAATTTCTGATTATGAATAATACATACATACTGATCCGCCCATACACATATTCAAACTCCTAGTTATATCTACACATACATGTATATACACATATAGTACATGATACATCCTCACAAGTATTAATTTGTATACTACGGCCAGCAGGAACATTTAAATACATATAATCTGATTGATTTGGGTGTTGAGGCATTTAAAATTAGCCGATACATTTTCCCAACACTTCCGCATTAAACTTGTCTGATATTTTGCAATGCGTATGTGACTCTAGCCCGACCAGCGGAGGCGGCGTTATGCTGCGTTCACAACAGGAAGTGTTGCGAATATTCGCTACGCTTTGGATGTGAACGCAGCATTAGACTTTGCCATGATTATGGACTTAAATGCATCATATGTAGTCATGATCATCTCCTGCTCCTCAGCTGAGAACAGAGACGCTCTTTCTCTGATTTTATTTGCCATGTTGTAGCGTTAGAACATCATGAATTTGGCGATTGACTATTCCCCCTTCTGAAGAGGAGCGTGCACGCGCAATTATTCAGATGACTGACGTCTTGTTCCAATGAACGAAACTGATTGAGGGCGGTTTCACATTTGAGGAACCGATATAGCCTGACTTAAATCATCTCGGCAATTTAAGCTGGTTAATAGAGCATTTGATCGACTTTGTTGAGCCAGGTACAAGGAACAGGGCCCTGATAGTCCTGATGGGTTGTTTCTCTGGGAAATTCAACATCTTTAAGGCTGCTAAGAGGTTTCTTCTCTTATCAGTATATTTTCTTCTCAGTGTAATTAGTGAAAGAGCCAGAAGACCTGCAGCCATCAGTCCCAGTCCACAGTAGAGTCTGATCCATCGCTGACTTTCTGTCGCTGAAGAATCTTTTCTCAGACTTGTTCCGCTTGTCGTCTCAGGTTCTGGTCGATCCCTCGCTGCTGCAAAGAGACCAAACACATCTGTTTCTTTCACGTGAAGAGAAACAACTTTCACTGAAAAGAAAAATAAATAAAGCTGCTGGATTGAAGGAGTTCTACTGGATCAACCTACCAGAGACATTGAGCCAACATTTCCCAGAGTTCGTCCCATAACTGGTGTCCACGTCACACAGGTACAGACCCGAGTCAGCGGTCCTGAGTCTGGACACATGAAGTCTGACTCGTCCTTCTCTGAGGACGTCTTTGTCCCACTGGACTCGTCCTGCAAAGAGTTCATCCTGAGACTCTGGGACCTCGACTCCTTCATGCAAATGAAACAAGACAAAGGCCTTGACACGAGTTAACTTCTGACAGAAGATATTCAGGGCGTTGGGGGAGCTGCCAGTGTTGGTGGTGAACCTCCATTCCAGTGTGATGCTGTGCTTCTCCTCTGCCTGATAGGAGCTCTGTGTCACATTCACTACAAAGGATCCTGTTGAGGAGACAGAGAGGGAGAGGGAGGAGCAGACCAGCTGACAGCTTTAACATGCAGCCTCTAAACTCATCTACAGGTCTCTGTGGAGGGTTCAGTGATGCTTCAGAGCTGGAGGGCTTTACAAATACACAAGTAAACTCACCACAGACACAGGAGGTGAGGATGAAGAGGATGAAGAGCAGCAGGATCCTGCAGGTCATCTTGTCCCTGTGAGAGGAGACAGAGGAGAAGAGTCACAAACACATCACATCAAAACTCAGTTGTTAGACGTTGAACATTTAGGGTGCAATAACTTATTTGTGTCACAAGATGGCGCCAGAGCTTAAACTCTGAAACATAAACAGGAAACATTATGAGGAACCTGTTTCCTCCTCTGCTCTGCGTTGTGTGTTTTCCGTCACGATCTGCATCTCAAGACGACTCTGTTGTGGTCGAACCGTCTAAGGACCCACAGCGCACATGAAACACGACATGAGTCATGAAATCCACTTCCTCTCTTCTACTCCGCCCCTCACAGGTGAACACATATTTATGTTGAACCGAGCTGACCTCCTTGAGCTAGTAGTAGCACTTACATGTTACTTACTGATAGCACTTTGTAGTTTAACTTTATTGAAGAAATTGTACTTTCTTGATTCTTGTTGTTCTGAGTTTGTCCTCATGGTTGAATGCACTCATTGTAAGTCGCTTTGGATAAAAGCGTCAGCTAAATGAAATGTTAAAGTTTCACAGATTCTGTTATTATGTATTATATATCTGATTGCAACAAACAGAGTATCACTTCATCAACAGTCTGGGTGTGAAGGTGCATAAAAACGGCTTCGTCTGCGAGCGATTGACGCAAGAGTTGAGTAGGCTCGAGTAATTGACATTTAATAAACACCTAAAACAAAGTTAGACTGACGGAAGAGATTAGTCTTTTCACCTTTTCTCTCTCTTCAGAGTTATTTTACCAGCTGATAAATGAACTGCAACTCTTTAAAACTCCTCAAACAGGACTCACATATTTCCTCTCACACTTAAAGCTTCTTATTGTCATAAATCAATAACACTGTGAACATCTATGAACCAACATTCATAACTAATACCACAGTGAACACACACACTCATGTTATTGTTGAAAGTTGAGCTTTACTAAATAAAACAGCTGTTTTTAATGGATCAGGTTATAGTCTGATTAGTCTTAAATGAATCTCATCTTTTAACTGTTGAATTGTCTCTTTACTGAACAAACCGTCCACGTTATTACCCGTAAACATCTTGTCTAATACACGAATCCTCACATAATAAACATGTACAGTAATATTAACATAATACACCAACATGAAGACATTCATAACTCACCTTTGCTCAGAAGTCTAAAGCTCAACTGAGACTGATAGAGTTGATGAGGTGAGAGTAGAGTGGCAGGAGAGAAGGGAGGGAGAACTGTGTTATTGGTTGCTTAACTCCTCCCAAAGAGCAGACATCATGACCTCATGCAGCCTTCTGCTTTATTGAACTTGAGCTGTAATTCATCTTCCTGCAGCGTTCACTCACTTTTACATTACTACTGTTTACTGTTTACGTCTCTTTGTACCTTCTCATTACGCATCTATAAGACTACACTATTTACATTCAGTTCATTCAATATGACACACACACACACACACACACACACACACACACACACACACACACACACACACACACACACACATATATATTATATAATATATATTAACTTTGCCCTTTTTCATTCCTTGCATCCCATAACTTGTAATATGTAATGATTACTGCTGGAGATGCGCGTGAGAACTATATCGTCTCATTATCATCTTTAACATCTTAGTCCTCAGCGACAGCACCAACCCTTTACATATAAATCTGTTCATGATTCATATGATAATAACACAACATTATTCATTCATGCATTACCTCGTAGACGTCTTCAGTCGCGTAAAGAAATAAAGAACAAAGTTCTCCAGTTGGTGTGAATTCTTCTGAGGACGAGCAGCGAGGAGTCCATGATGAATGAACCTCTGGAGTCAAAGAGCTTCTATATGTATATGCGCTGTGAGGCCAGACTTTTAGGGGCATGGCGGTAAAAGAGTTCACTTACACTGTGGACTTTGGACTGTGGAGGAAAGTCAGTCTTCAAACCGCTTGTGTTCTCCTGACGTTGAAAGTGTGTTGAGGGTTGAAGGAGTGTAGATCAGGGGTCAGCATCCTTTATATCCAAAGAGACATTTTGACCTTTCCACCAAATAAAACTTGTCTGAAGCCGCAAAAGCTATTTGATATCACAGTTTATAAAGTTTTATATAGAGTCATATTATATATACAAAAACTATAGTTTGTTGTATTTATGAAATTATAGAACAAGAATAAAGACAATTGTGTTGCTATTTTTATCTGTTATAACAATATCAAACTCATATGAAGAGGAGAACAAATACAGTGTCATGTGTCGGCTACATTCAGGTCAACTTAAGACTCAACTAGGCTCTGACTCCTATTTGTGGCTCCTGGGTAGAGCGGTCTTCCTGTAACCAGAAAGCGGGTGCGGACCTTTCAACAGGTAAAAAGAGATAAGCCCTCGGTGATAAGCGTTTTATGAATATATCTCTTCTATTGCTCAGGTGAAAGTGAAAGAAGCCGTCAACAAGCACATTTTATGGAGAAAAGCATTATATTCATATTTAAAATGTTTTTTTAACGTTATATTTGGATTGTTTTCAGTAAGTAAACATCTAATGCTTCACATCGTCCCAGATGTTTGCTGTCAATCATCTTTCATTGTTGTGGAAACGACAGTTACCGCCTGAGAAGTTGTGCTGAGACGTCACTTCTCCTCAGCGTCTGTGATGTGACTCCATTCAAGATCCTCAGAGTTGTTTCACTGGAGGAGAGTTTAGTCAATCTGTGGTCCTCTTTCTACTGACTGGTGTTGTTACGATGCACTTATTAAAAGTGAATGATGTGTTCATATTGTAAATATAACTGGTAGTTATGACATGTTTAGCATATTAAAGTTACTATAAGGAACTCTTGTTCTGTGTTGACGTTGGCTCTTTTGAACATTAAAATACATCTCGTGAGGGAAGAGCCTGGAAGACGTTCAAATCAGGGAATCAAAAGTATAAAATAAATACCCACAATTCTACACAATATTTTGTGTGCAATTTTGTGCCGTCCCATTCATATTCACACCAGTTCAAGCCCTCACAGCCTCTCTCTCTCCACCACTTAGCAGCTGACCTCAGTGAGTCCCTGAGGGTTCAGGGTTTGAGGGTGAGAGTGTTTCTGAGCACCAGATTTCATTTAGAAAACTAATGTTACTGCAGCAGGGGTCTGACAGCCTGCTGCATCCTGCTGTCATCACTGACCTCATGTGTGTGTGGTGAGTTTACATCCTCACTTCATGCTCCACACACACACAACTTCACATGAGTCTCTGTTTACAGCTCAAGGGCTGAAGAGCTGTAAAACAGAAGGAGTTAATAAGCAACCACAGGATCCCTCATCTCCTGACACCATTGCTCTACACGGTCTCAGATCTGTATGAATGACCATAAAATAAGATAATCCTTTATTAGCTTTGCAGTGGGGAGAGGATTAAAGCAGCAAGAGACACTGAGACACGGGTTAACCCCTGAAAAGAAGTGACATGGTGTGTGTGTGTGTGTGTGTGTGTGTGTGTGTGTGTGTGTGTGTGTGTTTTATTAGTCATAGGTGGCGTCTCCTGCAGTCTTCCCTTTTGTTCTAACAGTGTGTGTTTGCACTGCTCCTCTTTGAGCTACAAAAAAAAAAACCTTTTTCTTGTTTATTTTAACTTAATATATACAAACAAAACATAAAAAGGTTGCAGTGTCACAATGAACTCTCCATGCATCCCAGATATGTCGTACATTCAGTGTCCGTTCACCTGTTTTTATGAACGTTTTCAGATAATGCATAAAAAGAAAAACAAATACAAATTAGGCTTAAGGCTGTTAAATGCAACAAAGGCAACTCAATTGATTGTCTAACACGCCTATTTCAGATCTAGAGCCAAAACACAAATTGGGTTAACTTAAAGCTCAGCCCCCGTTTCACCTCTCTTTTAAAAAAACGTAATTATCTCCGCAACCACAACGTTTATTAACTTCATTGAAATTGCCACAATACTGTAACCCTCAGAAAGCTGGAGAGGACGCCCTCGCTGCTCTGCAGGTTGGGGTTGAGCAAGGAGTGGCTCTCCATCGCGCTTTGTTTAGTATTGTTTAGGGATGTGTTCTGTTGAAGTGCTGAGATGATTTGTTTGAACAGTCAAGAGTATAACGGCACACGTATCACCGCAGTGTTTATTTAACTGGTTCAACATGACTTAAGCTGAATCTTAAAGTGATTCTCCTGTGTTACAGGTTGATTTGTGAAATATAGTCGCTCTATTTTCACTTTTACGCTCCTGCATCGTGTTTCTCTGACCCTGAACGCCTCATTTCTGCAGCTGAGAATGACCCTCGGATGATTAAACTCTGCTATATTTCACCACTCAGGTGATGGAAAACAACAACTTACTAATTTACTAGGTAACGTGAGCTGATGCTCACGCAGACCTGCATGCGTGGTAGAAAATGATCAGAAACCTGGACATCAACATGCCACAGTTTCCAGAACCGACCAGAGTATTCCAGCCAGGATATCCAGGTTTCATCTAATGATCGGTACACGGGTTTATCCGAGTCCCTGAACCTAGCATTTAGTGTTTACATGCACAAAACAGAAGCAGGAAACCCCAAAGAACATGTGCATTTAAACACACCTAGATGTGATAGAGATAGTGATAGATCAAAAAGTAACTGTCATATAAAGAGGATGGCTTGAATGTCACAGGGTGGTTTAAGGCAGTGATTGTCAACCACTGTGCCGCGGCACACCAGTGGGGGGGGAGAGAGAGAGAGCGGCGAAAAATATGTTGCGTGCTTTTCACAATGGGATTTGCTGCTGAAGCTGTCAGTATTTTAAGATATGAGCTCTCACTGTTAAAGCCCAACAGTTCATGTATCTGCAGGTCAAGACAAACAGCCTGGAGCTCCATAAATGACGTTTCTGACTCAGAGAGGCTCTGGAAATATTCTTCCAAAAGCCTGAAAAACACCCTGCAGTGATAAAGCCTGCTCACTTTGTGGTCGTCATTAAAATAAATGAACACCGTGTTTCCTTTAAGTCAGTATTTATCAAACTGGGAGGTATTTATTACAGGTGTAATACCTTTATTACAGGTATTTATTACAGGTGTAATACCTTTATTACAGGTGGGGCGCAAGAGGAAATGCTGGTTTTAAATGTTCACAGTCCGCCGTTAACAGGTTACGCTTGCGCATGCGCCGATTCTTGGCATTTCGCCAAAAGCCGATCTTTATGAGATCTCTGTGAGGTCGGCTTTCTGCTGTTGTCTCTCACCATTGAGCATGAACTGAGAGCCGTATCAAATCTACAACCCCGTTTTAAAAAGATGTGTAGAGGAAAGCAGCTCTAATACTGATACAACCTGATGCTCACTCATCTGCACTCATTCCATTTTGTTTTGCAATAGCTTATTGTTCTCCACAATAAGCTATTTAGTAGTAACTAAATATTAGTTCTTTTTTGCATAACTTTATTTTCATTTTTCTAACAAAGTGATAACACTTTTTTTGTCTGATGGAGCGATCTGGTTTACTTGAAACACTGAATACTCTTCCATGCCAGTAGGTAGCGCAATAATGATCTACCATATATGCTGTATTATGCTACAATGTGACATTTTGTAACTTTTTGGGTTGTTGGCGTGCCGCGGGATTTTTTTATTGTAGAAAAAATAGGCTCAAAAAAGGTTGAAAAACACTGGTTTAAGGAGTGGACCCAAAATAAAAATAAAAAACACTAAATCTAAACAGAGAGGTTGACAGACTGGAGTCCGGCAGAAGCAGTCCGGGGGGCGGGGAACAGGACTCGGAGCTAGGCGGGGAACCGGGCACGGGGGAACCGGGCTCAGGAACAAATCGCGGCGCCGGCGGGGGACCCGGTGTCAACTGCGGCTCGAAGGCGGCAGCTGGGACAGGGGACGGCCGGGGCGCCAATAGGACATGGGGAGCCAATAGGACATGGGGCGCCAATAGGACATGGGGAGCCAATAGGACATGGGGAGCAGGGGTCGGGGGCTAAATGGACCAGTTAAAAGGAAGAGCGTTTTGACACACCTTAAAAAACTGTGAACAGATATTGCTTTTTTATATGAGGTAAATATTGCACTTTTTACTGTACTACACCTCAGAGGTAAATAATGTACTTTTGACTGTACTACACTTCAGAGGTAAATGTACTTTTGACTGTACTACACTTCAGAGGTAAATGTACTTTTTACTGTACTACACCTCAGAGGTAAACGTTGTACTTTTCACTACATTTGTCTGACAGCTTCAGTTCCTTTTCAGGTGACAGTGTTTCGTCCCCTTTCAGGTAAAAGTATCTCCAGATGTGTTGATGTTGAATGTTTGAGATGAACTGAAGGAGGAAGTTTTCCTTCATGTGTTGAAAATGTTTTCCTACTTCTTCAGATAAATAAAGTCTTTAAACGCATCACCACAAAGCTGTTTTTCTTCTTAGAGATACGAGGTTCTCACAGGACAGCGACGCTACAAAAACACCATGATCTTATAGAATATGACGATTAATGCAGATTAGACTCTAGCCAACAGGATGTGAAGGAGTTATGATGCAACACACATTCATGCAGCAGTCATATTTATCCAGGAACATCAGATATAATAGAAGTGGATCAGAAGACCTGACAGACAGGAAAAGATGGTGATTGTAGGAGGAGTGTCCACGGTGGACTGGTCTCTGCTGGAGTCTGAGCTGAAGGAGGTTCTGGTGAACCGGCATGATGTCATCTGGTTTCACCAGAATCTAAACCCATGGCACCAGATAACTGTAAAGAAATGGACGTCTTCTCGCTGATGGGCTCGTTGACTGATGAAGGTCAGAGAGAAACATGTTTAATTGAGAACGTTTCATAACCAGTTCAAAGTTCCTCACAGTGACTTTAAGTCTGAACAAAATCTAAAATGTAAACCAAACATTGGTGATTAGTCTCTAACTTGTTAATGCAAATTACTAATTTGTCAATAATCATAACTATTCATTCATAAGAGAAGAATACATAACAAAGTTTGCTGCAGCACGTCACCGTTGTTTTAATCTCTCGCACCAAGTGTCTGGTAAAAAGATACCTTTATTTATTTATGTTACATTTCACCACATCGCTGGAAGTGAGGGGGCGGGGCTACTGTGTATGTGAAAGTCCTTTGGTACCTTGGATTTTAAAACAAGAGGATCATATAATTATTCCCCCTGAGGACGGCCGCCCTCTAGTGGCGACATGCTGCAACTGCTGCTAGTGCTACTTCTGCTTCTAGTTTGCAGTGCAGGGGTTTTAAATCATTATTCTCCTTGTTTATTAATATTAGTTTATACACACAAGCCCAAAACATTTGTAGGCAAGGCATTTCTAAATATTGTATTAATGTACTTGTCTCTGCTACCATATGGGTGACGGTGATTTGCTGATACTATGGGATGTTTTGTTGAACCAGGACTGAGTGGAGCAGACTGTCAGACACCTGCTGCAGTAACATTAGTTTATACACAGAATCTGGGGCTCAGAAACACTCACACTCGTTCAAAAGAGACAAAATCAACACAGAATAAAAGTTCCTTGTAACTTTATTGTGAATGCTTCTCATATCAATAGGGATTTATTTACAATATGAACACATCATTAACTTTAAATAAGTGCATTGTGCATCATAACAATATCAGTCAGTAGGAAGAGGACAGAAGATTGATTCAACTCCATGAAAAGCATTATTTACACTGACATTAGTTATCATTGCTGTATATTATATTAGATATTCCTCTATTAGTACTGCAGTGGTGGAATTTGCAGGATTACAGCAGCAAACAGGTAAAGTGCACACAAGAGATATAGTAAAACAAAAATTTAAAAAAACAATATAAATGAACAAAGAATGCACAAAACAATATTATATATACAGACGGAATCAAATGTATTTGTTCAAAGTGTTTTTTCTGTAATAAATATATTTAAAACCAAACCCACAGTAATATGACCTTCATTTAAAACGTTAAAATATATATTTCATACATTTCTTGACACTTAAACCAGATGTTGAAAAGTCTCTTGTTTTATGGTCTTGGATCAGTTCTGTGATGACTTGTTCAATAGGATCCTCCAGACAGAGACCTGTTAGTCCTGATGGGTTGTTTCTCTGGGAGATTATAAATCTATAAGGCTGCTAAGAGGTTTCTTCTCTTATCAGTAGATTTTCTTCTCAGTGTAATTAGTGAAAGAGCCAGAAGAGTTGCAGCCATCAGTCCCAGTCCACAGTAGAGTCTGATCCATCGCTGACTTTCTGTCTTTGAAGAATCTTTTCTCAGACTTGTTCCGCTTGTCGTCTCAGGTTCTGGTCGATCCCTCGCTGCTGCAAAGAGACCAAACACATCTGTTTCTTTCACGTGAAGAGAAACAACTTTCACTGAAAAGAAAGAAATAATAAAGCTGCTGGATTGAAGGAGTTCTACTGGATCAACCTACCAGAGACATTGAGCCGACATTCCCCAGAGTTCGTCCCATAACTGGTGAGCACGTCACACAGGTACAGACCCGAGTCAGCGGTCCTGAGTCTGGACACATGAAGTCTGACTCGTCCTTCTCTGAGGACGTCTTTGTCCCACTGGACTCGTCCTGCAAAGAGTTCATCCTGAGACTCTGGGACCTCGACTCCTTCATGCACATGAAGCAGGACGAAGGGCTTGACAGGAGTTAACAGCTGACATAAGACATTCATGGAGTTGGGGGAGCTGCCAGTGTTGGTGGTGAACCTCCATTCCAGTGTGATGCTGTGGTTCTCCTCTGCCTGATAGGAGCTCTGTGTCACATTCACTACAAAGGATCCTGTTGAGGAGACAGAGAGGGAGAGGGAGGAGCAGACCAGCTGACAGCTTTAACATGCAGCCTTTAAACTCATCTACAGGTCTCTGTGGAGGGTTCAGTGATGCTTCAGAGCTGGAGGGCTTTACAAATACACAAGTAAACTCACCACAGACACAGGAGGTGAGGATGAAGAGGATGAAGAGCAGCAGGATCCTGCAGGTCATCTTGTCCCTGTGAGAGGAGACAGAGGAGAAGAGTCACAAACACATCACATCAAAACTCAGTCGAACATTTAGGGTGCAATAACTTATTTGTGTCACAAGATGGCGCCAGAGCTTAAACTCTGAAACATAAACAGGAAACATTATGAAGAACCTGTTTCCTCCTCTGCTCTGCGTTGAACGTCTTCAGTCATGTGAAGATCTGCATCTCCAGACGACCCTGTCCTCTGGTCTGAGGTCAGAGGTCAACTCAGCAAGAAGCAACCTGCAGACCGTCTAAGGACCCACAGCGCACATGAAACTATCTACATGAGTTATGAATTCCACTTTCTCTTTCCATGTATTTATAGCTCCATTTCTCTCTCCCAGCCAATCGTGTTGAACCACACTGCTCTCCTCCAGCTGAACTCCTCCCGTCCATATCTGGACATACATTCTAATATGTTTCATAGATTCTGTTATTATATATTATATATTGTATTGCATGCACCAAACAGAGTATGACTTAATCATCAGTCTGGTTCACACAGACTTCCTAACGTTGCTTCTGGAACAATAACATGTTTATCTGATCTGTTTCTTTCCTGAGAGATTTTATTTTGAGTATTTCATTTCTTTTTAATGAATAAAACTGGTTTTGGGGTTTCAAACATGATGTTTAGGTAAATGATACAATTATAAACTCTTATAAGACATGATAAATAATGTTGCAATAAATCAGCTTTTTAACAACATGATTCACATAATGAGAGCATGAAGATGAATATATTCACATCACCTTGAATGTCTTCAGTCACGTGACCTGGACAAAGACCGTTTTCAAGTTCAGTGACTTCTTATAGACCCGTAGTCTGTTTACTTCCTCTTTCGAGAGGGGAGGAGCTTGTTTTCAACCCGCCTGAACACCAAAGATATCCGTTGTAAAATACGTTGCTCCCGGCGGCTTCTCCATGGTGCACAATTGTCCCCACCAATACGAAAAAAATATCTTGCACAATATATTTGAAAACGCTACTGAACCAGCCAAGAGTGAAGGCAAGAAAAGCATTCAGACTCAAACAGGAACTATGTGACCTACAGTTTCAAATGTTTGCTGTTTGTATTGTAGGCATGGACATGCATTGGAGCACTGTTTACAATTAAGAAAAAGAACGCATGAAAGGTATCTTTTTAACAGACACTTCCTGCTTGCATTCCGACGGAGGAATGCAAGCTGCGGTTCCGCCCTTACCTTCGGACGTAAGGGCGGAGTCATTGACTAAAGTCCCTCCGTTCCTCCTCTGAGGTGTATAAAAGAAGCTCTGTGACTCCAGAGGTTCATTCATCATGGACTCCTCGCTGCTCGTCCTCAGAAGAATTCACACCAACTGGAGAACTTTGTCTCTTTATTTCTTTACGCGACTGAAGACGTCTACGAGGTAATGCATGAATGAATAATGTTGTGTTATTATCATATGAATCATGAACAGATTTATATGTAAAGGGTTGGTGCTGTCGCTGAGGACTAAGATGTTAAAGATGATAATGAGACGATATAGTTCTCACGCGCATCTCCAGCAGTAATCATTACATATTAAACGTTATGGGATGCAAGGAATGAAAAGGTGCAAAGTTAATATATGAGTGTGTATGTGCTTGTCAATGTCATGACATGCATATTTTTGTGTCCGAATCCATTATTTCCTTTATATAATATTTTATCAATTCATGACATATATTATTTAATTATATAAAACCTCTTCAGTTCAAATATATTTTCAGTTCATTAAAATAATATATATTCTTTTATGTGTTGGCGCCTCAAGCCCTGAACATGTCAGGGGGCACAGCCTTCCCAGCACATGATCAGACTATAAAAACTATAAAATAATGTGTTTTCATCATAATACATTTAAAATAAACTACTATTGCATGCTTTTATTATTGAACCATTTAAAATAAAATAAATGTTGGCAAACACCAATAGTTTTAAGCTGTAGACCAGAGGCCTGTCTCACGAAGCTGGATTTCGGTTTAGCGAGGTAACTTCTGGATTAACCCTGGGTTTTCCGTCTCACGAAGCTGGTTCACTTCTTAGCGGGGTGCGTTGCCCCGGTAACTTACGCTGAACGCCTAACCTGCTCCGGAGCAGGTTAAGTTCCCGGATAAGATCTCAGGGTCTATAAGACCGCCTACTGACCAATCATTGTCTTGGAAAAACGGCCTGCCCATTTCTACAGAATCCCGTTGAGGAAGGCGCACGGATAGTAAGAGCAGCGCTCCAGAGAGCGTCTCTTCATCTGTTGCCTCCTCAGTGGCCGACATGAGAAGTGGCAAAAGATGTCTTCCTCTTTAATGCACGATCAGCACCAACAGATTGCTTGTAAGTGTATGACAGTTTGAATGTACTGTTACCTTTTAACTTGCGTCCATGTTCTTATAGCTGGGGTTGCAACTGAAATGAGATTAAATTGTTAAAACGAAAAGATAATCAAAATAGGCACATACATTTGAGACAGTGATTTAATATTACAATCCCAGTAATTTATGCATTGACGGAGTCGGCGATTTTTTTCCCACGATTCCTTGCGGCTTCTGGCTGCTGCAGCAGTGTTGCTTTTTGCTTGTATTCTTTCTCTATATTGTTCGTACATTCTTAAGATGATGGTTTGCTCCTCCGTTGTAAAACACGTTGCTCTCGGCGGCTTCTCCATGGTGCTGTTAGCGTGTTCTATTATTGGATGTCTGGTGTAGCGTCCGGAAGAACTCAGTTCAACAACTTCTCTCATTCTCTGAATTTATTTTCCTTGATCACAAGTAGAGTAACAAGCGCTGCAATCGCGATAGCAGGGAGTCGTCCAGTCAACACGCAGGTTGACCGTCCAAAAAACACCCCGAACAGCCGGAAGTTCGGCTCTTTAATACACGGTTTTCCGTCAAGAACATCTAACATTTCTATTGGCTCTAACCTTTCTAAGAGGAGGAGAGTCGCGTCCTCATCTATTCTCACAGGGCTGGAACGTGCAACGACCAGTCTGCTTCCAGAATGTCAACATACTGATAAACAGGTGTGAGTGTTGTGGTGCAGAGCGTGGAACCTTGAGGAACCTTGAGGAACCTTGAGGAACAGACAACCGGACTGTTCTCACAGAAACTTCTCACAGAAAGTATTTGTTAAACTGACCTCGCACAACCTGAACTCTAATAGGCAGAAGAATAATGAAATGAAGAATATCTACAGAATATAACGATTTATATTATCAATCCCCCTTTATTATATTGCACCCAAAAGAAGAAACAGCACAGATGGGGAATAATAATAATAATACTTATACTAATAAATAAATATAAATAAATAGGATTATATATAAATCTTGAGCTGAGAAGGTCGGAAAAAAAGAGAATATGAGTTTTTGCTAGAAACTTGTTAAATGGCATTAAATACAGATATGTAAATATAAATCAACAAGTATTTTGTGGATCATTTTGCTGAGAAGCACTGGTTTGTATGTTATCTAATACATATAATAAAGATTAAATAGTTATAAAATAATGAACGGAAGGAAGAAGTGATTATATTAAAAGCTGAGCGAAAACTCATCTTGTGATTGTTGACCAGCTGTGAGTTTGTGTGAGAATCTGACCGGAGGTCAAGCGGGGCTGTGTTGTGTGGAAAAGTTTACGGGTACATGCGCTTCTTGCCTGATAAAAAAATAAGATAAAAAGAGCGGAGACGAGGAGAGCCTAGTCTGAGATTAATCCCGCTCCCGTTATCATTTTCTTTGTCTTTGGTCTGGAATAAAATAACGAGAATTAAAGCAAAAATTATATTCAGGGAAAAAGCAATTGATGAAATTATTGACCATAAATGGGGAATTGAATGGGCATTGGGCAAGTTCATACTAAAATAAGATTGAAGTGTCGGGATTGTTTTTAAAATGTGCCAGGTTCGTGTGCTGCTGTGAATTGAGAATTCCAGAAGCAAGATAAGTCATTTGAGTGACCTAGAACACAACAAATAGTAGTTTTGTGTGCTGCAGTGAATAGATAATTCAGTGGATTTACGACACACTCACATACTTATGATTGACATATCCCTTTTAATCTGAGACTCCAGGTAAATAAGGATAAAGTGAGTCTTTATAAAAAAATAAGAGAAAACTACTCACAAAAATAAGAGTATGGGTAAAAGTCAGAGCAAGCCTGTGCAGCTTTCCCAGCCTGGGAGTGTGCATGTTTACAAAGTCTTATCTCCAGTGATACAACACATGTGGGAGAAGGACAGACAAACTGTGGACCAATTGAGTGAATGGGTGAAAATGGGGTTCCCGGAGCAGGGCAGTTTCAGCCTGGAGAAGTTGGAGCAACTCCGAGCGTGTTTGGATCAGAGAGAGAAAGACGAAGCGGTAGAACATGAGAGGAAGTCTAAGAAAGAAAGAAAGAGCTGTGAACCGTTTAGAGTGTACTGGAGGGCGTATAGTATGTGGAGAGAGGAAGCAGAACGTAGGGAGAGAAAAATATTAAAGAATGAGTGTGATAATAGAATAAACACAATAGGAATGGATAAAAGAAAGGGAAAAGAATGCACTGCTAAACTGTATCATTCTTTGTCCGAGGTGCATGGTCACGTGGATCCTGATCTGGACTCCGCGACGCTGTCCTACGCTCCTCGAAACCGTCCATCCAACCACCAGCCGGGGAAGGAGGAAAAAACCAAGTCTCGTCATCGCAAACTCCTCGAGGATGCCCAGCTGACAATGTATTGGGACATGGCATCCGATGGAGAAGGTGATAGAGAACAAGGCAACCCAAAACATGGACAGAGAGAGGGCAGGCGTGAGGACAGAGGCGGCCAGAGAGAAAACAAGGCCCAGAGAGGAAGACAGAGGGGAAGAGACTTTGACTCACGAACCGAAGACTTTTTGTGCTACGTGTGCGGCAGAGCCGGGCAATGGAGAAGGGACTGCCCGCTGGCCTCATGGACTAAAGACAACGCTGGTGGGAGGATCCGGCTGAGAGGAGTGGGGCGACGGGGCGGACCCTAGAGAAGGACCATGTGACGGACACCTCAGCACAGAAGGTGAGCAAATTCTGATTTGGATTATGACAAACATGTGCATACGATACACACATTAGAAATAAGGCAAACCCGCTATACACCCACATATAAGATAGGTTTGAATACGAATTAAGGTTTTAGAAAATGACCGTGATAGATAATAATGTTGGACCAAGAATACTGCCGCTGTTTCTGTCTCTCTGTCTTCCAGACAATCTGAGTTGTTGGAGGGGAGTTCCTGCATGTTTCCTTGGTATGAGGCCTAGGGATGGAGTGAAAGGACATGACTGGCTGGCTGCACACGCTGACTCTGTTTTCTGGCCTACAGAGGAGGATGTGACGTATTTCCAGAGAGTTAAGGGATGAGCCTCTTCTGGTGCGGTTTTAATAATGATGAATGGAAGGACCAGACAATTGCAGAGTAAGTTGCTAAATTACAGAGGATGCCCAGCTGACAATGTAGGTAATTTAGCAAAAGGGGGAATATGTATATGTACGGCATTGTAAGAATAGGTATATGTAGGTTATTATAGAGATAGATCCACATTTTGTATAGTTCTTTTAGTAAACGGCACTCAAAAAAAGACAGCAAAAAGTGCAGTGATAAGAGAGAGATTAAATCTAAATACGTGAGTAACTGTTCAATGCAGATTATAATTATTTTTGTTCAACTGGTCATTAAGATTTAGCAAATAAATATCAAATATCAAAGCAAATAAAAGCAACATTTAGATACTGATAATAAAAACGTTTTAGAACATTTTATAACTCTTTATAGGATTTCAAATTTTGAGGGAAAATTAAATAAGATGAATATCAAAGTATTGAAATTAGTTATTAATTTAGGGAATGTAAAAGGAGGAACTAAATATTCATAGTTTGAGTGATCCTGCAGCAACACTATGCTGACTGGCTTTCCTCCCATGGATGAAGGGGAGGGATAATAAAGTGATTCTTCTGTGTAATAATGCTTATAATCCAGGTTATTACAGGTTTTTTAATATATGTGGTGTAATAAAGAATAAATAATCTAATCAATGTTTACAGGTTGAAGGATCAATTAAATCAACCATTGGTTCCTGGTGATTGTTGATAACATAACTATGTGATTGAATAGATTAGTTTAAATTGGTTGTTAGCCTTTGTTAGTTAGCAGAACAGGTACAGTTGATGAGGAGAATGGTGAGGAGGAGAGACTCCACATCGATGGATCCGAAGAAGAGACCCACTTAGACCAACCGTTTCTGTACACATAACTTGCTAATGTTTGACCATATCCCATATAGACGCACACACACACACACACACACGTAGAAAGCGTGTGAGAGGGAGATTTTATACTGTTTTTGATTGTGCCATATTATGTGCTTAGAGGAGTATCCAGTAGAGTGTGAGGGTTACAAATACCTGGAGACAACGGTTCTCTAGTACGAGGGATATATAAGCTCCTGGATATAGGTGGTTTTAATGTTAGCTTTTGATAACTTTTTTATGTTAGCTTCTTATAAAAACATTTATAACATAGGTGTGCTGTTGTGTCTGTTTAGAGATTTCCACTCTGTTAAGTAACACACACATAGAGTTATGAACTGACATAGCCCATGTCTGTTAGAGATTTCCACTCTGTTAAATAATTAATACACATAGTTATGAACTGATATAGTCCATTGTTGTAGCTTTATATTATTGTTTAGTTTACATAATAAATTATGTAAAAAGGGGGATTGATAATATAAATCGTTATATTCTGTAGATATTCTTCATTTCATTATTCTTCTGCCTATTAGAGTTCAGGTTGTGCGAGGTCAGTTTAACAAATACTTTCTGTGAGAAGTTTCTGTGAGAACAGTCCGGTTGTCTGTTCCTCAAGGTTCCACGCTCTGCACCACAACACTCACACCTGTTTATCAGTATATTGACATTCTGGAAGCAGACTGGTCGTTGCACGTTCCAGCCCTGTGAGAAAAGATGAGGACGCGATTCTCCTCCTCTTAGAAAGGTTAGAGCCAATAGAAATGTTAGATGTTCATGACGGAAAACCGTGTATTAAAGAGCCGAACCTCCGGCTGTTCGGTGTGTTTTTTGGACGGTCAACCTGCGTGTTGACTGGACGACTCCCTGCTATCGCGATTGCAGCGCTTGTTACTCTACTTGTGATCAAGGAAAATAAATTCAGAGAATGAGAGAAGTTGTTGAACTGAGTTCTTCCGGACGCTACACCAGACATCCAATAATAGAACACGCTAACAGTGCACAATTGGTCTAACGGAGTTAACTCCGCCCCTTTTATGTGCACGAGCACAGATCTAGATGAGACGCTCCTGGGTTCACTTTACGAGTTGATAACCGGCTTCGTGAGACCAATAAGCGAGACCGCGGACATCTGGGTAAGTGCAGCTGGATAACTGAGGGAAACCCCGGGTATGTTAATCCAGCTTCGTGAGACAGGCCTCAGGGGTGGGCCCACACTGAGGTAAGCATATTTTAATTTTTAAACTCTGGGGAGAAAAAAGGAAGGAGGGGCGGGGTGAGGCCAGTGTCACTAGTGTGACACTGGTGTGACTTCTGGGATGGGCCGTCAGTGGCGGCCCATCCCAGAAGATGTTATTATGATAACATGTGTATGTACTCAGAATGACTCATTCAAGTCAGAACAGTGAGCTTACCTGTATGTGCATCAGTGTGAACTGTGGGCCTGCATCTGGCTGGTGAGAAGTTGAATGTCAGGTTCCATTCTAGTCACAGTCTCAAACACTGATGCAGATGTTCATCTGTCAATCTTGATCTCATCAGTTTTCAGGTGTTTCATGTGTGAAAAGGTTTGCTCGCAGATATACGTGCTGCCAAAAAGTGTAAACATCTTCATTGCGTGTTTTTTTTATGTTAGGGCGGGCGGCATAGAAGTCAATGAGACCGTTGGGCTTGAATGCGTCTTTCAGAACATCCCAGTTCTGTAACTCGGCCAACTCAAACTGATAAGAAGGCTGGGCTTCATCGGCAAGAAAGGGGTTCTGGAAAAGATGGATTTCTTTTGCATTAACATGTAGTTGCTGGAATCGCACACCGAACTCCACCTTCAACATTTCCAGTGCTTCCACACACGTTTCAGCTGGGAACGGGACCGCTGGGTTCTCTGCAGAGAGGTTTTGGGTAGCAGGATGAAGTTGTGATTTTTCACTTGTTCCAAAAGCAGCGCAAGTTTCACCTCAAATGCTTTTATGTGAGAACACATGTCGCAAATGAGTTTCCCCTGGCCTTGTAGCTGCAAGTTAAGGCTGTTCAGCATTTCTGTCACGTCTGTTAAAAATGCGAGGTGCCATTTCCATTCTGGGTCGATCAGCTCTGGGACCGTTTTATCTTTTGAATGAAGAAATGCGTTAATTTCGGGTAGCAGCTCGTAAAAACGCCTCAAAACTCTGCCCCGAGTCAAACATCGGACCTCTGTGTAGTACAGCACATCGCCGTGCGCAGACTCCAGTGAGGACAGGAATTGTTGGAACTGCCTGTGTTTAAGTCCCTTTGCTCTGATGAAGTTCATGCATGACACCACAACCTTCATGACAGAATGAGATCCCGTCCTTCCATCTCCCGGTTCATGCGTCCTATTAGACCACGAGACGCGCCCACCATACTAGGAGCCCCGTCAGTCGTGATGCTGGCAAGCTTTGACCAGTCTAGGTCCAACTCTTCCATGGTTTGGCATACTTTGCCGAAAATATCCTCCCCCGTTGTAGTCCCTTTGAGACTTTGGAGGGCTGCCAGCTCCTCGCACATCTCAAAGTTTGCGCTAACTCCACGAATAAAAATGAGCAGCTGCGCTGTGTCTTGCACGTCCGTGCTCTCATCCAGTGCTAATGAAAAAAATTCTGTCTTCTGCAGCAGCTGGGCATATACATTACCCCCGATGTCTTCAATGCGTCTGGTGATTGTACTCGCCGACAGACTCAGGGCATTAAAGACATCTTTCTTCTCGGGACACACCTCTTCCGCGACAGCATTCAAACATTTCTTGACAAACTCTCCATCAGTGAAAGTTTACCGCTGCTTGCTATCAGTTGAGCAACCGACAGTTGAGCAGTCGACAAACAGCCTTTTCTTTGCATTGACAAAAAAATAATGGTTTGACCACTGCAGGTTAAATACCCTGCATTCTGCATCAATGTTTCTCTTACCTAACCTTTTCGCCATTATTCCGTTCTATTTGACAGGGGCTAGTCGAGGATTTGCGTGGCCAGACTGAAAAAAATGTATAATGCGTCTCTGGTATTGTTCAGGGGGCCGGGCCTTAGTTTGGGGACCACTGCTGTAGACATAATTAAAAAACCTTTGTCCCGAAATTATCATATTCTCAAATGTCAAAATAAAAGTCCCATCTTTGAAAAATTCAACAATGTATTCAAAATAATTTTTTGGGGGTTAAATATCATTTTTATTAAGTTCTGGATTTACATTTTTTTTTTATATATTTTTTCATTTTTCACTTGCATATTTTGGAGACTGAAGATGTGAACCTCCAACACCTTGATGTGATGTGTTTGTGACTCTTCTCCTCTGTCTCCTCTCACAGGGACAAGATGACCTGCAGGATCCTGCTGCTCTTCATCCTCTTCATCCTCACCTCCTGTGTCTGTGGTGAGTTTACTTGTGTATTTGTAAAGCCCTCCAGCTCTGAAGCATCACTGAACCCTCCACAGAGACCTGTAGATGAGTTTAAAGGCTGCATGTTAAAGCTGTCAGCTGGTCTGCTCCTCCCTCTCCCTCTCTGTCTCCTCAACAGGATTCTTTGTAGTGAATGTGACACAGAGCTCCTATCAGGCAGAGGAGGACCACAGCATCACACTGGAATGGAGGTTCACCACCAACACTGGCAGCTCCACCAACTCCATGATTGTCTTCTGTGAGCTGTTAACTCGTGTCAAGCCCTTCGTCCTGCTTCATGTGCATGAAGGAGTCGAGGTCCCAGAGTCTCAGGATGAACTCTTTGCAGGACGAGTCCAGTGGGACAAAGACGTCCTCAGAGAAGGACGAGTCAGACTTCATGTGTCCAGACTCAGGACCGCTGACTCGGGTCTGTACCTGTGTGAAGTGCTCACCAGTTATGGGACGAACTCTGGGGAATGTCGGCTCAATGTCTCTGGTAGGTTGATCCAGTAGAACTCCTTCAATCCAGCAGCTTTATTTATTTTTCTTTTCAGTGAAAGTTGTTTCTCTTCACGTGAAAGAAACAGATGTGTTTGGTCTCTTTGCAGCAGCGAGGGATCGACCAGAACCTGAGACGACAAGCGGAACAAGTCTGAGAAAAGATTCTTCAAAGACAGAAAGTCCACAGCCAGAGAGTCGGGGACGGATCGGCCTCTACTGTTTACTGGGACTGATGGCTGCAGCTCTTCTGGCTCTTTCACTAAATATACAGAGAAGAAAATCTACTGTTAAGAGAAGAAACCTCATTGCAGACGTATAGGTGTTGAATCTCCCAGAGAAACAACCCATCAGGACTAACAGGTCTCTGTCTGGAGGATCCTATTGAACAAGTCATCACAGAACTGATCCAAGACCATAAAACAAGAGACTCTTCAACATCTGGTTTAAGTGTCAAGAAATGTATGAGATATATATTTTTACGTTTTAAATGAAGGTCATACTACTGTGGGTTTGGTTTTAAATATATTTATTACAGAAAAAACACTTTGAACAAATACATTTGATTCCGTCTGTATATATATAATATTGTTTTGTGCATTCTTTGTTCATTTATATTGTTTTTTTTAATTTTTGTTTTACTATGTCTCTTGTGTGCACTTTACCTGTTTGCTGCTGTAATCCTGCAAATGTCCTCACTGCAGGACTAATACAGGAATATCTAATATAATATACAGCAATGATAACTAATGTCAGTGTAAATAATGCTTTTCATGGAGTTGAATCAATCTTCTGTCCTCTTCCTACTGATTGATATTGTTATGATGCACAATGCACTTATTTAAAGTTAATGATGTGTTCATATTGTAAATAAATCCCTATTGACATGAGAAGCATTCACAATAAAGTTACTGCAAAACTTTAATTCTGTGTTGATTTTGTCTCTTTTGAACGAGTGTGAGTGTTTCTGAGCCCCAGATTCTGTGTATAAACTAATGTTACTGCAGCAGGTGTCTGGCAGTCTGCTCCACTCAGTCCTGGTTCAACAAAACATCCCATAATATCAGCAGATCACCGTCACCCATCTGGTAGCAGAGACAAGTACATTAATACACATTTTAGAAATTAAAAAGGGTATCTTTTTAACAGACACTTGGTGTGAGATATTAAAACAACGGTGACGTGCTGCAGCAAACTTTGTTATGAATTCTTCTCTTATAAATAAATAGTTTGACAAATTAGTAATTTAAAGAGTTAGAGACTAAGCACCAATGTTTGGTTTACATTTTAGATTTTGTTCAGACTTAAAGTCACTGTGAGGAACTTTGAACTGGTTATGAAACATTCTCAATTAAACATGTTTCTCTCTGACCTTCATCAGTCAACGAGCCCATCAGCGAGAAGACGTCCATTTCTTTACAGTTATCTGGTGCCATGGGTTTAGATTCTGGTGAAACCAGATGACATCATGCCGGTTCACCAGAACCTCCTTCAGCTCAGACTCCAGCAGAGACCAGTCCACCGTGGACACTCCTCCTACAATCACCATCTTTTCCTGTCTGTCAGGTCTTCTGATCCACTTCTATTATATCTGATGTTCCTGGATAAATATGACTGCTGCATGAATGTGTGTTGCATCATAACTCCTTCACATCCTGTTGGCTAGAGTCTAATCTGCATTAATCGTCATATTCTATAAGATCATGGTGTTTTTGTAGCGTCGCTGTCCTGTGAGAACCTCGTATCTCTAAGAAGAAAAACAGCTTTGTGGTGATGCGTTTTAAAGACTTTATTTATCTGAAGAAGTAGGAAAACATTTTCAACACATGAAGGAAAACTTCCTCCTTCAGTTCATCTCAAACATTCAACATCAACACATCTGGAGATACTTTTACCTGAAAGGGGACGAAACACTGTCACCTGAAAAGGAACTGAAGCTGTCAGACAAATGTAGTGAAAAGTACAACGTTTACCTCTGAGGTGTAGTACAGTAAAAAGTACAACATGTACCTCTGAGGTGTAGTACAGTGAAAAGTACAACATGTACCTCTGAGGTGTAGTACAGTAAAAAGTACAACGTTTACCTCTGAGGTGTAGTACAGTAAAAAGTACAACATTTACCTCTGAGGTGTAGTACAGTGAAAAGTACAACATGTACCTCTGAGGTGTAGTACAGTGAAAAGTACAACATGTACCTCTGAGGTGTAGTACAGTAAAAAGTACAACGTTTACCTCTGAGATGTAGTACAGTAAAAAGTACAACATGTACCTCTGAGGTGTAGTACAGTAAAAAGTACAACATGTACCTCTGAGGTGTAGTACAGTCAAAAGTACAATATTTACCTGGAGGAGAAGTATAAAGCATCTTCACTGGAAGTACTCAAGTAAAATAAAAGTACCTTGAATGTATACTAGTTGCAGAAATGTACTTGGTTACATACTATATGCACTATGCTTTGGTAGCATCTAAAAGGAAGTACTTGACTCGTGACTGTTTCAGAACTTTTTGTTGTTTGAGAACCACATTTTTGAGAAAATGGAATAACAGCGGTTTGCCAACGGTCTATTCCATTTTCTATTCCACAGGTGTGTTTTTAATGGACCTCAATGTAGGCGACACATAACTATTTATTGCTCTCCTCTTCATAAGAGTTTGATAGTTATAACAGATAAAATAGCAATACAATGTCAAGTATTGTCTTTATTCTTGTTCTATAAGTTCATGAATTCAACAAACTATAGATTAATATGACTATATATATACAACTTTATAAGCTGCGATATTAAATAGCTTTTAAGGCTCCAGACAAATTTGTTTAGGTGGAAAAAAGCCGCCCCCAGGTTTCTGTGTATGAGTGCACTACTGGAGAGAAACCACAATTGCACCACAGGCTGTATATTAGCATACACAGCCCAGTTCTGTATGTGAATGTGCATCCTGTAGCTCATGACGCTCATGTGTAAATAAGAAAAGAAAGACTGAATATGACTCAAAGGTTCATCATCGACTCCACGTGATGCAATGTTTGTCAAATGGCTAGATGCCGACGCAGGCATGTAGCATGTAGCACGTAGCATGTAGCATGTAACACGTAGCATGTAGTGATTGGCTGAGCTTTGGGCGTTGTCTTAAGTGAAATGCTGGTTGTGTTACTTTTTTTTTTACATCTGTGTAGGGCCCTGAAATATGATATTTTATATGTCTTACTAATTGAATACAACTGTGTCCATTACTAACAATTTACTTTAAATTGTGTGTTTAAGTTAAGTCGTATGTTGTTGTTCCAATGTTTGAGAACATTACATTACCGCGCTGTCTCTTTAAGAGAGGAGCGAAGGAGACATACAGTGTAGGCTGAAGACAAAAATGTATGCTTGTTATTAAACTGGGATTTGTTAAATAAAAGTTGCAAAACTGAAGAAGGACGTGTTTGTGGACAGTTCGTTTCAAGGGTGCAACAATGGCCTCACAGCCCTCCTTGCATTTATCTTTGTGTGATAGATGTATTATCTTTAGGAGGCTAGCTTGATAGTTTCTTAAAGGACAGGGACTTCAATCAGACAACAGAGCACAGCCTTATTCAGACCTGCCAACCTTGATATATAACCTATATATTGATAAGTCATTAAATACTCGTCATGCATTATATTGCATTGCATATAATGTGTGCTGGTCAATTAGTCTAAAATTAATTTTAGACAAATTTTTACCAGCGTACTTTGACGTCAAAATGCGTATCCGCTACGCAAATTGCGTACAGGTTGGCAGGTCTGCTTATTGATAGAACGGTGGACCACTTTACCTTCTGCCTTGTCAGTCCCCTCTCCTCAAAATCGACCTCCTCAAAAACGGTAGCGTTAGCTAATCATTTCCCACCGGAGCTTTAGCTAGCTGGCTAACGTTGCGTTCTCTCCTGCTGTGTTCAATGACTCAATTCATCAAGCTGTAGCTAGCGTTAGCTAATCATTTCCCACCGGAGCTTTAGCTAGCTGGCTAACGTTGCGTTCTCTCCCTTCTGGCACGCGCACCTGTTCGCAGTTCACTGAATATCATTCATTTTGCCGTATCGCGCTCACCATTCATTCATTTCAAACCGTAACGTTAGCCTGGCTTCCAAGCCCAAACGGCGTGCCTATTGTTTTGCTTCCGGTTGAGCTACATCCGGCGTGGTGCTCGCGAAAAAAATAAAATGGAAAAATTAAAATGCGTTAACGCCGTTAATAAAATTGACGGCGTTAAAATTGGTTTGCGTTAACGCCGTTAATAACGCGCTAATAACGCGCTAATATGACAGCACTAATAATTATACATATATACAAACATACATATACACACACACACACACACAGAATATGTATATATATATATATATATATATATATATATATATATATATATATATATCCGATATAGTTCTCACGCGCATCTCCAGCAATAATCATTAAATATAAAAAGTTATGGGAATGCAATAATATATGTAGCACCCCACCACTCTCTAGTACAGATCTAATGATGGAGTGGTTGGGTTCTTTTATTTAAAAGGTAGCTCCCTGAAGGTTTACCTGTCCTGATTGAAAGAATTGAATGATTAAATAATTTATCATATTAGATGTTAAAGAGACTGACCACAGACAACAGCTTTCAGTTAAAAGACAATTAGTTTACTGTTTAAATCATATTTACCCTTTTGGGGAACAATAATACAACCAAAGCAAAACCAAACTTTTCAAACTAAGAAACCGGACTTTTCAAAACAAATCCTTACTACTAATGTCCTACTCCTTGGGTGCACCCACACACACACACACACACACACACACACACACACACACACACACACACACACACACACACACACACACACACACACACACACAGCTCAGCTGTGTAGCTCCGGTGCCGTGTTGCCTCTCGAGTCGCTCCGCCTCCGTCAGCTCCGTCTGCAGCAACGTCCTTAGTCGGCCACGTCCTCCAGTCAGCAACAGCCCAGCAACTTCTTCATTCACACCTCACGTTTGCTCTCTCTCTCTCTCCCCCTCTCTCTTTTTCAAGCGCTCTCGCCTTCCACCTTTTCTCTCCTAAACTCCTAAACTCACCAATGATTACTGGTGAAACAAAATGACCCCTGTGTACTCAATCAAGCAAGATATATATATATAATTGAA
This sequence comes from Myoxocephalus aenaeus, assembly GCA_038501785.1. Classification (NCBI taxonomy): domain Eukaryota; kingdom Metazoa; phylum Chordata; class Actinopteri; order Perciformes; family Cottidae; genus Myoxocephalus; species Myoxocephalus aenaeus. Next base: position 203,060 of record JBAMJR010000101.1, read on the forward strand.
ATATAAGGTCATATAATTTACTTAGAAATAGAATATGTTCAGTGGCAGTCAGAAATAGAGAAACTGCATGATTTAAGGGGATTGATTATGAGTTATTGATATATTCCTGATGTTGCAGATTATGAACTAAACTGTGTGGGAAATTCTCCCTCCATCTTCTCCACTTCGTCTCACACACTTGAGGTAACTACATTGCAGCTGTATTTAGAAATAGTCTCAGCCCTGACGAGACTCCTTCCTCTTTTGATATGTGTTGTAAAAGTGTTGCACAAAATAACAAACCATAACAACCAAAAATACAAACATTAGCTGAGTTGCAAGTGTTGTTCTGACAACATTATTATTCTTATTTAATTTGCATGTCTGACTGTTCAGTTGTGATAAAACAGACATCCCAAAAGGCCCGACGTCCTCCTGCAGTTGCTGTTGTGTAACATGTTGCTGTTTGAGTTAAATATAGGGCTCTGATGCTTGCACACATATGATGCTTATTACTCAGAAAATGAAATGGGTTACATATTACGATTAAGTTGAACTAAAATATACACAGCTGAGCCACATTGGCCCTGATACAGGTCACAGTGAAACCCTGATCCAGGTCTCAGTGAAACCCTGATCCAGGTCACAGTGAAACCCTGATCCAGGTCACAGTGAAACCCTGATCCAGGTCTCAGTGAAACCCTGATCCAGGTCACAGTGAAACCCTGATCCAGGTCACAGTGAAACCCTGATCCAGGTCTCAGTGAAACCCTGATCCAGGTCACAGTGAAACCCTGATCCAGGTCTCAGTGAAACCCTGATCCAGGTCACAGTAGAAACCCTGATCCAGGTCTCAGTGAAACCCTGATCCAGGTCACAGTGAAACCCTGATCCAGGTCACAGTGAAACCCTGATCCAGGTCACAGTGAAACCCTGAGTACAGCTCCACGATAGGCATCACTAAGCCTGGACCATACTTGCATTTATTAAAGTTCATAGTCGAGAAAGGTTTCTCACAGATATGTGCTTCCAAAAAGGCACATTACCCGACTGATCACTTTTGTCTGCTCAGGGAAGGATGGAGGCAATTCTCTCATAAATGGTCCGGTCATGTCTGGTTTTCCTCTCTGAATTTAGCTTTTAGATCCCTGTTGCAAGTCAATAAGTTCTATTTGCAACAGACTCAGGACTGAGAAATGACTTCATACTACAGATCAAGCTTCATGGGGTGTGTGCACATGAAACATTCATATTACAACAGTTGTTCTTTTCAAACAAAATATTTACTATATATTTGAGTCAAAATATGTTCTATAGAAAAACAAACTATTTACAATGTTTACACAATGTGCATGTTTCAGTTTTGTTTTTTCCAGAACAGTTTTCAGAACAAGAACAACATATGTACTCTGTATCTATGTGTGTACTGTGTACTCTGTATCTATGTGTGTACTATGTACTCTGTATGTATCTATGTGTGTACTATGTACTCTGTATGTATCTGTGTGTGTACTATGTACTCTGTATCTATGTGTGTACTATGTACTCTGTATGTATCTATGTGTGTACTATGTACTCTGTATGTATCTATGTGTGTACTATGTACTCTGTATCTATGTGTGTACTATGTACTCTGTATGTATCTATGTGTGTACTATGTACTCTGTATCTATGTGTGTACTATGTACTCTGTATCTATGTGTGTACTATGTACTCTGTATGTATCTATGTGTGTACTATGTACTCTGTATCTATGTGTGTACTATGTACTCTGTATGTATCTATGTGTGTACTATGTACTCTGTATCTATGTGTGTACTATGTACTCTGTATCTATGTGTGTACTGTGTACTCTGTATGTATCTATGTGTGTACTATGTACTCTGTATGTATCTATGTGTGTACTGTGTACTCTGTATGTATCTATGTGTGTACTGTGTACTCTTTACCTGGGCATGGTTGTGTTTTCAGTAAAACTGAACAGCTGAGCGGAGCAGAGCTGCCGTCATTACCAGTGTATCTTTGCAGCGTATGTGGGTGGGTTGGTCCTCAGGGATTTCCTGAGTGTTCATTGGGTAGTTTCACACAAAATGTCGACTGACACCTGAATCAACAAATCACGGTGAAAGGTGGAGCTCGACACGGACGCCTCAGGCTGTGTGCTCCTATGAGAGGCGCGTATGATCACGTAGAGGAGTGGGGCGGAACCTCCAGACTTTGCTGCATCTAGCAGCATCTGAATCTTTTTTCTACTCCGTTTTTTCACGGAGCTATTAATAGAAACGTCCAGTAAACGTTATCTTACGGGGCCGCGCGCGCGGACCTCAGAAAAACGCGCGGGCCGCACGAACACTAAACTTTGATGTCAAGTAGGGGGCCACAAAACATCGGCTCACGGGCCGCGAGTTTGAGACCCCTGCTTTACAGTAACATCAATAATGACTGACCCTTTACTGATATCATTTATGTTGAAAGAAGATTGAAATATGTTTCCATTATCAGGGGATTTAAATTGAGTGGTCTTCTGCCTTATGAGCATTAACACATGTTGTGTCCCAACAGTCTGGTTGTTTGAGGTTTGTGTAAAAGGGAAGGAAGCAGACGCTGTGAACTCAGAAGCAGAAGTTAAAACTTCAGATCAAATTTATTCATGAAATTCGTCTTATTTGTATCTGCATTTCCTGATTTCTCACATTTGCTTCATACGTTTCTCCTTTTCTCGTCACACAAAGTGAAATCATTTCTCAGAAGCAGAGTGACAGAGTGAGTGTGGATGTGAAGATGGGACTCACTTCAGTTTGTGTGCTGGGGCTTTTCTGTGAGTACTTTCTAGTTTAAATCATAGTTTTTATAGATACAACTTGTTAAGTACCTAAAGCAGTGGCGGCTGGTGACATTTTTTTTGGGGGGGGCGCAGTTGCGCGGTTTAAATAGCACTCCACAATGAGAAGAAAAGAGGTTTGGAGTAGAATATTCTAAAAAACAAAGCTTTATTTCAAGAAAACACAGAAAACACAGTGCTCAACACTGTCCAATAACAACTATCAACAAACTGTAACTTTGGGCATGAGGTTCAGAGCAGAATGGTTTAAGAAACATTCAATGTGGTGGCCAGAGCAACATCAGGAAATACATTGACGTCGCATTCAAACTGGGGGCCCTGCAGTAAGGTGGCACTGGTGAGGTGGTCTTTGAAGGCAAAGCGTTCCCTGGTGTGTCCAAGTATGGTGTCACAAACCTACAGATAAATATATAGAGAGAGAGACAGAGACAGTAAGATAAGTTGTGGGGAAATATCTACTACAAACAGGCTTCATACTACAGACAAAAAACTATGTTTTGTGTGTCTTGATGGCTCAGCAACATAGACAAAAGGCCAGGAGCCACCTTGATGGCTGTAGCTATGACACACACACACACACACACACACACACACACACACACACTAACTAACTTGTTGGGGGTTGAATTGGTATTTTAGATAAAGTTATAGCCTGATATGATATCCACCCAAATCTAACAATGTCCAACATGTGTTCTGCTGTGGGAAAGATAAAACATTAAACTCTAACACAGGCATCTGCTGATTTTGACACTCACTTCTGCAGCAATCCTTCAAGCTCATCTTCCTTCACAGCCGGCACTTCCTCGGCTGCTCAGAGCCACTGCTTTGCTCCACACGGAGCCTCCAGCTAGCAGCTCCGGTTAGCATGTAGCTTGGTGCATGTAGCTTCACTGCTTTGCTGCTGAATATTTAAATCCGGACGTTCGGGTCCCAACTCTTTCAGCCTCTTCTTGTCAACATCTGATCGTGGATTGAAAGGTGTTTCGCGTAGAGATACCACAGAGTTTTCAGTCGCCATACTAACATAATCAAAGTCTCTGCTAGCTGTGTTGCTCGCGTAGCTACGTGGGAGCTATATGGGGTGTGAGGGAATGATAAAGGTCTCTGATTGGACGAATAGTCCAACCACGTTGCAATAAGAAACGATGTCATTGGCTAGGGCGCAGATTCGTGCGCCCGAAGATTCACGTTTCATCCGCCAATGAGAAGCTGTCCTTGCCGTCACGAGGGTGAAATGTTTGTTAGCTTTCCATAGACACACATTTGGCCGGCGCCCCGAGGGGGGAGGGGCTTTTCTCAGTGATGATGAATGGCGATATATTATATTTAACTTAAGTGGTTGTTGACAGGGGCTTACGGTCTCCCACACACATTTAGCGCGTCAACACGGTATATTTCTTATTTAAATTATTTGATATATAATGTTTTTTGACAGTATATATAATATTTTTTTTTTCTTCTTTTTTTTTTTTCATCGCAAAATTTTAGGAGGGGCGGCGCCCTAGCGCCCTCTATTGACGCACCGCCACTGACCTAAAGTTAATAGTTTCTGTCAGTTTGATGAAGTTTCTAACTTTATTTCAGTGATGAATATACTCCTCTACTGTGGACACGCTCAAGGTTTTTATACAACTTTCTTTCTCTTTATGTATTCACTCAAGACAATTCTCCACTTATTGTCACTCTTTAACACGTTATATGTATGTGTCTTATTTAGTTCATTTATGATGAATACAAAAAGAAAACACATTTCACTCTTTGTGTTTGTTTCTAGATGTTTTGCTGTCCGTTGAGCCAAACTGGTCCACTTTCTTTACTGGAGAGTCTGTTACCTTCATATGTGACGTGAAAGAAGGAGAAGACACTGACTGGTATTACTCATTCAGGAGGGATGGTTATAGGTATCCCTCCTACAGCCCAAATAAGAGATTTACATTACATCCTCTAACTCCAGAACACAGTGGTGAATATCAGTGTGCTGCTGCTCACACGAGCGCGCCAAATGTTATAATAGAAAGTAATAGAGTCTCTCTAACTGTATCAGGTAAGTGAACAGAGTTTTACCATCATGAAGTTCACTAAAAGTACTTGTTTATTTATGAGCCGTGTTGATATAATAAACCTATCTGACAAAGTGTTAATATATTATAATGTAGTGATAATGTATAAATGTTAACTAGCGTAAGATTCATGAACCTTAAAGTTTGACCACTGATGCTGTTTATGCAGCTGTATAACCGTGTAATCCTGAGCTTTATGTAAAGGAACATAAAGATATGAACAAGATGGACATGGTTCAGACGTACAAGATATTTACATAATAATAATAATAATAATAATAATAATAATAATAATAATAATAATAATAATTAGACTAACCATGCAGTATTGTATCCCTTTTGAGAAATGAATACAGGACAACACATTCTAGAAATGAGTCAGTGATTAATTAGTGATAACATTAAAGTATCAAACAGGGCAGGTGAGTGTGGCGCCTCCTTCAGGGGAAATGTACTCATTACTAGTGAACCTGTCATTTATTACAGGAAGAGTGACTTTGACATCTTCTGTCTCCAACTTAATGTTAAATTATAATTATATTAAAAACATGAAGCACTGATACCTTGAAAGATTGTTCATTTAATTAAACTGATTTACTAAAACAAGGAACTAACAGTGTTACAGACAAAGATGTGAAACTCCTGCTGCCTCCTTGTTTGAAGGAGAATCAGAGTTAAGTTCATTTAACCAACAACTTCAGTGGTTAATAAGTGAAACATAAACATGGGTTCTGTTGATTTCCTTCAGTTTACCTTATTAATATACACAGATTCCAGAGTGATTAAATACTTCCTGCAGCGTTTTATCAATAAATTGTTGCACCGTCATAATTTGTGTTTTAGTGAATGTTAATATATTTAAAGACAGTGTAGCTTCACACCTGTATTACACATCTGGAGACAGAACACATGATGTAGTTTCAAGCGGTGCATGTAATCCACTAATGACTCATCATAACATGTCTTCCCAACAGATAAACCTCAGCCTGTCCTCACTGTGTCTCCATCATGGCTGAGTCCTGGAGACTCAGTAACTCTGACCTGCAGTGTTGAACATCCATCTGCAGGATGGAGGTTCTTCTGGTATCAGGCTGTTCCCAAACTGTCATTCTACAGCTCTGAGCTGCTACCTGGTAGCACCAATGGGACTGAACAGGATTCCTACATTGTTCATGGACAGACGACCACAGCAGGATATGTGTGCAGAGCTGCAAGAGGAGATCCAGTGTTTTCCTCTCTGTATAGTAAACCTCAGTTCATCTGGTCTGGAGGTAGGTTTGTTCAGACTAATTGTTTCCTTCTCTCTTTCGCCCAAACCTTTAAATACAGGTTTTAGATGTAATGGGGTATTTGTCTAGTTTGATATGGCTGCTTTTACATAAAGGTTCACTCTGTTACTTTTACATCAACCAATTCCCTCCAAAATGCAACTATACAATTACTTTCATAATAAGTACACACTATTTAGCATTAGTAAAGCATGAATAAACACTTCATTCATCGTTTATAAACCATTATTCCAACATGAACACTCATTAGTAACTCATTAGTATGCAATTCATGAACATAGTTATAAATGTTTCATTCTTGATTAATTAGCTTGACTATTATGCGTTTCATGATTGGGTTTTCATACTTTATAAATGATGGATTCCCCTTTTGTAAATGAAGTATTAAGGACTTAAAGATGATTAATAAGATCATTTATAAAGTGGTAGTAAATGATGAAAAATTAATTTAAATGTAATTTATTCTTGCATTTATTTGTACATATAATAATTTAGATATGCACTTTATAAACATGTTTTATACTGTAATTCATGATTAATTCAGATAGTTACTACTCGTTAGTTAAGTATTAGTTAAGTCTCCTTCTGTGTTCTTCAGATTCTCATCCAGCAGCGTCTCTCTCAGTGAGTCCTGACAGAATGCAGCACTTCAGCAAAGAGTCACTGACACTGAGCTGTGAGGGAAACTCTGCTGAGTGGAGAGTGATCAGGTTTTCTGAATCTGGCCGCCTGTCATCCTGTTCTAACTGGCGAACCATGACTGGATCTACATGCAACATCAACCATGATGGGATTAGTGGAGTGTACTGGTGTGAGTCTGAAACAGGACAGTTCAGCAATGCAGCCAACATCACTATACACAGTGAGTTTTTTACAAAAACATATTTCAACATTCTGTTATAAAGTGTTGACATTTATAGGTGACTTGTATTAACCAAACTTATTTTGATAATGAGTTTAACTCAATATCTCTTTTAACAAACAATTCAACAATCTTAGTTTGTCATTGTTATGACTATAGACATCCACCATGTTTTAAAACCAGGAGCAGCTGGAGAGTTATCTGGCTCCAGCTTGGCTCCTCCAGTTTTTGCCTTTTTAGACCATTCTGTAGCACATTGCCACTAAAATGACATTGGCTCAAAACATATTGAGCATTAATCATAACTATATGTAACAAGCACATTTCCAAATGGCCATATTTCATCATTTACATGCCATTGAAATGCCAGGTATTCACTCAGCTACTTTATGAATCTGTATAACAAATAAAAAACTATGAATGTGTTCTCATCATTGTACGTCAGCTTGTTCAACCAGATGATGTTTTTGAGCCAAACTTCCTGTTCTTTGATCTTTTTACAGACGGTGATGTCATCCTGGTGAGCTCTGTCCATCCTGTGACTGAGGGACATTCTGTCTCTCTTGGCTGCAGGTTGAGGACAGAAAAGGTTCTTCATAATGTGGATTTCTATAAAAATGGCAAACTCATCCCAAATCATGGCAGCGGGGAGCTGTTTATCTCTGAGGTTACAAAGTCAGATGAAGGTTTTTATAAATGTGAAGGAAGTGATTCACCACAAGGTTTGAGGAATTTGACGTCACCAGAGAGTTGGTTGTCAGTAACATGTGAGTATGATTCAAAACTGGATTAGAAGTTGGTTTAAACTATTTCTTTGTGTTCTGATACCTGATGATTAATGTGTATTTGTGTGTATATTCTGAAGCAAGCTCTCCATTTCCCGTGCTGTTGGTTGTTGGTCTGGTTTGTGGAGTTTCACTGATTATTCTCCTGCTGCTGTTTCTGTGTTGCTACAGAAAGTCAAAAGGTGAGATCTTTTCCTTCTGATATTATTGATTACACTCTAAGAAGTCAGACTCAAAGACATAATTACATGTTCTGCTGTAACAATAGAACAATTTGCAATATAAAACCATGTAACAGCAAAAGCCTTTTTCTTGCAGAGTCCCGCCTCATGAGGTTGGTACAACACTCTCTTCTCTCATTCTGAACATAACAGCAGTACTTTACACGTTCCTCATTAAATACACTGTATTTACTTCATGTTCTGGCTCCACCAGGTCTCAGAGCACCAATCAGAGCCCAGCTACAGACCACATGACCAACCAGGTTGAAACTCAAAACAATACGTATGCCGCTCTTCTCCATGGTCAGCTTTTATCCTGATTCATTAAATAATGTATAATTAACTTTAACCATAACATTTGTATTTCTGGTTATATGTTTTAAAAGATTACATAATTCATATAATGTGGTTGAAATGACTGATATGACCGTGTCTTGATTTTCACGGCTCTGTAGGTGATTCTTGTGTCTATGAAACAATGAGAGTCTCTGAAGAAGCTGAACATGGTACAGTATATACTGTGTGTTCATCACAGAGCTGATAGAAATACTAGAATAAGATGATGAAGTGACTGATTGACAATTCCTTAAATAAATAAAAAGTATTCTGTACATCTAGGATGTCACAGATTCTGTGGTTGATTTTAAATATATTGATTGCCAGAGTGAGTACTTGTATTTTATGTTATGAGAATAACATGCAATAGTTGAGATGCTTTTGTCCACCAGCAGTGTTTAAATAAAGGAGAGAAAATGTTCTTTTCATGCATTCATCTGCTGCTTCTAACAGGAAGGAATAATGAACCAGAGGAGAGCGTTTACTCCAATGTGACGATGGGAACAGCTGCAGGTACAGACAAGTACAACAGACTTTGTTCTACGACTTTGAGTGTATTTCTTTATTACTTCCACCAGGAGACACCAATGGTCAAATACAACACTGACAGTAAATAAGAGCTTTTCAATATTTTGTTTTCTTCCAGGTCAATAAAACATCTGCATGGACAGAACCAGTGGAATGGATGACAGCATGAAAAACCACGTCCTTGTCTTTTTGTGTGATTATTGTTTGCTTGTAAAGTATTTGACCTGGTCATGTTCTAATATAATTAAACAGGAATAGAACACAGCAATGTAAATATGATATTATTGGGAACATCGATTAAACTGCAGCTTGTTCCCAAATCACATCCTGGACTTTTAAGTGTGCTGTTGATGCAATGCACAAATAAAAAGGAGGAGCTGTCTCATTGTGGAGGACAAGTCCATTCATTTCATATTCCAGAGACCCAGAATCACAAGAGTTATGCAATCTGTGCAACATACAAAACTATTTGTCCTTAGACCCTCAAACTGAATTAGGAAAACTCCCACAAAAAAAATTCAAACAGGTAATTTTTTTTTTTAATCACACAAAATGTACAATTTAATATGTGAAACTGATATGCATTGGTCTCTTCATTAAGTGTAACTAGCATTTGCTTTTAAAAGTTTGATTAACATCTGGCGGCGTAAGGATTCCTTAATTTCCTGATGTGGGTTGATATCCTAACTGCTGTACTATAAATAATATATGCATACTGTTTATCATTACCTGAGTGTCTGTATGTTTTTAACCACGAGTTACTTTTTTAAACTGCAATGATTCTACCCGTGTCCTCGTATTGTATTGTATTGTATTTTATATATTGTTGTTGTATTTGTGTTTTTTGCTATATGGACCTATGATTCTGAAATAAAAGGAATATATATTAGTACAAAGGATTCAGGATTCAACTTTGTACAAGTACAACCAATGTTATATTTGGACACTGAAGGAAGCAAACATTCTTGCAAAGATTTAACAATTACATTTTTTCTCACACATGTTCTGGTTTAACCTCTTCACTGTGAGGCACAAACCGGTGTGGAGTAATTACATGAAAATGACATAAAAGCAATTAAAAACAAAATGTGTGGCTTGCTACAAAAAATAAAAGTAAATTGCTCTAGAAAATGGTCAAAGAGACAGATTTTCAAATCACAAAACAAACAAAACAAAAAAATTACAAACAGTATCAATATATGTTAAAAAGGAGAAACAAAGACAGTGGAAAGTTCATTATATATGAAAAGTAATGCACTTCTCTTCATGGACCTGGAGAGAGAAAAAAACAAGCAGAGATAAAAGTATGCTTAAGATGTAGCTGCTTATAATAAAAAGACATAATTGTCAACGTGCACACGACATGGCAGCATTATTACCAAGAGCTGTTCCTACTTTGACTTCAGAATAAACCGTTTCTTCCATTTCAGCAGGAGAGGATGTTCCTGTGAATGGAGAGAAGATGATCACATTAAATATGTTACTGACACACATCATGTAGGTGAAGGACAAACAACCACACAGCAGAGTCTTTACATAAGTAGTTGATATATGAACACTGTTTTCTTCAGTAATGCATTTACAGTAGACAGTAGCGTACAAATACATAAAACAAGACAGTGTAGTGTTTTTTAAGCTTAGTTTGGTTAGGAACCTTCCTAACTGAGTGAAATGACCCAGAAGTACCTCAGTGGCCGCCATGATAAGTGCCGGTCGAATTGTCCAAACGCAAAGGAAAGGAGCTTCAATGCTTCCTAACTTAGCTCCTTTAGCATAGGAACCACTGGACCTTCCTTTACGAAAGGAAAGGACATAATGCTGACCCACAATTCCTTGCGGCGGCAACTTTTAAAGTGACGCACCATTCGGCCGTTCACGAGAACAGACGATCATGACCGACAAACGCAGATCATGTAAATAACCGTTGCTAGGAATACTTTCAATAATCTGTTAAACCGGCTGGCAAACTACAAACGTTACGTTGCTGAAAGCTGCTGTAAAGTGATGAAACTGCTGTAAAGTGATGAAACTGCTGTAAAGTGATCAAACTGCTGTAAAGTGATGAAACTGCTGTAAAGTGATGAAACTGCTGTAAAGTGATCAAAATCTGTATTTGCGTTGTTTCAGAGAATAGGCTATACAACATCATCAAAAGCTTCTCTCTCTTCCAAAATCAATCACAAGGCCTGAGCAGAGAATCTCTGACACTGCTAACGGTTTGCAACGTGATATGCTTTGTGGTAAACTGCATGCCGCCTCGAGAAGCTAGCACAGTGCCCTGGTGTGTGTGTCCCCTTGTGTCTTCTGTCAGCTGTTAACTTGTGTCAAGCCCTTCATCCTGCTTCATGTGCATGAAGGAGTCGAGGTCCCAGAGTCTCAGGATGAACTCTTTGCAGGACGAGTCCAGTGGGACAAAGACGTCCTCAGAGAAGGACGAGTCAGACTTCATGTGTCCAGACTCAGGACCGCTGACTCGGGTCTGTACCTGTGTGAAGTGTTCACCAGTTATGGGACGAACTCTGGGGAATGTCGGCTCAATGTCTCTGGTAGGTTGATCCAGTAGAACTCCTTCAATCCAGCAGCTTTATTCAGATGAATAAAAACCTGAACAAGAAACATTTCTTCTTGCAGTTTTCTAGGAAAATGTGTTCCAACTTCATCTGTTATTTCTATTTCATTTTATTTTCACAGAAGTTTTTTATTTTCTTCACGTGAAAGAAACAGATGTGTTTGGTCTCTTTGCAGCAGCGAGGGATCGACCAGAACCTGAGACGACAAGCGGAACAAGTCTGAGAAAAGATTCTTCAAAGACAGAAAGTCCACAGCCAGAGAGTCGGGGACGGATCGGCCTCTACTGTTTACTGGGACTGATGGCTGCAGCTCTTCTGGCTCTTTCACTAATTATACTGAGAAGAAAATATACTGTTAAGAGAAGAAACCTCATTGCAGACGTATAGGTGTTGAATCTCCCAGAGAAACAACCCATCAGGACTAACAGGTCTCTGTCTGGAGGATCCTATTGAACAAGTCATCACAGAACTGATCCAAGACCATAAAACAAGAGACTCTTCAACATCAAGTGTCAACATCAACATTCAAGTGTTAAATTGAGGTCATATTACTGTAGGTTTATTTATATATATTTATAATACGGGTAGATCAAATCAAGCATTCTGATTGGTTGAGAGTGAGTCACGACAGGGCCGGCTCTAGCACTTTGGTTGCCCTAGGCGAGATTGAGTTTTGCGGAGGGTGAGGTGTCTGCAGGCGGCAGTGTAGTTTCACTGGTGCCCTGAGTGCTTGATGTGGTCCTGGATGTCCCTTCACCTTCACCTGTATTCAAGCCAATTGTATAGCCAGACAAGCGGTGTTTAATATAATAAGTGAAATGATCATGAATGTGGTTGAACTTCTTTAAGAAAACAAGCTATTGTATTTAATACATGCTAACATGTTTCTATTGTACTTTAAAGTATGGATGTGGCTTGAATAAATACTATTAAATAGACTCACCTGATGCAGGCTGTGTGTTCCTGGCCCCTTGAGTACTACTGGATGTCCCTTCTCCTGCAGCTGTATTTAAACACAGAGTTCATCCATGCTGTTCGTTACACAATTGCATTTGGTCATTTCTATCATCCTACCACATAGTTGCATTGTACGAATACATTTTATCTGACCATGTAACTTGTAGTAGATAAATTATAATTACTGCCACCACTGCTACAAGGCTAAATAATGCTACTGATTACAATTAGTAGTATTAATGTCATGTGATTATGAAAGCAACAATAGTACTAGTTGTGTAGACTACTTACAAAGTTCAGAGGGAGGCGAATCAGGCGTCCTTTCTCCAGCAGGTGCCGGCCTCTGAAAACATTGCCTGAGTGCATCTGGCCAATTTAAAACAAAAATAAAAAATAAAAACAAAACAAAACAAAAGACACATATACATTTTAGTATATTCCTGGGGAGGAACTGTACAGAAGGGTGAACACCACCACTATCCCCCAAATGGTTACTGTGTGTGTGCACCTGCTAGTTGTGAATTCACTAAACAGAACTTATGCCATTTATAATGAATGTAGACAGCAACTGTACTTTTCATAACTAGCATACGTTATCCAGATACTGGTCTTTTGACATGTACATCCATGTAGGTTATCAGTGAAGTTACGTTTGCTAGTAATAGCCTACGTAGCAAATTAGCAAAGTAACAGTTGCTAGCTAGCTATAGCTAGCCTAAGTGACAGCAATGAAATGTCCAATATTAGGTGATGCACAATACTAAATGTATTTCGTTTGACACCTTAATGGCTGAGATGAGAAGACTTACCTCTATACTTGACTTTCTTTTCCTCTTCTTCCTTTTTTCGTTTTTCGTCCCTGTGCTCCAGATGGTTTAGACCAGTCAAAGTGGCCGCGCAGTAGATTTTTCAGATCGCGCACATTTTTCAGACCGCACAAACGATTTTTTTTTTGGAGTGAGCCATCTTTGCAATAGAAGATCTTTGATGTGACGTGTCGAGTCTTGGCCAATCAGCGTCCCGTTTTCTCGACAAAAAAAATTCAGATTTTTGGCCGAGTTGTTGTCATCTCCGTAATAGAACATCTTTGATGTGACGTGTCTTGGCCAATCAGCGTTAAGATGTCTACAGCGCCCGTTTCTCAACATGCGTGTCTCTCTGTACTTGATGAGAAAACTCACAGCTGAATCGTCCCTGCTCGCGTGGTCGCGAATTGCTCACAGTGCTGAAATGTGCGCTGTGAGGGCGCCCCCAACCCATTTGTCGCCCTAGGCAGTCGCCTAGTTCGCCTATAGCAATCGCCGGCCCTGAGTCACGGGGTGTACTTCATTCAGCCATAAAGTACTGTACAGCCTGTTTACATTTAGAGAGTTCCATATCAGTGGGCATTTAAAATAACAGCTAGATTTAAATTGCGCGACCGTTAGTTGTCGTTTCAAGCTTTGATATTTTGGGGGAAATGACTTTTGATGAGAATGTCAGGGTGAATAATGTATCTGTGGTCCCTGTTCCTGCCGTACAGTCAAACGTTGATACGGCTCACCACCAGGAGAGCAGAGCAGTTAGCGGGGAGCGAGTGCATCAAACCGGAAACTGAGATGAGGAATGAAAAGGGTTTGATCACAAAATCCTGATCATTTCCAGTGAGACATAATTACGTCGGTAATTTCCCGACGCGAGGCGAGTTCTCTGTAGCAGCTTCAGTCCCCTCAGAGAGAATGTTCTCCAACAGGGCAGATCATTAAGAGAAGAAACAGGATCAGCCCTCAAAGCTGAGGCACTTGGTCTTTCTCAATGTGAACCTTCACTGAAGGACAAAACTCTGGATGCTGATTTTTTTCTTTTTGTTTTACACATTTTAATTTATATTTTGTTGTGTGATTCTGTAAGCTTCTGTATGTTGTTTTACTTTAAATCTGTTAAGTATTAAAAAGCTAAACGTTTAAAATAGTTTAAAGTTCATTTGTAAATACACTCTAAAAAAAAAAAAGTTGAGTCAACTTAAAAAAGTGAGGCAACCAGCTGCAAAGCCTTTTTGAGTTCACTCAACTAAGGGCTAATGTGTTGTGTCAACTTATGATAAGAAGTTCACTCAAAGTGATATCTTAAGTTTGTCAAACGTAACATTACTATTCAGACCTACTTATGTATTTAAGTTAACACTACTTAAAATATTGCATTTGATAGTTACATCTACTCATGTACTTAAGTTCAGAACACTTAAAATATTAAATTGGAGAAACTTGAAATTGTGTGTTCTTGTAGATTGAAAACATACATCAACAGCACTTAACATTTTTTGTTGAGAGAACTTACTTTTAACTTAAAATGTGTTGTTACTAAATTTCACTGCCCATTAGTTGAGTACACTCAAAATTCTTTGCAACGTTGCCTTCATTTAAATTAATTAAAATTGTACACCGTTTTCTTTGGAAAAGTCAACAGTTAAAGAAAACAAACTTCTTCAAACACAAAATGTTTATTAACAATAAGTAAACATTTGTTTGCATAACTATATGAATTCCAGGTGTCAACACTTGAACATAGACAGCAGAGGGTCAACATCCTTAAAAATCCAAATGGCTGCATAAAGAAAAGAAAAAGAACTTCAGTTTTGTGAATCCAAAAATCAAGGCCTTGAAACAAGCTTTGGAACATGGTATATGATGGAACATGGTATATGATGGAACATATATACAACACAGAAGGACAATGGCATTCCCTTGAAACTGGGCTGCTTGAGGATGGTTTTGGTGCAGGTTGCAGTTTTAGTCAGGAACAATTTTTTTATTTTGTTGTAACACTAGACTGTCTAGTCAGGCCGGCTTGACCCCACCGTAAAGATTGGTGGGAGGTATAAAATGGCTTAAAAACCTCTCTTATCCATGCATTTATCCATCCAGCTACTGTTTAAAACTGCAATATCTTAACAAGAACTGTTAAGATGCAAAAAACTACAATTTAGGACAAGTTATACTTTCTTGAGCATACACAGTAACAATGCTGATTCCAATATCAGTTTATCGTTATGGGCACTGTACACTATCAACAGTGGGACAATTTGTCATATATTGCTTTTACAATGAATGGACATCAAAAACGTATTGTCTGTAACAAGACAACTGCAACCTGTACATTGGCCTTCAGAAACTTTTTGGAACTCTTAACCCCCCCCCCTCAAAATCCAGCCAAGACCAGAGGCGGGGTTTAAATATGGCAGGCTACTTGAGCAAACTGTTTTTAAGGCCTGAACCCGGGCAGAGCACTGGGTACCAAGGTTCATGAACAACTTTTGAGTTACTTCGAAAGTGTACCTCAAGTCCTTCGGATACTCCAGGTTGAGAGCATAGATGAGTCCAAACAAAAGGGCAAATGCAGTTGGGATGTCGCATATATCATCCAGGACAATCCGTTCCTCAATAATCAGGGCGATGCTTAGTGTTGTTGGACTTGAGCGGACCGTCCCAACGTCACCTTCAACAACTGTGAGTATTCCCAGTTCAACTCCTTTCACATAAGATTCCTCCGGGTCTGTATTCTACACAAAAACAAGCATACAGAGACTATAATAAATATTCACCGCCTCTTTTAAGTTTTCATTTTTTAATACAATTTAAAAGTCAAAATACATTTTTATGCAGATTTTAAAAACTAAAATATACCACTTTCATACAAGAGTCACCTCCTACACATTAGTATTGTAGTATTTAAATCTTCATAGTCTGTTAAATTAAATAAATTAATTGAGCAAAATACAGGGAAACATTTGCCTTCACGGTACAGGCTCCCTTTAATTCAATAAGTGACAAAAACCTGAACTGGAGCAAATCTGCCATTAAACAATGGACAATATCATTCCAAATCTGCCAGATTCTCACCCTAAAGACTGGCAAAGGGTGCTAATGGTGTGTAGTTTTTTTTGTTTGTTTTATTTTCTCAAAAAGATTAGCTCAACAAAAATGTATTTTGACTTTGAAAATGTACTGACAGAGAATAACTTTATTATTAAAATACTGACAAAATGTGTATATGCATCAGTCTCAAAACCCATGACCAATTTGGGCTTGGAATTATAAATGTTACCAGTAAATTTGAAGGAGAAATGCTGTTACAAAATGCATGTGATGCAGGCATTACACTCACTTGTAACCTTGATGCTACAGTAATATTGCCAGTATTGGCGATATCACATAAAATTAAAAACTATAAAGTTACACTTATTAAAATATTTAGATGGATTAACAAAGTAACAGTGAAGTAGAAATGAGGGTTTGATGAAAGTTTGCATTAGTGTGTTCTTGCTGTATGTGCAACCTTAATGACAAATTAGTCTTACCAGACATGTCTTCAGCAAGCCGTCCGGCTTCTCCTTCACAACGAAAGGTAGACCTCGCAGAGCTGTACACTTTCTGTGGGCAAGGACATCAGTCGTCTGAAAAATACAAATTGAAGATTAAAAATTTGACATAATAAAAAAATAATAAATGGTCTCACTTTCAAAAAATGCAATGCAAACTATTAAAGACAAAGGCATTATTCAAATAAATTTGGCAAAATACTTCCAGCATGTTATCATGCATTTCAGGTCGGCTGTAATCACTAACTAAATGAACCCATATGTTCCTACTGTACATATGGGCACCATGTTTTTGGACATAGCTTAAGTGTGAAAACAATAACGCTCTCTTGCTTTTCATCTCTGAAATCCCCAATTTGAAATGTCAGTTAAGCCTAACAATACAATACACCTGTTTACATTAACGTGTATTTATATATATTGTAAGACAAACTCTGAAATATTAAAAAGGGTCATCTGATGGTAAATGCTCTGCTCCAATGTTATGGTTTGCATAGTTGAGACGAAAGCCATTCAGAGTGCAAAAATATAATTGATTTTAATATATTTCCCAGCTCCAAAAGCATAATGTAGAACAGGGATCGTGAAACATTAGCACAACAACTGGGACTGATGTTTTCTTGCCCCAATACAATGTGATAAAACACCATATAGGCCTTTAATATTTAGTTACACGGTACAACTCTGAAATTTCAATGGCCTTACTACTATTTAATTAAACCTTCTTAAAAAGCATTACACACTATAGTTTGTCATGTTTTTCAAATTAAAAAGTAAAAATCTCACAAGTGCTCCTAAGCAGATATGCATCTATAGATAGCCCATGGCAAGAGAAAAATTTTAAAAACAGTTTGCAGTGATTCTACAGCAAAAAAAAAAAAAAAAGGGTTTCGGACAGAAAACTTGTTTCTATGGTGTGTCTGCTGGCTTCATAAGCTGGTTGGAAATGTACTTTTCTAGTCAATTGTTAAGTAATACGAATAATTGAAGCGCTGAGGGCTGAATGCATATCCGACAAGACTGAGACCACTGAGCATTGTCTGAGACTGTAAATCTGTAAAGCTGACATGTGCCTCCTGCTCCTAGGTTGGCGTAAACATGGACCTGTTTACTCAAGTGCCAAACTGACTCCAGCATTTGTCCTGACCGCAGTAGAAAAGGGGTAGAACACCACATGGGTGACAGACACATTTCATGTATTTTGGTAGTTCTTAAAAAAAGTGGAAAGTAGCAACCCACATCATATTTGTCAGCAAATATCCAAACCTACACATAATACTACGCTAATATTAGTGTCACCATAACAGTACAAGATGCCTCCATTCATTCAGTCCATTTTATAATTGATGTATTGTGTCAGACTACATAGTTGTGAAAATGCCCCTCGTCTGTCCCCCAGTTTTTGGTCCCAGTTCAAATCTAATTGAGAACCCCTGTTATTCCACATTCACTTCCTACTTATTGATTACCTGTTCATCAAAGTTGTCTAGAAGGATCCTCATGTCCTTTCCAAGCGATGTGCTGCGTGATCTGTACAGCTTCATAAATTGCGACGCGTGTGCATCCAATGATGACAGGAAGGTCTTCTTCAGGTCCACTCGTGTAAGTCTGAAGAATTCTGCACATATCTAAGAAAGGTGACAGTTTTCATGTACATGTTATGTACAATTGATTCAAACCTTTGTTGTTGGTGCTTTCAAAAGAAGGGAGAACATTTGGCAAAATATGTTGTTAACACTAAAACAACCCAGGCCACCTCTCCATGACCAACCACAAAGTGTGCAGGCTTTGTCACTGCAGTGTCTCAAGAGAGAAAACGTCCATTTATGGAGCTCCAGGCTGCAGCCTGTTGCAATACATTAACTGCTTTAAAAGTGATAGCTGATAGCTTAAAGCAGCAAATCCCATTGTGAAAAGCATGCAACATATTTTTCGCCACTCTCTCTCTCTCTCTGTCTGTCTGTCTGTCTGTCCACTGTGTGTTCACCTGTGTGTGCGCCCGTGTCTGTGTGCATCGCATCGGGGCGGCAATCCGCCGTGCGCGATACAGAGAAGAGTTGTAACGCGACCATGTGGAGAGCTCGGTTGATAAAAACAAAAATATTTTTGACGAAGCTCAAAATGTGTTCTATTTTTAGAACATGCCTCGCGGGCGACTCACGTGGTCCCTGCGGGCGACCAGGTGCCCGCGGCCTAGATACCGTCCAGGTCCTGGACGGTATCTAGTGCACCTGAATGCTACGCGCGGGTAACTTATGAGTGAACTAGAGGCAGTTTAGAGGCCACCAACGCTAACGAACAGAGAAGCACTGCAGCAACATGTTAGCTAACCTAGCTAACAGGAGCGGGTCGTTATCGTGAAATTACACATGACGTTATGAACACGTGAAAAGTAGGCTGGGGTTTGTCACGTTGTAAACTTCTTAATGTTAACTTTTGCATTAAAAAAACAACAGGTTATCTGACTAGCCAGTTAGCTAACGCACTGAACATACACAGTCTTACCTGGTTAAGTTGTGCTGGACGTAGACGGCATTCTGCAGAAACACTTAAGCTGGCGTGGACCGGCGCGAAATTGCTATCTCATGCAGAAGTGCACATGCGCAGTGGTAGACGGAGATTTTTCTCTCTTCTTCTTCTTCTTCTTCTTCTTCTTCTTCTTCTTCTTTTTCTTCTTCTTCTTCTGCTTCTGCTTTTACGGCGGTTGGCGTTTTTTTTTTCTCTCTCTCACTCTTTATTGAACATTTATTGTGAACAGACAGACATTCAGCAGGTTAAGATTAAGATGAAGATTTAGGTATAAAAAGTAGATGTCAATCAAATGAAATCTGAAGAACTAAGGTATCTAAACATAATAAACAGACAATGGTATCAAAAATCAATGTATCTTAAACAGGAGCTAAAGAAAATATTTTTATATAAATTGTATTATTTAAAATATAAGATTAAAGTAGTATATATATATGTGTGTGTGTGTGTGTGTGTGTGTGTGTGTGTGTGTGTGTGTGTGTGTGTGTGTGTGTGTGTGTGTGTGTGTGTTTACTGACATACATGCGCAGTGGCCTTAGTTACCTCAGCAGATGCCCAAACCACTATACTAAGTTTTCTCAACTTAACATTTTCAGTGGATTCCACTCCTTATTAATAAAATTGACATTTTGAGTTAGTTCAACTTTTTTCAAAGGTATTTGTTGACTCAACTTAAAAAAATGTGTTAGGACAACAAATTTGAAGTTGGGCTTTTTAGAGTGTAGTTAAACGTTTGTTTATGCACTTTCTATTTTTTTTTTATCACTGTAGAGTGTATGAATAAAAGTGTATTTATATTATAAACATTTGTTATAGTGCATGTTTTTTTTACATTAGTAATTCATATTGCGCATAATTTTACATTATTGTTGGTAATAAATTAATTTAAGCAACAAAAAATCTGAAGAGCCATTTGGGAGCCGAAAGAACCGGCTCTCTAAAAAGAGCCGGTTCTCTAAAAAGAGCCGGAATTGTGAAATTTAAGTTTGTAAAAAATAAATAAAGATAAACTGCCAGCCCTGGCGGGGGGGGCGCTCGGAGGGGGTCTCGCCCGACGCATAATTACATGTAGAACCGCCACTGGACATGAGGACTCTAGGAGTTTAACTGGTTAGAAGACTTCAGAGCTTTAGACTTCTGAGCAAAGGTGAGTTTTATAAAGTAAACGCAATAAGGAAATGCAGCAAATTGTGCAAATTTAGATCATCGTATTCAAAATACATCCTGAAACAACAGAAACTCATTTGTAGCATCTGAAAGAGGAAGGAAAAGTGCTTTCAGAATAAAAAACGTTTTATTTGTTTTAACGATTCTTCCTCGATATTACTGTAGTTTATTATTATTATCATAAACGTCACGTGTCCTCTCTGAGAAACAGGAAGTCAACGCAACAAGGAAATGCAGCAGATTGTGCAGATAAATATTATTCTATTGTCTCTTTGTCAACACTGAATACTAAAGTGTTTATGGATCATGACACGGTGGCTCGACTCAACCCTTCTACATGTTTACTGTAGTGACGTCACTAACATGGACCATAGATTATCTATAAATCACCTTATTGTTAAAGCCGATCATTTGAACACCTAAACTTCTTATTTTTTGCTGTAACAAATCTTCACCACTTCCTGTTTTGACCAACACCATCGGCATGAACTACACAGTATATGTGTAGTACTCTGGTGGTGCATTGGGAAAGCACAGTAACCTCCAACAGTTCTTTCTATGACCAGCAGCCAGGAGAGGACGCCGCAGAGCACACAGACCAACACTGAGGAAGACAATGCTTGAACAAGAACAGCAACAAAATGCACACACACACACACACACACACACACACACACACACACACACACACACACACACACACACACACACACATTCCCCTCCACTCTTGCATGCACATGCATGAAGGTTTTGTAGTTGTTTGTTGTATGAATTCACACCACAACATGGTGGGCGTGATGATACGTTGACTTGTTTTTGAGGCAATAGCTGCATATGTCCGTCTCAGAGGCCTCGCTAACAGCCACCCGCTTTACAGTGTGTCCATATGGATGGATTAGGGGAGATGTATGGGTGTCGTCTTGCTCCAGGGCGGTATTACACTGCTGTAGATCAGCAGTATTAATTCTGTATACTTTTATTTGTGCATTGACGTGAAAAACACCAGTTTTTTTTATCTCCTTTGTGAGTCTGCTCATACTTACAGGAAGTAAATTAACCAAATTTGAACCCATATCACATTCAGGAAATCCACTAAAGTTCAATATTGCTTACATGTTTTGATCTCCTCCTCTGGTGATGCTTGACGACATGGTTTGTTTGCATCTTGGCAAAGCGCCTGTGATTCTTTGAAACCAGTGTTTAGTGGTAGTTATTAAAGATGAAAGTTTGAATGAGCTCATTGTGGGAGAGGGATCTTAGACGTCTTCCTCTTCGCCATCCTCAATAAATTACGTAATATGTATTGTTAACACGTCTCCCTTGAGATGTTTTGATATCCATGTTCTAGTATTTCATTTCCATCATTTTCCCAACAGACTGCATGTGAAGCAGCAGCATAACACTGTTCATATACAATATGTAAATCAGCATTCATGTGAATGTTGCTCTGTGCATGCAGCAGCACTGTTTCCATGGGTGCATCCCAAGTCTCTAAATTGTCGTTTCCTCGCTCCTCGATTGAACCGGAAGTGGTTCTGCGCCGCCATCTTGACGGCCGTCCCAAAGCTCTTATTCAGCTCGGAGGAGCGAGGACAGAGGAGGGAAATCGGAGGAGCCATGATCGAGGAGCCCCGAGAGCAGGCTTCCAGGAAGTGTTTTAACGCTAGACATGCCCCCTCACTGTTCATCTGTTATGTGATTGGACGCTGCAGCTGAGCGGACTGATCGCTGGAGTTTAATACCAGAGACGATCACAGATTAAACTCAAGCTATATATTAAATCTGTTTTGTTATTCACCATCTGGTTAAAATATGTTCATAGTAGGTCTGAACAACAAAAGGACCACAAACAACTGTCTTCAAAGATTTGATCTGTTGTTTCCCTCAATAACTTGTATTATGTATGTAATTAAAATCAGAGAGCTGGAGAGAGGAAACACTTTTTACAACACGTAATGAAGAGAAAACATATTTATATTGTGGGTTATTTTATAATGATGTCACAATCAGAATTTCAAAACATACAGACGTAAATAATAAATAAATAAATAAGACTCATTCCGCCGGTAGAAATGGATCCTGCTCGTATAAGCAGGACACATCACAGTATATAAATACACACTCTGTATAAATACACATCACAGTATATAAATACTCAATGCAGTTTATTAAACGGTAACAGACGACAGAGAAAACATCTCCACTCTGACACTCATGATAACTTTGTCTTTATTAATATAAGTAGTAGTTTAACACCATTAAATCAACTGAAAACATACGATCATTTTTATCAATATTTTAAGTGTATTTTTATTGGAATGTTCGCTAAAAACTCTCCGGACAAAACTCCGTCAGCTGTTAAAGCGACTGACAGCTGACCAGATGTGATCAGCTGTCAGGCGGCTGCAGTCATCAGAAACCGACGTCGCTTCACGTGACGCATCAGAGGAAAGGACGTCTCATGTCTCTAAAAACATGTTTCCTCGCGTCTTCTCTCCTCGCTTGGTTTCCTTGCGTCTCTCTATGCATCCCTGGTGGGAGGGACTAAGACGCAAGGAAAAGACGCAAGTGAGGGAAACGGGGATGCAGTTTAGAGACTTGGGATGCACCCCAGGTGTGTGGCCCTGCTTTGTTGTGTGCAGGTGTGCAAAGAGAGACAGCTTGTGAAGCAGCAGTGCAACAGCACTAATGACCGGCTGTGTGAGTGCGCTCCAGGTTTCCACCTAGTGGTGGAGTTCTGCATCACACACAGTACCTGTCCACCTGGCTACGGAGTGACAGCCTTAGGTAAGACTATCAATACTATTATTTAGTTCTGCTGGCAGATTGCCTTTGTTTTACAGAAGATGACTTAAGCTGTAGGTTTCCTGTCTATCCGGTCAGCATGTCAATTACATTTAAATAGAAGATCCCTGATTAAAAGTAGCTAAAATAAATATATTTCCTTGAATCTTCCACTGTCAGACTTTATGTCAAATCAGTTCAATTCCAGATATTTCTTACGAGCATGCCAGGAAGCTTTTACCAGAGCCAACTTTTTTCTTTTCATACTGACTTTCACACAGACACACAGTTTGGTTTGAACCTGCACAGATTTTAACAGAACGATGTCATCTCCAGTAGTCTTGTTTCTAATCTGATCTGTCTGTGAGCTCCTCCATATTCCTGTGTCTTTCTAGCAGAGAAGTGGTTTTTCTGCTGCTGCTGCTCACTCGTGAAGGGGATTTAGGAATATTTCACGTGAATTTTGTACCGTACGTCTCTGCAACTGCTGCTAAATTTAGGATCGGAAAAATCCACATATTAGCCGAATTTGACGGTAGTTAATATCATTCGTTCTGATCGACTCGTGCTCTTGTGTGTGCGGTGTTTGAGTGCCGCAGTTTTGTTGGATTGTTTTGTTATAACTGTAAGCTATTATATTGTGTGTTTGAACAGCTTTATAGGAAGCAGTGTTCGGATGTACGTTTCTGGGGCTTTTATTGTGAAGGGGAAAACGGAAGGAGAGGAGGAGAGGAAACGTTCTAGTGAAGTGTGGAACGAGAATAAAAGTGTAAATAAAACTACGCTGCATCGTGTTGTTGTTTTATTAATGAAGTGAAGTACATTGTCCGTTAATGACGCAGCATCCCGTCATGCGCGTATTTATGTAAACAATGCCAGACGGCACTGAAGGCCCAGGTCCAAAATGCACGGCCCGCCACTGCATATTACATACACTGTTACATACATTCATGAAATGTGCTCTCTGCTTTTAACCATCCAGAGTAATGTAGGAGCAGTGAGCTGTGAGAAGCGCCCGGAGAGCAAAGGGTTCAGAGTCTTGCTCAAGGACACTTCAACATGACCCATGAGACCAGATCCAACCGGCTACAGGTTCCATCTAATGATGCCTTATACTTCTCCTGCAGGTACATGTTGTACTTCTACTGTACTACACCTCAGAGGTAAATGTTGTACTTCTACTGTACTACGCCTCAGAGGTAAATGTTGTACTTCTACTGTACTACACCTCAGAGGTAAATGTTGTACTTCTACTGTACTACACCTCAGAGGTAAATGTTGTACTTCTACTGTACTACACCTCAGAGGTACATGTTGTACTTTTCACTACATTTGTCTGACAGCTTCAGTTCCTTTTCAGGTGACAGTGTTTCGTCCCCTTTCAGGTAAAAGTATCTCCAGATGTGTTGATGTTTAATGTTTGAGATGAACTGAAGGAGGAAGTTTTCCTTGTTTTGAAAATGTTTTCCTACTTCTTCAGATAAATAAAGTCTTTAAAACTGGAAAATGCTGTTAAAAAGATGAATTTAATGTATTTTATATTTTACCATGTGGAGATGAGAAAGGGGAAATATGGCTGGACCAATTGGAAGTGAGGGGGCGTGGCCACTGTGGTTTGTAAACATGCAGAGGAGTCATGGTTTTGATCACAGCTGTAACCGAGATGAGGGCTCCCTCTAGTGGTCGTTATCATGAACAGCAGTGCTCACTAAATACAGAGAGAATGACGTCAGTAACATGATAGCGACACCAACAATAAAACAGTACATTTCAGTTTGAACTTACAAAACAGTAACACTTAAAAAAAAAATACATTTTTAGTACAAAGAATACATTAAAGAAATGATCTATCATGGTTTTTGTACATCACTTGTGTACTATTATACCATGTTTATCTTGGAGTGAGTATGTGTGGAGAGAGAACAGCTTCCCCTTCCTGCCAGACCCCGTGGACATCCTACAGAGGTACAGGCCCGAGTCGTCGGTCCGGACTCTGGACAGCTGCAGCCGGACGCGTCCCGTCCTGAGAGCGTCTTGGTCACACTGCACCCGTCCTGCAAACTGCTGGTGCGAGACTCGTCAACGCTGCGGTCCCGATGAAAGAAAACCTTCAGCTTCGGCACCGACACGCAGTGGATCTTCAGCGAGGAGACGGAGATGTCGGCTCTGGACGAGAAGCTCCACTCCACCGTGATGTTGCCGCCCTCCAGCATTACATCGAAACAGGAGATGCACAGCCGATTAGGATGAGACCTCGACGCCTCCCACTGGCCAGGCAGGCTGCGGCAGACAAAGCCCTGCAAGGGATGCAGCGAGCGGGAATCATGGAGCCTTCCACCAGCCCCTGGGCCTCGCCGATCATCATGGTCCCCAAAAAGCAAAAGGAGGCGTGGCGTTTCTGTGTGGACTTCAGACCCCTCAACAAAGTGACAAAAAAGGACTCCTACCCCCTTCCACGCATCGACGAAGCCCTCGACACGGTGGCAGGGTCAGCCTGGTACTCCTCTTTGGACCTGCGGAGCGGGTACTGGCAGGTCCCTCTCAGCCATGAAGCTAGGGCCAAAACTGCCTTCATCACTAATGGGGGCTTGTGGCAGTTTAAAGTCCTTCCGTTTGGCCTCTGCAATGCTCCTGCCACGTTCGAGAGACTAATGGACAGGGTACTCGCTGGTATCCCTCGGCAGGAGTGTGTTGTGTACCTGGATGACATACTGGTGCATGGTGACTCCTTCCAGGCGGCTCTCAAGGCCCTGAGGCGGGTGCTGGAGAGGGTGGCAGCAGCGGGTCTAAAACTACACCCACAGAAATGCTCCTTCATGCAACGGGAGGTCAACTTTCTGGGGCACAAGCTTGGGGGCGGCGATGTCGGCACCATGGATGATAAAGTGCAGACGGTGAAGGATTGGCCTACCCCCAGCACTGTGCAGGACCTGAAAAGCTTCCTGGGCCTGGCCTCCTACTATAGGAAGTTTGTGAGGGTTTTTTCCTGCATAGCTGCACCACTGTTCCGCCTGCTGCAAAAAGGGGTAGTGTTTGATTGGACAGAGGAGTGCCATGCAGCTTTCACTTCACTGCAGGGAGCCCCAGTCCTCTCACCGCCTGACCCCACCCTGCCTTTTATCCTCGACACGGACGGCAGTAATGCAGGCGCAGGTGCTGTGCTGGCCCAAGTGACTCCTGAAGGAGAGAGAGTGGTGGCGTATCACAGCAGACAGTTTAACAAGGCTGAACGCCGCTACTGTGTCACGAGACGAGAGCTGCTTGCTATGGTCTGTGCCCGTCAGTCCATGGCCAGCAGGCCATGGACTGACAGCTGTGGACGCAGCAGAGTGGGGGTGCAAACAGGAAGAGGATGTCGACATAAGGCCAGTGGTCGCAACAGAGGAGGACCCTCTATCCTCTCTTCAGGCCTTTATTACAGAACCAGCTCCTGTCCTTAACCTAAAACACGTCTTTTATAGCATTGATCCTTTTATTGATCAGCTTCAGTTTATTAAAATCAGGTGGGAGACTGACCAACGAGGGGTGGTGTCATGGAGACCTGGTGCAGCCAGAACAACCTGGAGCTCAACGCTCTGAAGACAGTGGAGATGGTTGTGGACTTCAGGAAGAACGCAGCCCCACCCGCCCCTCTCATCCTGTGTGACTCCCCCGTCGACGCTGTGGAGTCCTTCCTCTTCCTGGGCTCCATCCTAACCCAGGACCTCAAGTGGGAACTGAACATCAGCTCTATCACCAAGAAGGCCCAGCAGAGGATGTTCTTCCTGAGGCAGCTGAAGAAATTCAACCTGCCGAAGAAAATGATGGTGCACTTCTACACTGCCATCGTTGAGTCCATCCTCTGCTCCTCCATCACCGTCTGGCACACCGCAGCCACTGCCAAGGACAAGGCCAGGCTGCAGCGCATCATCCGCTCTGCTGAGAGGGTGATTGGCTGTAATCTGCCATCCCTCCAGGACTTGTTCGCTTCCAGGACTCTGAGGCGAGCCAGGAAGATTGTAGCATTTCACCTTAAGTACTGTCATCGGTTGTCTGTGTACTTTATTTTAATCGTATATTCTACTGTAGATTTAATTGTAAATATTTCTCCCATTATTGCACTTTTATTATCGTTTAATGTTCATTGTTGTTATTGTTAAATGTCATGCACTTCCTGCCAGGAGAAATCCCTTGTATGTGAAAACATGCATGGGAATAAATGGTTCTGATTCTGATTCTGATTCTGATGTGGGTGGACGAGTGATTTGCTGATACAATGGAATATTTTGTTGTGTAAAGAAATAGCTGAGAACTGCTGCCCTCTAGTGGCGACATGCTGTAACTGCTGCTGAGGGGTTTTAGATAATAATTGTCCTTGTTTATTAATATTAGTTGATACACACAAGCCCAACATTTGTAGGCAAGGCAGATTTTTTTATTTCTAAATCTTGTATTAATGTCATTGTCTCTGCTACCATATGGGTGACGGTGATCTGCTGATATTATGGGATGTTTTGTTGAACCAGGACTGAGTGGAGCAGACTGTCAGACACCTGCTGCAGTAACATTAGTTTATACACAGAATCTGGGGCTCAGAAACACAGAATAAGAGTTCTGTAGTAACTTTAATGTGAATGTAAAAAATGTCATAACAGGAATTTATTTACCATATGAACACATCATTAACTTTAAATAAGTTCATTGTGCATCATAACAATATCAGTCAGTAGGAAGAGGACAGAAGATTGATTCAACTGCATGTAAAGCATTATTTACACTGACATTAGTTATTATTGCTGTAATAAAGATATTTAAAACCAAACCCACAGTAGTATGACCTTCATTTAAAACAGGGGTCTCAAACTCGCGGCCCGCGGGCCAATTGCGGCCCGTGAGCCGATATTGTGTGGCCCCCTACTTGACATCAAAGTTTAGTGTTAGTGCGGCCCGCGCGTTTTTCTGAGGTCCGCGCGCGCGGCCCCATAAGATAACGTTTACTGGACGTTTCTATTAATAGCTCCGTGAAAAAACGGAGTAGAAAAAAGATTCAGATGCTGCTAGATGCGCCAAAGTCCGGAGGTTCCGCCCCACTCCTCTGTGTGATCATACGCCTCTCATAGGAGCACACAGCCTGAGGCGTCTGTGTCGAGCTCCGCCTTTCAACGTGATTTGTTGATTCAGGTGTCAGTAGACATTTTTTGTGAAACTACCCAATGACCTACTACCCAATGACCTACCCAAACTACCCAATGACCTACATACGCTGCAAAGATACACTGGTTTTTATTCAGACAGACAAACACACTACCACCTGAGAGAGAAAAAAAAACTTGCAGTGTACTAAAAAAATCCACACTGGCCACAGAGAGACGGCAGCTCTGCTCTGCTCAGCTGTTCAGTTTTACTCTGTGCGACTCCACACACGACCATGCGCTGGTAAAGAGTACACAGTACACACATACATTCAGAGTACATAGTACACACATAGATACAGAGTACATATGTTGTTCTTGTTCTGAAAACTGTACTGAAACATGCACAATGGGTAAACATTGTAAAAAGTTCGTTTTTCTATAGAACATATTTTGACTCAAATATATAGTAAATATTTTTTTTGAAAACAAAAACTGTTGTAATATTAATGTTTCATGTGCACACACCCCATGGAGCTTGATCTGTAGTATGAAGTCATTTCTCAGTCCCGAGTATGTTTCCTTCCCTGAGCAGACAAAAGTGATCAGTCGGGTAATGTACCTTTTTGGAAGCTGTGAGAAACCTTTCTCGACTATGAACTTTAATAAATGCAAGTACAGGTCCAGGCTTAGTGATGCCTATCGTGAAGCTGTACTCAGGGTTTCCACTGTGACCTCGATCAGTGCTTCTACTGTGACCTCCATCAGGGTCAATGTGGCTCAGCTGTGAGCAAAAGCGCTGCCAGGTGTCTGGCAAGAAATAGAATGAAGTACAAATGTATTCAGGGATTGCATTTGTTGGTTCGGTGCAGTTTCAATAAGTTATTTAAATATATATATATATATATATATATATATATATATATATATTTTCACTGTAAAAACTATTATAAAAATGTACAGAAACTGCTGGTTGCCTTTTGTATGACGAAAATATGTTATGAATGTAAACAATATATATTGAGCTTTCTGTGTGGCCCTCCGATGAGATCACAATACCAGCGGTGGCCCCAAGCCAAATTGAGTTTGAGACCCCTGATTTAAAATGTAAAAATATATATTTCATACATTTCTTGACACTTAAACCAGATGACTTGTTCAATAGGATCCTCCAGACAGAGACCTGTTAGTCCTGATGGGTTGTTTCTCTGAGAGATTCAACATATATACACGTCTGCAATGAGGTTTCTTCTGTTAACAGTAGATTTTATTCTCAGTATAATTAGTGGAAGAGCCAGAAGAGCTGCAGCCATCAGTCCCAGTAAACAGTAGAGGCCGATCCGTCCCCGACTCTCTGGCTGTGGACTTTCTGTCGGTGAAGAATCTTTTCTCAGACTTGTTCCGCTTGTCGTCTCAGGTTCTGGTCGATCCCTCGCTGCTGCAAAGAGACCAAACACATCTGTTTCTTTCACGTGAAGAGAAACAAAACCTTCAGTGAAAATAAAAATAAATAAAGCTGCTGGATTGAAGGAGTTCTACTGGATCAACCTACCAGAGACATTGAGCCGACATTCCCCAGAGTTCATCCCATAACTGGTGAACACTTCACACAGGTACAGACCCGAGTCAGCGGTCCTGAGTCTGGACACATGAAGTCTGACTCGTCCTTCTCTGAGGACGTCTTTGTCCCACTGGACTCGTCCTGCAAAGAGTTCATCCTGAGACTCTGGGACCTCGACTCCTTCATGCACATGAAGCAGGACGAAGGCCTTGACATCAGTTAACAGCTGACAGAGGACATCCAGGGGGTTGGGGGAGCTGCCAGTGTTGGTGGTGAACCTCCATTCCAGTGTGATGCTGTGGTTCTCCTCTGCCTGATAGGAGCTCTGTGTCACATTCACTACAAAGGATCCTGTTGAGGAGACAGAGAGGGAGAGGGAGGAGCAGACCAGCTGACAGCTTTAACATGCAGCCTTTAAACTCATCTACAGGTCTCTGTGGAGGGTTCAGTGATGCTTCAGAGCTGGAGGGCTTTACAAATACACAAGTAAACTCACCACAGACACAGGAGGTGAGGATGAAGAGGATGAAGAGCAGCAGGATCCTGCAGGTCATCTTGTCCCTGTGAGAGGAGACAGAGGAGAAGAGTCACAAACACATCACATCAAAACTCAGTCAAACATTTAGGGTGAAATAACTTATTTGTGTAACTAGATGGCGCCAGAGCTTAAACTCTGAAACCTTATGAGGAACCTCTTTTCTTCACTGCTGCATGTCCTCTGCTCTGCGTCTCCTCAAACAGGACTCACATATTTCCTCTCACACTTAAAGCTTCTTTTTGTCATAAATCAAGAACACTGTGAACATCTATGAACCAACATTCATAACTAATACCACAGTGAACACACACACTCATGTTATTGTTGAAAGTTTAGCTTTACTAAATAAAACAGCTGTTTTTAATGGATCAGGTTATAGTCTGATTAGTCTTAAATTAATCTCATCTTTTAACTGTTGAATTGTCTCTTTACTGAACAAACCGTCCACGTTATTACCCGTAAACATCTTGTCTAATACAGGAATCCTCACATAATAAACATGTACAGTAATATTAACATAATGACACCAACATGAAGACATTCATAACTCATAATATGCAAGTGAAAAATTAAAAAATATATTAAATTAAAAAAATCCAGAACTGAATACAAATTATATTTAAAACTTGTCATACACTTATTTTTATTTCGAATGCATTGTTGAATTTTTCAAAGTTCAAGACAACAACAAAAACCTGTTTCTTCTGCATCTGTCCTCTTCAAAGTGACTGACAGGTCTCCTCCCCTCACACAGTGTGACGTTATTTAAATCAGGACTCATGACATGAAACATTTATCCAGAACGTTTATTTATCCGTTTCATCCGTTGAATGTTATTCATTTAAAATGTCTTCAGCTGGACGTGAGGAGAACAATGTGAAGCAATGAGTGTTGGTAGTAGAACCGGATAGAACTTCATCTACTTTCCCCCTTATATATATATATATATATATATATATATATATATATATATATATACACACACATGCACATACACATGCATATATTAACTTTGCACGTTTTCATTTTGCATCCCATAACGTTTAATATGTAATGATTACTGCTGGAGATGCGCGTGAGAACTATATCGTCTCATTATCATCTTTAACATCTTAGTCCTCAGCGACAGCACCAACCCTTTACATATAAATCTGTTCATGATTCATATGATAATAACACAACATTATTCATTCATGCATTACCTCGTAGACGTCTTCAGTCGCGTAAAGAAATAAAGACACAAAGTTCTCCAGTTGGTGTGAATTCTTCTGAGGAAGAGCAGCGAGAAGTCGATGAAGAATGAACCTCTGGAGTCAAAGAGCTTCAATATTTATATGTTCCTCCACCCACGTGTGACGTATGTATGTCATGTCTGGATGTTGCAGCCTCACATTTAGTCTTCCTTTCTTATTGTGAGAAGTTGGTCGACGGCTGTGGTTTCCTGACTATAGCATCTGAAAAAGGAAGTACTTATAACTTGTTTTACAGCTGCTGACCCCAAACCAGTGACACCAGAACCAGAACCAGAACCAGAAACACCACGTTTACAACTGAGGTGTAGTACAGTAAAAAGTACTATATTTGTGATATTTCAACAACAAGGTGATTCAAAGTGCTTCACATGAAACCATTAAGCAGGATTTAAAACGTGTATTTAAAACAGGATTTAAAACGTGTATTTAAAACAGGATTTAAAACGTGTATTTAAAACAGGATTTAAAACGTGTATTTAAAACAGGATTTAAAACGTGTAAAACAGGATTTAAAACGGGCAAAACATGTGCACATATGCACATGTGAGTCATAATAGTCATAATAGTCATAATAGTATAATAGTGAGTCATAATGGTCACAGTACCCACGTTACCTGAAGGCAACGTGGTTGAGGCACATATGCACATATGCACATGCACATATGCACGTGCACATATGCACGTGCATATGTGCATGTGCATATGTGCATGTGCATATGTGTACATACGTGGTGAGCTACGTGCATTAACGTTGATGTGACAAAATAAAACGCAGTTAATGATGATTATTAGTTTTTTTCTATCTCAGTGGTAGTGCAGGAGACTCTTAAGATTAGATGTCAGACATGATCAGCGGTTCAACTCTTGATGGGAATCGTCTGTCCACTGTTTTATGTCGACAGTCAACAAGTGATATCTTCGTCATGAAGATGGATCACTTTTCCTGATATTGCTGTCAAAATCCTAAATGAATGCTGCAGCAAGCCGCTCCATCGTAGTGTTTCAAAAGACACACTAACTCCTGTGTAGTTTTTCAATGTGTCATTATAGTAACACAATGAGAGTTAAATCATGTTTAATCTGGATGAATGCGTGATGCACAGGGTAGACTATCGTTATGATGATAGAGATAAAAGTCGTAGTCTTTAATATAAAACATTAGCGATATGAAACAGCACAGTGTTGTATCACACTTTAATCATATTTATACATTCAAGGTACTTTTATTTTACTTGAGTACTTCCATTGAAGATGCTTTATGCTTCTCTTCAAGGTAAATATAGTACTTTTTACTGTACTACACCTCAGTTGTAAACGTGGTGTTTCTGGTTCTGGTTCTGGTGTTTTTGGTTCTGCTGGTTCTGGTTCTGCTGGTTCTGGTTCTGGTGTCACTGGTTTGGGCTCAGCAGCTGTAAAACAAGTAATAAGTGAGTATGTGATTTATCTGAGCAGTAAACAGGTCACAGAAAACGTAACCACAAACATTGTAATAATAGGTTGAGGTTTAAAGGACTGACTTTTCAGAGGAAGTGAATCATTACATTTCATCATTTAGCTGACGCTTCTACCAAAAGGATGTTTGCTCTCTACACAGCAACAGAGAGCAATTCATGGTTAAGTGTCTTGCTCAAGGACACAACAATATATATATATATATATATATATATATACACACACACACATATATATTAACTTTGCATTTTTGTATTTCTTGCATCCCCATAACATTTTATATGTACACTGTAAAACCTTTTAATGTCAAATTACAGTAACTTACAGGAGAAACTGCTGCCAGTAAGTTACTGTAAAATGTGCAGCATCTCTACTGTATCAATAGAATACAGCATCTCTACTGTATCAATAGAATACAGCAAGCTGCTGTATTCTATTGATACAGCATCTCTACTGTATCAATAGAATACAGCAGCTTGTTGTATTCTATTGATACAGCATCTCTACTGTATCAATTTACATTTCTACAAGCTATAGATAGAGCACCCTGTTGTTCATGAGAGCACCCTGTTGTTCATGAGAGCACCCTGTTGTTCATGAGAGCACCCTGTTTGTTCATGAGAGCACCCTGCTTCTTCATGAGAGCACCCTGCTGTTCATGAGAGCACCCTGTTTCTTCATGAGAGCACCCTGTTGTTCATGAGAGCACCCTGTTGTTCATGAGAGCACCCTGTTGTTCATGAGAGCACCCTGCTGTTCATGAGAGCACCCTGCTTCTTCATGAGAGCACCCTGCTTCTTCATGAGAGCACCCTGCTTCTTCATGAGAGCACCCTGCTTGTTCATGAGAGCACCCTGCTTGTTCATGAGAGCACCCTGCTTGTTCATGAGAGCACCCTGCTTGTTCATGAGAGCACCCTGCTTCTTCATGAGAGCACCCTGCTTCTTCATGAGAGCACCCTGCTTGTTCATGAGAGCACCCTGTTGTTCATGAGAGCACCCTGCTTGTTCATGAGAGCACCCTGTTGTTCATGAGAGCACCCTGTTTGTTCATGAGAGCACCCTGCTTGTTCATGAGAGCACCCTGTTGTTCATGAGAGCACCCTGCTTGTTCATGAGAGCACCCTGCTTCTTCATGAGAGCACCCTGCTGTTCATGAGAGCACCCTGTTTCTTCATGAGAGCACCCTGTTGTTCATGAGAGCACCCTGTTGTTCATGAGAGCACCCTGTTGTTCATGAGAGCACCCTGCTGTTCATGAGAGCACCCTGTTTGTTCATGAGAGCACCCTGTTGTTCATGAGAGCACCCTGCTTCTTCATGAGAGCACCCTGTTGTTCATGAGAGCACCCTGCTTCTTCATGAGAGCACCCTGCTTGTTCATGAGAGCACCCTGCTTGTTCATGAGAGCACCCTGCTTGTTCATGAGAGCACCCTGCTTGTTCATGAGAGCACCCTGCTTCTTCATGAGAGCACCCTGTTGTTCATGAGAGCACCCTGCTTGTTCATGAGAGCACCCTGCTTCTTCATGAGAGCACCCTGCTTCTTCATGAGAGCACCCTGCTTGTTCATGAGAGCACCCTGCTTGTTCATGAGAGCACCCTGCTTGTTCATGAGAGCACCCTGTTGTTCATGAGAGCACCCTGCTTCTTCATGAGAGCACCCTGTTGTTCATGAGAGCACCCTGCTTCTTCATGAGAGCACCCTGTTGTTCATGAGAGCACCCTGCTTGTTCATGAGAGCACCCTGTTGTTCATGAGAGCACCCTGTTGTTCATGAGAGCACCCTGTTGTTCATGAGAGCACCCTGCTTCTTCATGAGAGCACCCTGCTTCTACCTGACCTTGTCTGAAAAGATCACCGACTGCACAACTTTGATGTGTTCTTGACAAGTGTGATGAAAACGATATCACAGTAAAAACGTTAGCACAGTTTTTGAATGGACATATTGGTCTTCCCTCTTCAATGTGAGTCTTCAGGTGAGAAAATAAATGTGACAAACTGTCTAGCGTTAATGTCCTTATGCCAGAACATTCTTCACTTAATCTTGACTAATCCTGATCTCTATATACGTGACATTTTAAAGCCAAGACTTTGCCAAATGAACGGTGACAACCATGAAAAGCACATCTAAATTTGATGTGGGGATGTTTTGGTGAACTTTCATATGTATTAAAGGTTTAGTATTTATATTTAGTAACACATGCATGGCCACACAATTGACAACTGAACATTATAAGCTAACTAAATAAGTTAGACTGCTGCCTTGTCTTATTATTATTATTTAGTTACCTATTACTCATAGTATTCAGTATTTCAATGTTAACTAAGCTAAGAACAGCTAACGGCTTAGCTAGCTAACGTGCATGCCGACCACATGGAGAAACATGTGCTAAAGCTAACCTACACGTTAGCAAAGGTGTTCGAAAACATAGCTTAAGTTGAAACTGGACTTACCGTGAAGTAGTTAGTAGTCGCCCTTCTTGCGCTTTTCGTCTGGACTGAAGATCAAAACTTAAAAATAATAAATCCACTTGACTTTCCCAAACTGGCGGGGTGAAAATAAAAATATGCCCACGCTTTAGGCTTTGGTTCTCTGAGACTTGCACCACTCAGTCACTATTTTCTTCCAGTTTCAGGCACAGCGGTACGCAGTAAATTACTGTGAAAAGAAACACTTGACAGTAGGGTCATGGAAGCAAGTGCTATGACTCCCAGAATGCATTGCGTTTACGGCATTATACTGTATTAGCACAATACAGTAGGTTACTGTTAGATTTCACTGTACATGTACATCAAAGTGTTACAGTGCAGCTGTGGCAACTTGTTTACCTGAAGACGTTTCATTCATAGTCACATTAAATAAGTATAAACTGCAGTCAGATGTTTGGGACAGCGCCAGAGGAGTACAGGAAACAGCCAACTATAGGACGGCACTTTGCTGCAACATATCACGTGACTACATAAGCACATATTGTGTACAATTGTGTATTTATTTTATTCTTTGTATTCAGTGATTTGAAATTCCCTTGTGTCTGAAACATGAACAGGAAACTTATGAGGAACCTGTTTTCTTCACTGCTTGCAGATCCTCTGCTCTGCATTGTGCGTCTTCAGTTTCAGTCACGTGACATACATGTAACTATCACTACATGAGTTATGAATTCCACTTTCTCTTTCATGTTCACTCTCACACAGCCAATCGTGTTGAGCCACGCCCCCCTCACTTCTGATTGGTCCAGCCGGTCGGGCTCATTCATACTTGACCTTTCTTAAATCCACGAGGCGTTTTAAAGAGTTCTAAAGAAGTAGGAAAACATTTTCAACACATGAAGGAAAACTTCCTCCTTCAGTTCATCTCAAACATTCAACATCAACACATCTGGAGATACTTTTACCTGAAAGGGGACGAAACACTGTCACCTGAAAAGGAACTGAAGCTGTCAGACAAATGTAGTGAAAGGTTTACCTCTGAGGTGTAGTACATGTCACCTGAAAAGGAACTGAAGCTGTCAGACAAATGTAGTGAAAGGTTTACCTCTGAGGTGTAGTACAGTAAAAAGTACAATATTCTTAGATGTAGTACAGTAACAAGTACAATATTTACCTCTTAGATGTAGTACATTAAAAGTACAATATTTACTTCTAAGATGTAGTACAGTAAAAAGTACAACATTTACCTCTGAGGTGTAGTACAGTAAAAAGTACAATATGTACCTATATATAGTGATCAAAGTGTTTTTTCTGTAATAAAGATATTTAAAATCAAACCTACAGTAATATGAACTTAATTTAAAAGATGTTCTGTGATGACTTCTTCAATAATGACCGTAGAAGATTTTCTTCTCAGTATAATTAGTGAAAGAGCCAGAAAAGCCGATCCCTCGCTGCTGCAAAGACACAAAACTAAACTTTTTCTTTCAAGTGAAGAGAAACAGTAAAGTTCCACGGGGCATACTAGTGCCATTGAGTGGCTGAGTCCAGGACCAGATCACCAGCACCCGGCCGGCTGTGTGTGTGAGTACCTCTCATGGCTCACTTGCAATCGCTGTCGCCATCAGCATGCAAAATTGTACCCATTGTTTAATAATCAAAGTCCATATATAATGCAACAACAAAAACCTCTCTGTGTGACTGTAGCTACATATAAAATCTATCGATGGAATACTACTTGTATTCAACAACATTTATCTTATAAAGCAACAAAGTAAGTACCAAAAGTTAGGAGGAACGTCCAGAAAGACGTACCCTTTAACCTTCCTCTTGTGTTAGCTTTCTGTTAGCATCTCTTGTGTTAGCTTTCTGTTAGCATCTCTTGTGTTAGCTTTCTGTTAGCATCTCTTGTGTTAGCTTTCTGTTAGCATCTCTTGTGTTAGCTTTCTGTTAGCATGTCTTGTGTTAGCTTTCTGTTACCATCTCTGGTGTTAACGGGTCGGTTTTGAAACATGTCTGCTGTAAAAAAAAATCAGCTGTAAAATACACTAAAAACAATTATCTATCATCCAATGTGTTTCTCATCTCTTGGTTACACTGTTAGGCCCTCAAGTTGAAGTCTGACGACATCAACCTCCTGGCCTTCCTCCTGACGGAGCGAGCAGGAGGAGCAACTGCTTTAAAATGATGCGTTCCTGTTTACGACAATAAAGAATGATGAACTAAACGGGCCTCTCTTACTTAATTTGATTAACTTGATTTAATTGTATTCCTCCCATCATTGCACTTTTTTTTTAGCGTTAAATGTTTGTTGTTGTTATTGTTAAATGTCATGCACCTCCCGCCAGGACAAATGCCTTGTATGTGAAAACATACATGGCAATAAATGATTCTGATTCTGATGTGGGTGGACGAGTGATTTGCTGATACAATGGAATATGTTGTCATGTAAAGAAATAGCTGGGAACGGCAGCCCTCTAGTGGCGACGTGCTGTAACTGCTGCTATTGTGCTACAGTGCACCCAACTTCCCTCACCAAGAATACTTACATCCACGTCTCAGTTTGTTTCATAACTCTGTTATTACTTCATTTATTTTAAGAAAATAACAAAATATGTACAAAATTCTGACTTCATCTTCATTATTTCTGCAGAGTTTAAAAACTGTGTTGGAGCGCTCCATTTAAAACCAAGTGAGATGCCATTTGTTATTCATTAATTATTGGAAACTTTATTCCTAATTACTGCTTATATTAAACACTCTAGATGCTATATTGCTATTGTAGCATTTTGGTGGAATTAATTACCGTAATTGGAGGCGTACAAATGATCTATTTCTCCTTAGAATTAGTGCCAAATTACATTCGTTATTTCAAGGAAACATCCTTGGAAATTATGAGCAACTCAAAATAAAATATTTAATTTGGGAATCAAAATAATTCAAAAATCGATTTGACAGTTTTATTATTTTTATTCAATTTTTTTAGGCGCCGATCAGCTCAGTTACAGAACTGGACTTTAACATTAATTCAGTTTATTTTTGTCGAGCCCAAAATCACGAATTTGCCTCAGAGGGCTTTACAGTCTGACCTTTGACCCTCACTCTCCCCAAAAAGAGAGCAACAGAGGAGGATCCTCTATCCTGTCTTCAGGCCTTTATTACAGAACCAGCTCCTGTCGTTAAAACACGTCTTTTATAGCATTGATCCTTTTATTGATCAGCTTTGCATCACTAACTGAAATCTGGTTTCTTTCCTCTCGTTGTCCCGCTTGTAGACTCAGACGGGACGTCCCAGCAGTGGCGGTGGTTTTGGTGACGGCCATTTTGTCTTTTTCTTTGTGCCGCTGGCTCTATGAGAGTCAGATGTGAATCCTCGTCGCCCTCAAGTTGAAGTCTGACGGCATCAAGCTTCCGGCCTTCCTCCTGACGGAGCGAGCAGGAGGAGCAACTGCTTTAAAATGATGCGTTCCTGTTTACGACAATACAGGATGATGAGCTAAACGGGCCTCTCTTACTTTAAAATCATGACATCACTCTTTAATCAGTGTTTGGATAATTGAACGTGATGAGGGGAAAGATAATATAATGTGGGTGCAATCCAATGAAAATATATTTGATTTTTAAACAAATGTTTTTTGCAGCTTTTAAATCATTTCCACCTTTACATTAATGACGTGTCCATTGTGCGTCTCGTGTGACGTGAAGGTCTCCTCTCTTTGCCCGAACTAGTTGACTTTACTAGAAATCCGCGTGGAAACCCGTTGCCTCAAACCATTTAAGTTTTTACACATGGAAGAACTAAACACGTTAAGTTAGAACCTTAAGACATATTCAAGTCCACATTAGTAATCTGTACTCAAAATCATTAGTTCACTTTAATTATTTCTTTACTTTAGTCCAAGTTTAATGAAATACACATGTTAAGTTCAACATACACACACTTATATATAATGAAATCACTAATATAACATTATTTATTGCTACTTAAGATCATTAGTTTATTTAAGTAATGTCTGGATGTTGAAATGTAATGCATTGTTTCAAGAACATTGTACAGAAGGAAAGAAAATCAACAATAGATTTGAATGTTCCAATGAGATGTATGTATTCAAAACATTGCATTGTAACGGTTTACATGTTTTACTGAAGTAATACAAAAACAACAAAAACAAAGAAATCTAACCTGTTGAGAAGGAATGCAGCGTTATGACTGTTCACATACAGGCAGGCATTTACATTCTCAGTGTCAACATGACTGCACAGAGGAAGGAACTGGGTTAAACACAAAGAAACAACAGAACACCAATCTGCAGAACATAATTCAAAATATATCGTAGTCGTTAAACATTCTTTTAACTACAAACAGTCTTTGGCGGGAAAAGGGGATTAAAACCAGAGCTACAATGCTAACAACATTACACGAGCACTGGAATGCACATGTTTCATCAGACAGGTAGAAAAAAGAGACACAGCATATTCACCCCTGGCTGCAGCTGCACCATGGACTGTACTTGACGTACATTATTTACATTGCAAGCTGGTTCTTCGAGGTTTGTAACCTTGGTTTTAGTTCCCTGTGGCCCAACGTGAGAAGTACCTGCTGGATGAACTGGAATGTGAGCTTCATAGACGTGGGGTAGTTCAGATGCAGCGCGTATCAAGTCTTGATTGTTGTCCGTCACAACTTCTCCTTCAACGATGATTTCAACGAGACTGGACTGAGATGGAGGGAAGATGAGCGGACAGAACCTTCTTTCTCAACGAGGAGGATCCCGATCTCAAATGAGTCATCATCATCATCATCATCATCATCATCATCATCATCATCATCATCATCATCTGAGTCCTTTAAAAATCATATTAAAAAAAACACAATTACATTTTCTCATCAAATAATTATCAATAATTTTAAGCAAGGAAAGCAGGCCCCACACACACACACACCTACACACCTACACACACACACACACACACACACACACACACACTAGGGGTACATGAAGGCACTCCAGGGGGTACGAGATTTAAAAAAATGTTTATTTAAAATGTTTTTAAAAAATCGATAATTTAAAAAATCCTTTAAAAATAGTTATTTAATAAATATTCAATCAAATATAAGTGTAAGTTCATGAACTGAATTGTACATATTCTATATTATATCAGAAACTGATGGCACAGCGCTGTGTATTACATATTTCTTTCAACCCAAAATGCTTTGCTCTGGTCGGGGGACTCGACTAATAAATATATTTCACACATCACTGAAAAAAGGTTGAGAGCCACTGGTTTAGAGAACTTGCCTCACGTCGGGAAAACATGCAGAACAGCTGTGGGTCTTTAGAAAAATCATGCGATTAATTGATTAAATTTGTTTTATTTTATCTCTGTCTCAGTGTCTCTGTCACAGTATCTCTGTCTTAGTGTCTCAAGCCACTCCTCTTTTGTCCATGTTCTTGTTGCTGTTTTGCATTTGTCTGTCAGGACATTGTTAACGCACTGTTCTGCAGAGACACTGAGACAGAGACACTGAGACACTGAGACAGAGACTCTGAGACATTTGCATGAAAGACGAGGCCCATCTTCCCCAATCAACTGAGAGTATTTTTCCTGTATGTACAACTCATTTGACTTGATGCAAATGTGTGTGTGTGCTCGGTGGTGTCGAGGTTTAGAAAAGTTCAGAGTTTCTTCGTGTGTATGTGGAGGACAACGTGAAGGAAACAAGTCTGTATTTCGTGTCTCTTAATGAAGAAATGAAGCTGCAACATAGTGAACTCTTCAGGGTCAAACCTCCGATGACCTCCTGCAGCGTGGAGAGACTTTTGGGATTAAAACGCAGCGGATAATATATATATATATATCCATCCATCCATCCATTATCAGCCGCTTATCCGGGGTCGGGTCGCGGTGGCAGCGGGTTCAGCAGGCCGACC
Source organism: Myoxocephalus aenaeus (assembly GCA_038501785.1). NCBI lineage: Eukaryota > Metazoa > Chordata > Actinopteri > Perciformes > Cottidae > Myoxocephalus > Myoxocephalus aenaeus. The sequence continues at coordinate 244,606 of JBAMJR010000101.1, forward strand.
CAGGCTTCCCTCTCACCCGCAACACTTTCCAGCTCATCCTTGGGGATCGAGTATGTCCTGGGTCTTCCCCGGGGTCTCCTACCAGTTATGGTACCAGTTATATATATATATATATATATATATATATATATATATATATATATATATATATATATATATATATATATATATGTATATATATGTATTTATATATATCCTCAGCCGAAACATTAAATAAAAAGCTGCTACCATCACTGAGTATAGGCGTGATAAAACTGATTTATAGTCCACAAACTGAATGATAAGAATTGCAGTTTTGATATTGCGACTTTCCGTACGTTTGTCCGTCCCCGTCTGCCGTAGTCGGCCTTATCCTCCTAAACCGGAAGCCGGCAGGTCCTTTTCCGCGCAGACTCCAACATGGTGAGCTGTTCCTCCTCGCGATTCCTCTCTGAATTAATCACTAAACATCACTTTTTGCTGTCGTAATATCGCAAACATACACGTGCTGGGTTGAAATCCCACTTCTCATTAAATTATCAACGTCTAAATGGTAACCAAACGCATCGATTCACGGTCTTTAACTGACGATTTAAGAAAAGGATCTCGACCCACTTGTGTTAGCTTTGACCGGGGCCGCCATTTTTTTATTTTTTTTTGCTCTCTAAATTAACGGTTAAAACTGTTAAATGGCTGAAGCGTCGCATTTAAGTTCGCGGCGTAATCACACTTGTGTACATTGTGTGTCGCAGCATGTGTATAACAGTTAAATGATGTATACGTAAATGTGTGTTAGCGTTCGTTTAGCTAGGCCGCAGCTAAGCGGCGTCCTTTCCTGCGTGGCCCTAGCCGACCCGCGCGTCTCTTATCCGGGAGGCCTAAACTCTATAAATACCTCCACGTTTTCCCCGCTGTTGCCCCGTGATTTACCCGGTTTCCCCCTTCTCTCTCCAGGCAAGAGGACCGAAGAAGCACCTGAAGCGCGTCGCAGCGCCCAAGCACTGGATGCTTGACAAGCTCACTGGAGTTTTTGTAAGTATTTATTTATTTTTCTTATAATTTATCCATTTTATAATGCTGTGTTTTTTTGTCTGGAAACGTTGTATGGTCGTTTTGCATGAGTCACGTGTGAAGTGCTTTGGATGGGCAGGAAGTTGGCTCACTTTTACTTTATTGTATATATCTTCTAATATGTGCCAGAACATATCTTTATTTATCTATTTGCAAAAGCACCTCAGCTTCATTTCCACGATTACAATAATAGATTGATGCTTAACTTGGACATACGCTTATGTTATGTTAGTGACCAGGAGTCAGTTATGTGCACATGTGAAAGGCTCTGCACTACACTAACTGGTATTTCTGTCCAATAACTAGAAATAAATCTAAATCTTTGCTGCTGAATGAAGTTTTTGTGTCTACTGGCTGTAAATTTAGGAATACATGTGCAACTTGTAAGAAAAAATAGCTTAATGTGCAAAAGAGTAGATACTTGTTTCATTCAAATGGTGAGATTTTGGAAATGCCTTAAATACAACTTAATTAAAATGTAAAAAAAACAAACACTTGGTTTGTTCTGTGATTTGGGAACAATGTGAGCGACAGACGGCGGCCATGTTGGCTTTATAATAGGATGGATGCATGTTGACATCCGGCTCATGTGAGGTTCACTTTAATGCTTTTTTTTTGTACCGGAGTGACGGCTGCTATTATTTCTACAACTCCGGTCTTTTTTCCTTCAAAATATACCTTTTAAAATCATACAGAATGGACATGAATCCTCAAACTACTAACGTCACTAGACCCTTTCACGGACGCCGTTAGCTTCCGTTATCCATTTCCGGACGTAGCCGACGTGACGCAGTTTCCGGTCTTTTTGCCGGCATTTTCGTCAGCGGTCGCCAGAAAAGTTTAAGTAGTATTACTTTATACATATCAAAGAATCTACGTGTTAAATTTCATGAATATATATGGACGTTTACATGTCTAAATACTATAGGAAAGGGACTTTAATGAGAGAAAGCAGTAAGAACGCTCGGGCGACAATCTTTACTCTGAAAAGTATCTCCGAAATTACGGAGCTTTTATTGCATAGTTTGGAGTTGTTGAAACGTGATATCTTATTGTGAAGGACATAACTACGATCCTGGATGTGTTGACTGCATTTTGGTGGCCCTGAAACAAGTTAATATCCCCAAAAAAACAGCAGCGCCGAGTGTTAACTACGAGGATAGAAGTGCGTCCGCAATTGGCTGATAATAGCTCACGGCTAATTTACCGGCGTTAGCGTCCTTTTACTGGCTCTAGTAAAGTCAAAACTAACTCTAAAAATTAAAACAATATTTTGCTCGAAAGGTAAGAAGTTAAAGCTTAACTTGACATCATTCAATCAGCTGAAAACGTGATAGGATCATTTTTATCAATATTTTAAGTGGGATTTTATCGGAATTTTCGCTAGAACGCGTCCGTGAAAGGGTCTAGTGACGTTAGCTCTATATGTTCTACACACAGTATCTGGATCACTGTTGTCATATCCACATGCTTTAACGTATCTTAATAATCGTTACTTCCAAAACCAGGATGTAAATAATTGATATATCAGTGTTGTATAGTCTTCTTGAGCTCGTCGTTGTCGTCGTCGTCCTCAGGCTCCTCGTCCTTCCACCGGTCCCCACAAGCTGAGGGAGTGCCTGCCGCTCATCATCTTCCTGAGGAACCGTCTGAAGTACGCCCTGACCGGGGACGAGGTGAAGAAGATCTGCATGCAGAGGTTCATCAAGATCGACGGCAAAGTCCGCACCGACATCACCTACCCCGCCGGGTTCATGGGTGAGTCCGCCAGATCTTTTAGATGTAGGCGTTAGCTTTCAGGAGGAAGGAGGAGCGGTGATGACCATTTTGGTTTTGATCAGCAATGAGCTGAAACTACACGACCAATTCCTCTAAGAAGTTCTGAGCTCCGACTCCCGACACTTGTTGCGTCTTTAACTCGTCTTTAACTTTGGCGTCGCTTCTACGTTTGAGTCTTCGCTCGGTTTTCCGTCGTTAGATTTTCCTCTGAGGAAATCTGTCGTTCATATTCAGACAAATTGGATTTATGAGGGACTTTGACGATGAGAGAGAGAGAGAGGGGGGAAAACCGCCATTTTTGACTAAGATGGGATGGTTTGAAGTCGGTTATTTTGGTAGAATCACTTGGCTAGATTAGAAGTGGGGAAACATCTTAAAGTGCTGTCACTTATAGATTTGAATTGTCTGTCTTCCCTCTGAGAAACACAAAACAATTCAGCTTCACTGTCCGTTTCTTTGGTGTGAAAAACTCTTTTCAAATACAATGCAGTGCATTTTGTATGAAGAATCTCTCCACACTTCGTAGTTTAAGCTTTTTGCAGTCGTCGTGTTTATCTAAGACGGAAACAAACGGAGTGTCGTCGGTCTTCAGCGGAGGTTCAACGCCTCAACCAGCCGCCACATGGAGGTGTGGCGTTTTTTAATTTGTAAATCCAAGGGACGCCATCGCAGCACGATGAGCGCTCCTATTTCTACAGCCTCTTTTTAAATGCATCTAGGAAGTAGTATAAAGTACTTTATTATACAACCCATTGATAACAATTATGCTTTCTCAATTATACTTGTAACTTTCAGTGGTTTATGGCGCTTGTGGAATGAAAAATAAACCAAATAATGATGATTTGGCTGCACATCCAGTATTCGTCTTGGATTAATTGATCTGTTGAACTCTGATACAGAACATGTTCCATCCTAAAATGTGAGGCTGCTTTTGGTTTCCTCTGAGTTTTTATCCCAGTATAATAAACTGGTGGCTCGAGGAGAAAATCAATAATTAGCGTGGGCTGAAAGTTGTCAAATAAGACGAGATGTTGTGTTGGTGTAATTTGCATATTGTTAAAACGCCGTGGGTTAAAAAGACTGAATGCTGTCATGCATTTGACTTTTTGAGGAGCGTTAAATAATTTGAATTGGCAGTAAACCAGTGTCGGCTCCCAGCAGCCGCTCCGCCAGGTGTGAAGTCTTCAGTAATGGTGTTTGTGTTTCTGACAGCGGATAAACGACCATAAGAGGACAGATGTTGGTGTTTAAAGTCAACTTCCAGTGCATTTAATGTTGTTTTTCCACTGATTTTGGGTGCTAAGACTTTTCTCCTCTTCCAGATGTGATCAGCATCGAGAAGACCGGAGAGCACTTCCGTCTGATCTACGACGTGAAGGGACGCTTCACCGTCCACCGCATCACCGCCGAGGAGGCCAAGGTAGGACCCGCAAAACCATCCGGCAAGAAGCTGTCAAAAGCTACTCTGTTGGCAGATTTTCTTCTTTTCCGACGGTCCTTGAACTCACCGTGTGCAACAAACGCTTCCATCAGAACAAGCAGACAAAACAAAGCTTGAAATTTGGCCACAAATATATAATAATAACATTCTGATTGATTCATCTGAGACCAGCAGTCATGTGACTTTGACTGAGCTGTTGAGGAGAGAGGATGTGAATAGTTTAATATAAATATATTTATTAGACTTTTCACAGAATATATTCTTGTAACTTGAGACAGAAGTCAGACGGAGCGATGATGATACTTTTGGTTTTGATCAGCAATGAAACAAAACCAACCGACCTCTAAGAAGTTCTGAGCTCCGCCACCAGGAAACGGTTTCTTTCAATAACAATGCACAAGTGTGTGTGTGTGTGTGTGTGTGTGTGTGTGTGTGTGTGTGATGTATAGATGTGTGTGTAGATAGACAAACACAAAGCCCTGAAGCTGCTTCAGGTTTTTTCCCCTAACGCCCCTCTTCTTCCTCCGTCCCTAACGCTCTTCCTCGTCCGCTCCCTCCCGCCCCTCCTCCGGCTCCCCCTCTTCCTCTTACGCTCTTCCTCTTCCTCATCCCTAACGCTCCTCTTCCTCCTCCGGCTCCCCCTCTTCCTCTTACGCTCTTCCTCTTCCTCATCCCTAACGCTCCTCTTCCTCCTCCGGCTCCCCCTCTTCCTCTTACGCTCTTCCTCTTCCTCATCCCTAACGCTCCTCTTCCTCCTCCGGCTCCTCCTCTTCCTCTTACGCTCTTCCTCTTCCTCATCCCTAACGCTCCTCTTCCTCGTCCCTAACGCTCCTCTTCCTCGTCCCTAACGCTCCTCTTCCTCGTCCCTAACGCTCCTCCTCTTCCTCGTCCCTAACGCTCCTCTTCCTCGTCCCTAACGCTCCTCCTCTTCCTCGTCCCTAACGCTCCTCCTCTTCCTCGTCCCTAACGCTCCTCCTCTTCCTCGTCCCTAACGCTCCTCCTCTTCCTCGTCCCTAACGCTCCTCCTCTTCCTCGTCCCTAACGCTCCTCCTCTTCCTCGTCCCTAACGCTCCTCCTCTTCCTCGTCCCTAACGCTCCTCCTCTTCCTCGTCCCTAACGCTCCTCCTCTTCCTCGTCCCTAACGCTCCTCCTCTTCCTCGTCCCTAACGCTCCTCCTCTTCCTCGTCCCTAACGCTCCTCTTCCTCGTCCCTAACGCTCCTCTTCCTCGTCCCTAACGCTCCTCTTCCTCGTCCCTAACGCTCCTCTTCCTCGTCCCTAACGCTCCTCTTCCTCTTCCCTAACGCTCCTCCTCTTCCTCGTCCTTAACGCTCCTCTTCCTCGTCCCTAACGCTCCTCTTCCTCGTCCCTAACGCTCCTCTTCCTCGTCCTTAACGCTCCTCTTCCTCGTCCCTAACGCTCCTCTTCCTCTTCCCTAACGCTCCTCTTCCTCTTCCCTAACGCTCCTCTTCCTCTTCCCTAACGCTCCTCTTCCTCGTCCCTAACGCTCCTCTTCCTCGTCCCTAACGCTCCTCTTCCTCGTCCCTAACGCTCCTCTTCCTCTTCCCTAACGCTCCTCTTCCTCGTCCCTAACGCTCCTCTTCCTCGTCCCTAACGCTCCTCTTCCTCGTCCCTAACGCTCCTCCTCTTCCTCGTCCCTAACGCTCCTCCTCTTCCTCGTCCCTAACGCTCCTCCTCTTCCTCGTCCCTAACGCTCCTCCTCTTCCTCGTCCCTAACGCTCTTCCTCCTCGTCCCTAACGCTCCTCCTCTTCCTCGTCCCTAACGCTCCTCCTCTTCCTCCTCCGGCTCCCTAACGCTCCTCCTCGTCCCTAACGCTCCTCCTCTTCCTCGTCCCTAACTCTCCTCCTCTTCCTCGTCCCTAACGCTCTTCCTCCTCGTCCCTAACGCTCCTCCTCTTCCTCGTCCCTAACGCTCCTCCTCTTCCTCTTACGCTCTTCCTCTTCCTCATCCCTAACGCTCCTCTTCCTCCTCCGGCTCCCCCTCTTCCTCTTACGCTCTTCCTCTTCCTCATCCCTAACGCTCCTCTTCCTCCTCCGGCTCCCCCTCTTCCTCTTACGCTCTTCCTCTTCCTCATCCCTAACGCTCCTCTTCCTCCTCCGGCTCCTCCTCTTCCTCTTACGCTCTTCCTCTTCCTCATCCCTAACGCTCCTCTTCCTCGTCCCTAACGCTCCTCTTCCTCGTCCCTAACGCTCCTCTTCCTCGTCCCTAACGCTCCTCCTCTTCCTCGTCCCTAACGCTCCTCCTCTTCCTCGTCCCTAACGCTCCTCTTCCTCGTCCCTAACGCTCCTCCTCTTCCTCGTCCCTAACGCTCCTCCTCTTCCTCGTCCCTAACGCTCCTCTTCCTCGTCCCTAACGCTCCTCCTCTTCCTCGTCCCTAACGCTCCTCCTCTTCCTCGTCCCTAACGCTCCTCCTCTTCCTCGTCCCTAACGCTCCTCCTCTTCCTCGTCCCTAACGCTCCTCCTCTTCCTCGTCCCTAACGCTCCTCCTCTTCCTCGTCCCTAACGCTCCTCCTCTTCCTCGTCCCTAACGCTCCTCCTCTTCCTCGTCCCTAACGCTCCTCCTCCTCTTCCCTAACGCTCCTCTTCCTCGTCCCTAACGCTCCTCTTCCTCGTCCTTAACGCTCCTCTTCCTCGTCCTTAACGCTCCTCTTCCTCGTCCCTAACGCTCCTCTTCCTCGTCCCTAACGCTCCTCTTCCTCGTCCCTAACGCTCCTCTTCCTCGTCCCTAACGCTCCTCTTCCTCGTCCCTAACGCTCCTCTTCCTCGTCCCTAACGCTCCTCTTCCTCGTCCCTAACGCTCCTCTTCCTCGTCCCTAACGCTCCTCTTCCTCGTCCCTAACGCTCCTCTTCCTCTTCCCTAACGCTCCTCTTCCTCTTCCCTAACGCTCCTCTTCCTCGTCCCTAACGCTCCTCTTCCTCGTCCCTAACGCTCCTCTTCTTCCTCGTCCCTAACGCTCCTCTTCTTCCTCGTCCCTAACGCTCCTCCTCTTCCTCGTCCCTAACGCTCCTCCTCTTCCTCGTCCCTAACGCTCTTCCTCCTCGTCCCTAACGCTCTTCCTCCTCGTCCCTAACGCTCCTCCTCTTCCTCGTCCCTAACGCTCCTCCTCTTCCTCGTCCCTAACGCTCCTCCTCTTCCTCGTCCCTAACGCTCCTCCTCTTCCTCGTCCCTAACGCTCCTCCTCTTCCTCGTCCCTAACGCTCCTCCTCTTCCTCGTCCCTAACGCTCCTCCTCTTCCTCGTCCCTAACGCTCCTCCTCTTCCTCGTCCCTAACGCTCCTCCTCTTCCTCGTCCCTAACGCTCCTCCTCTTCCTCGTCCCTAACGCTCCTCCTCTTCCTCGTCCCTAACGCTCCTCCTCTTCCTCGTCCCTAACGCTCCTCCTCTTCCTCGTCCCTAACGCTCCTCCTCTTCCTCGTCCCTAACGCTCCTCCTCTTCCTCGTCCCTAACGCTCCTCCTCTTCCTCGTCCCTAACGCTCCTCCTCTTCCTCGTCCCTAACGCTCCTCCTCTTCCTCGTCCCTAACGCTCCTCCTCTTCCTCGTCCCTAACGCTCCTCCTCTTCCTCGTCCCTAACGCTCCTCCTCTTCCTCGTCCCTAACGCTCCTCCTCTTCCTCGTCCCTAACGCTCCTCCTCTTCCTCGTCCCTAACGCTCCTCCTCTTCCTCGTCCCTAACGCTCCTCCTCTTCCTCGTCCCTAACGCTCCTCCTCTTCCTCGTCCCTAACGCTCCTCCTCTTCCTCGTCCCTAACGCTCCTCCTCTTCCTCGTCCCTAACGCTCCTCTTCCTCGTCCCTAACGCTCCTCTTCCTCGTCCCTAACGCTCCTCTTCCTCGTCCCTAACGCTCCTCTTCCTCGTCCCTAACGCTCCTCTTCCTCTTCCCTAACGCTCCTCTTCCTCGTCCCTAACGCTCCTCTTCCTCGTCCCTAACGCTCCTCTTCCTCGTCCTTAACGCTCCTCTTCCTCGTCCCTAACGCTCCTCTTCCTCTTCCCTAACGCTCCTCTTCCTCGTCCCTAACGCTCCTCTTCCTCGTCCCTAACGCTCCTCTTCCTCGTCCCTAACGCTCTTCCTCTTCCTCGTCCCTAACGCTCTTCCTCTTCCTCGTCCCTAACTCTCCTCCTCTTCCTCGTCCCTAACGCTCTTCCTCCTCGTCCCTAACGCTCCTCCTCTTCCTCGTCCCTAACGCTCCTCCTCTTCCTCTTACGCTCTTCCTCTTCCTCATCCCTAACGCTCCTCTTCCTCGTCCCTAACGCTCCTCTTCCTCGTCCCTAACGCTCCTCTTCCTCGTCCCTAACGCTCCTCCTCTTCCTCGTCCCTAACGCTCCTCCTCTTCCTCGTCCCTAACGCTCCTCCTCTTCCTCGTCCCTAACGCTCCTCCTCTTCCTCGTCCCTAACGCTCCTCCTCTTCCTCGTCCCTAACGCTCCTCCTCTTCCTCGTCCCTAACGCTCCTCCTCTTCCTCGTCCCTAACGCTCCTCCTCTTCCTCGTCCCTAACGCTCCTCCTCTTCCTCGTCCCTAACGCTCCTCCTCTTCCTCGTCCCTAACGCTCCTCTTCCTCGTCCCTAACGCTCCTCTTCCTCGTCCCTAACGCTCCTCTTCCTCGTCCCTAACGCTCCTCTTCCTCTTCCCTAACGCTCCTCTTCCTCTTCCCTAACGCTCCTCTTCCTCGTCCCTAACGCTCCTCTTCCTCGTCCTTAACGCTCCTCTTCCTCGTCCCTAACGCTCCTCTTCCTCTTCCCTAACGCTCCTCTTCCTCGTCCCTAACGCTCCTCTTCCTCGTCCCTAACGCTCCTCTTCCTCGTCCCTAACGCTCCTCTTCCTCGTCCCTAACGCTCCTCTTCCTCGTCCCTAACGCTCCTCTTCCTCGTCCCTAACGCTCCTCTTCCTCGTCCCTAACGCTCCTCTTCCTCGTCCCTAACGCTCCTCTTCCTCGTCCCTAACGCTCCTCTTCCTCGTCCCTAACGCTCCTCTTCCTCGTCCCTAACTCTCCTCCTCTTCCTCGTCCCTAACGCTCCTCCTCTTCCTCGTCCCTAACGCTCCTCCTCTTCCTCGTCCCTAACGCTCCTCCTCTTCCTCGTCCCTAACGCTCTTCCTCCTCGTCCCTAACGCTCCTCCTCTTCCTCGTCCCTAACGCTCCTCCTCTTCCTCGTCCCTAACGCTCCTCCTCTTCCTCGTCCCTAACGCTCCTCCTCTTCCTCGTCCCTAACGCTCTTCCTCCTCGTCCCTAACGCTCCTCCTCTTCCTCGTCCCTAACTCTCCTCCTCTTCCTCGTCCCTAACGCTCCTCCTCTTCCTCGTCCCTAACGCTCCTCCTCTTCCTCGTCCCTAACGCTCCTCCTCTTCCTCGTCCCTAACGCTCCTCCTCTTCCTCCTCCGGCTCCCTAACGCTCCTCCTCGTCCCTAACGCTCCTCCTCTTCCTCGTCCCTAACGCTCCTCCTCTTCCTCCTCCGGCTCCCTAACGCTCCTCCTCGTCCCTAACGCTCTTCCTCGTCCCTAACGCTCTTCCTCTTCCTCGTCCCTAACTCTCCTCCTCTTCCTCGTCCCTAACGCTCTTCCTCCTCGTCCCTAACGCTCCTCCTCTTCCTCGTCCCTAACGCTCCTCCTCTTCCTCCTCCGGCTCCCTAACGCTCCTCTTCCTCGTCCCTAACGCTCTTCCTCGTCCCTAACGCTCCTCCTCCTCTTCCTCCTCCGGCTCCCTAACGCTCTTCCTCGTCCTAACGCTCCTCCTCTTCCTCCTCCCGCAGTACAAGCTGTGCAAGGTGAAGAAGCTGATGATCGGCACCAAGGGGATCCCTCACCTGGTGACCCATGACGCCCGCACCATCCGCTACCCCGACCCCCTGATCAAGGTCAACGACACCATCCGCATCGACCTGGACACCGGCAAGATCACCGACTTCATCAAGTTCGACACCAGTAGGTTTCCCCCCGGCCGCCGCAGACTCTCTTAAAGAAAGCGTCTTCGTGGCCTGGTGACCTTTGACCTCTCGCCTGTCCTCAGGTAACCTGTGCATGGTGACCGGCGGCGCTAACTTGGGGCGCATCGGCATCATCACCAACCGGGAGCGCCACCCCGGCTCCTTCGACGTGGTGCACGTCAAGGACAGCACAGGAAACAACTTCGCCACCCGGCTCTCCAACATCTTCATCATCGGCAAGGTGAGGAAGAGGAGGACATTAGACTTTTCAATGTGTGTGTGTGTGTGTTCATGTTTAGCTCAGGCGGAGCGATGATGATCATTTTGGTTTTGATCAGCAGTGAAAAAACCCGACCAATCCTCTAAGAAGTTCTGAGCTCCTCCACTAGTTGTGTGTGAAATATAATAAAAGTTCTGAAAGTTCACAAGAATGCGACTGAATTACCAAAATAAAACCAAACAGTCGTCAAGTATAGAAGTTTGAAGACACCTTTTTATTCTAATAAACACTTTTAAAGCCGGCTGCTTGTTTTGGTTCAGAAAATGTTTTTAAATGACAAAATTAATGTAAAATAAGTCTTTATCAAAATGTACATTCATCTTTACCAGATTTCAAAATAAAGTACCCATTTAAATATGACTTGAGGGCTGCAGTTTCCCCTCCAGAGGCGTCTTCAAATTCTTTGTTTTTAACCAACAATCTGAAGGACAAAAAAGCTGCAAATGTGCACATTTGTGAAGTTAATTAATTATTTCAGTAGTAGAATAATTAATTTGTCTTTTCAATTGAATCGTATCAAGATTAAATCACATAAATGATACTGACTCAAATTGATCCAAAAGAAAACCTGTTTCTGTTGTTCCTGAGATGTGAAAGCTGTCCTGTGACAATAATAATAATAATAATAATAATGTGTATGTTTCTGTGACTGGTTGTAACATTAAATGTATATTTCTTTCAGGGCAACAAGCCGTGGGTGTCCCTGCCCCGAGGAAAGGGGATCCGTCTGACCATCGCTGAGGAGCGAGACAAGAGGCTGGCGGCCAAGCAGGGCAGCAGCTAAATGTCAGACGCCAATAAACCAGATTTACTAAACACACAGCCTCCGTCTTTATTTCATGTCTTTAATGTTCATGACCTACATAAGCCTCCGTCTTTATTTCATGTCTTTAATGTTCATGACCTACATGAGCCTCCGTCTTTATTTCATGTCTTTAATGTTCATGACCTACATGAGCCTCTGTCTTTATTTCATGTCTTTAATGTTCATGACCTACATGAGCCTCCGTCTTTATTTCATGTCTTTAATGTTCATGACCTACATGAGCCTCTGTCTTTATTTCATGTCTTTAATGTTCATGACCTACATGAGCCTCCGTCTTTATTTCATGTCTTTAATGTTCATGACCTACATGAGCCTCCGTCTTTATTTCATGTCTTTAATGTTCATGACCTACATGAGCCTCTGTCTTTATTTCATGTCTTTAATGTTCATGACCTACATGAGCCTCCGTCTTTATTTCATGTCTTTAATGTTCATGACCTACATGAGCCTCTGTCTTTATTTCATGTCTTTAATGTTCATGACCTACATGAGCCTCCGTCTTTATTTCATGTCTTTAATGTTCATGACCTACATGAGCCTCTGTCTTTATTTCATGTCTTTAATGTTCATGACCTACATGAGCCTCCGTCTTTATTTCATGTCTTTAATGTTCATGACCTACATGAGCCTCCGTCTTTATTTCATGTCTTTAATGTTCATGACCTACATGAGCCTCTGTCTTTATTTCATGTCTTTAATGTTCATGACCTACATGAGCCTCTGTCTTTATTTCATGTCTTTAATGTTCATGACCTACATGAGCCTCCGTCTTTATTTCATGTCTTTAATGTTCATGACCTACATGAGCCTCCGTCTTTATTTCATGTCTTTAATGTTCATGACCTACATGAGCCTCCGTCTTTATTTCATGTTCGTGACCTCATCGGTTACAGGATGTCCCGTTTTGATCAAAACTCACTTTACATTTAAGGTTTTATTGTTGAAACTAGAAAGTTAAATGTTTTTATTTGGGGTTTTTAAATGTTTTCGTGTATGGCGGTGATGTTCATGCAGCTGGAAACTCACTGACGGGTCTTTAGGAGGGTTTTTGAGAACTTTTTTTTATTTTTTGGTGCCACAATATGAATGAAAACCGACAATTTTTCATTAAGAATGTCAATTTTTTTTTTGGCTTTCTGAAGTGTTTATTTTAACTAGATATTAAATAAAAAGATAATTCAGGATTCATTTAATTGTCTTTTAAAGGGACACTATTTTGTATGAATTAAATAAGTTTTTATAAATCATGTCTTAATTTAAAAATTTATAATTTTTCATAAAAAAACGTTAATCTTTGAGGCAGTTTTGGGCTTTAAGTGTTTTAAGTAGATATTAAATGAATAAAAAGATGCTTTTCCATCAGGAGTAATTTAGTTTATTCTCCGTTATTAAAGTAAGTTTATTTGTAGAGCACATTATTTTAACAAGTCGACTCAAAGTGCTTCTCATAAAAGCTTCAAAACAAGATTAAATGAAATGTGTTTTTATTTTTATGAATGTCTTATTTAAAAAATTGCCACAATCTGACTGAAAAATAATACTTTTTTATAACCGTCAAGCTTTCTAAAGTATTTTAACTAGATATTAAATGAATAAATACAATATAATTCAGGATTAATTTAGTTTAATGTCCGTTATTAAAGGTAAGTTTATTCGTAGAGCACATTATTTCAACAAGTCCATTCAAGCATCAAAACATAACGCAGAAGAAAACGAGATTTAAAAACAATTAAGAATATTCATTAAAAAGTTGCACTTCATCTTATATATATGAAATATGTTTTTTTTCTTTTTTTTTATAAATGTATTTTAAAAATATTGCCACAATCTGAATGAGATTCAACAATTTTTCATAAAAAAATTTGGAATTTTAGAGGCATTTTTATTTTAACCAGATATAAAATAAATAAATTAAAAGCTAGATCAGGATTAATTTAATTGTATAAACCATGTCTTATTTTAGAAATTGTGCCAAAATCTGAATGAAAACCCATAATGTTAGACAGTTTACTTTAACTAGATGTTAAATGAATAAATAAAAGATAATTTAGGATTAATTTCCCATGTCTGTTAAAGGGACACTTCATCTTGTATAAATTAGGTTTTTATCTTTATAAACCATTTCCTATTTTATAAATGGTGCCACAATTTGAATTAAAAACACAATTTTTCATTGAAAACGTAAATCTTAGACAGTTTGTGGCTTTCTGAAGTGTTTATTTTAACTAGATATTAAATTAATAAAAGATAATTTAGGAGTAATTTAGTTTATCTTCCTTTAAAGGGACGCTTCATCTTGTATATATTAAATAAGTTTATTTTTATAAATCTTAAGCAACAATCCAACATAATATATAATAATAGAACCCATCTTTCACCTGGAGGCGGTCCATCCTCCCTCCTTCCCTCCCTCCTTAATCCCTCCATCTGTTCTCTTAAATCCTCTTTCCTTTCTCTCTCTTTGTAATCCTTGTTCTACCTTCTGTCTCCTTGTTATTTATTTGCATCTCTCCTTTCCTTCCTCCTGCTCCATCGTTTCCTCATCCCTCCTTACCTTCTTTTCCTCCTTTGCTCCTTTCCTTTTCTCATAGTTTCCTCTCTTCAGTCTCACATCCTTCCTTTCTTTCACCGTTTCTTCTTCCAATCTTTCCTAACTCCTCACCCCTAACTCCTTCCTTCCTCAAATTGATTCCTACCATCCTTTCCCTCCTTCCCCTCTTTTTTCCTCTCAATTTTTTTTTGTCATTCCTTTTCACTTCCTCCTCCATTGCTTCTGTCCCATCATGAATTTGCTCCTTTTCACTCAATGATACCTCCCTCATTTTACTCCCTCAATTGTTTCCTTCTTCCATCCTTCCTCACATCCTTCCTTCCTTACATTGATTCCTACATCCTTCCCTAAACTTGATCCTTTCTCAGTTCATCTTTCCTTCTCCCTTCTTTCCATCTATTCCTTCAGGATTGTGTTCCCTTCCCTTTCTCCTATCCCTCCTTGTCCTTTTGTCAGTCTTTCCTTCCTTCCATCCTACTCCCGTCCTTGCTTCCTCATTGATTCCTACCATCCTTAAACACCTTGATCTGTCCCTCCTAACCACCTTTTTTTCCTTCTTTGGTTTTATCTGTCCTCCATTGAATCCTAGCATCCTTCCCTAAAGCCTTTACCTCTCTCAATACGTCCTACCTCCCTCTTTTTACCCCTTCCATCCTTCCATCCTTCCCTCCTTCTTCAGTCCAACATGTCCTTCTTCCCAGTCGTCCTCTCTTCCCATCATCCTCTTCTTCTCTCTCTCTCTCTCTCCTCATCCCTCCATCTCTGTGTTCTGACTTCAGTACCGGTCCATATGGCGACTGCTGGGAAACAGTCTGCTCTGCGCTGCAGAAACCTGGCCACACACACACACACACACACACACACACACACACACACACACACACACACACACCGATGTATCCGGTTCTGGCCCTCACCTGTGTGTGTGAAAGTGTGAAAGTGTGTGTGTGTGTGTGTGTGTGTGTGTGTGTGTGTGTGTGTGTGTGTGTGTGTGTGTGTGTGAAAACGTTGCCCTTCTCCCCGTGACTTCCATTTCCAACCCCGCCTCTCAAAACACATGAATCATACCATAACAACACACACACACACCCTCCTGGTGTGTGTGTGTGTGTGTGTGTGTGTGTGTGTGTGGGGGGGGGGGGGCTCTCCACACTCGGCCCAGGACGGTAATCCGTAGTTCTGGCAGCGTTGAGGACGGAGAGTCTTCTGTGTTCAGCTATGAAGTAAAACATCGTATACAGGCGTCCATCTTGGATTTCATTATGGAGATGATGAACTTTTGACCTCATGACTGAAGGTGTATACAGATATAAATATATGTATTGTATATGTATACAGATATAAATATATGTATTGTATATGTATAGTATGTGTATACAGATATAAATATATGTATTGTATATGTATAGTATGTGTATACAGATATAAATATATGTATTGTATATGTATAGTATGTGTATACAGATATAAATATATGTATTGTATATGTATAGTATGTGTATACTAGGTATAAATATATGTATTGTATATGTATAGTATGTGTATACAGATATAAATATATGTATTGTATATGTATAGTATGTGTATACAGATATAAATATATGTATTGTATATGTATAGTATGTATATACAGATATAAATATATGTATTGTATATGTATAGTATGTGTATACAGATATAAATATATGTATTGTATATGTATAGTATGTGTACACAGGTATAAATATATGTATTGTATATGTATAGTATGTGTATACAGATATAAATATATGTATTGTATATGTATAGTATGTGTATAC
Organism: Myoxocephalus aenaeus; assembly: GCA_038501785.1. Lineage (NCBI taxonomy): Eukaryota > Metazoa > Chordata > Actinopteri > Perciformes > Cottidae > Myoxocephalus > Myoxocephalus aenaeus. The sequence goes on from JBAMJR010000101.1 coordinate 260,266, forward strand.
AGATATAAATATATGTATTGTATATGTATAGTATGTGTATACTAGGTATAAATATATGTATTGTATATGTATAGTATGTGTATACAGATATAAATATATGTATTGTATATGTATAGTATGTGTATACAGATATAAATATATGTATTGTATATGTATAGTATGTATATACAGATATAAATATATGTATTGTATATGTATAGTATGTGTACACAGGTATAAATATATGTATTGTATATGTATAGTATGTGTATACAGATATAAATATATGTATTGTATATGTATAGTATGTGTATACAGATATAAATATATGTATTGTATATGTATAGTATGTGTATACTAGGTATAAATATATGTATTGTATATGTATAGTATGTGTATACAGATATAAATATATGTATTGTATATGTATAGTATGTGTATACAGATATAAATATATGTATTGTATATGTATAGTATGTATATACAGATATAAATATATGTATTGTATATGTATAGTATGTGTACACAGGTATAAATATATGTATTGTATATGTATAGTATGTGTATACAGATATAAATATATGTATTGTATATGTATAGTATGTGTATACAGATATAAATATATGTATTGTATGTATAGTATGTGTATACAGATATAAATATATGTATTGTATATGTATAGTATGTATATACAGATATAAATATATGTATTGTATATGTATAGTATGTGTACACAGATATAAATATATGTATTGTATATGTATAGTATGTGTATACAGATATAAATATATGTATTGTATATGTATAGTATGTGTATACTAGGTATATATATACGTATTGTATATGTATAGTATGTGTATACTAGGTATAAATATATGTATTGTATATGTATAGTATGTGTATACTAGATATAAATATATGTATTGTATATGTATAGTATGTGTATACTAGGTATAAATATATGTATTGTATATGTATAGTATGTGTATACAGATATAAATATATGTATTGTATATGTATAGTATGTGTATAGAGATATAAATATATGTATTGTATATGTATAGTATGTGTATACTAGGTATAAATATACTTAATATAACATGAATATTAGATATCTGTGCAGAGTTTGATGTTTCTGCTGCCGCTCACTTCCTGTTTACATTCCTCACATTTTAGTGACACACTCGATTCTGGGAGAAGTTTTGAAACCAGAAGGAGATTAAAACTATATTTAATATTTAATATTTAAATATTTAATGAGGTTTCTGCCTAAAGGAGGAAATGTCTCCGTGTCACAGAACTGATTCTGACTCTAAAGTATCAACGTTTCATCAGAAGAATTATTGTTATTTGTGGTCTTACTT